>CM017192.1:21936881-22026881 GCA_004837865.1 Musa balbisiana
ATTGGATTTCTCCTGTATTATTTGGGGACTGTGATGTAGTGGCCTAATACGTCCGTAATCGATGAGTCGAGTGAATTATTATGAAGATAATAATTCACTGATCTAGAAAGAGTTATGATAGGTATGACTTACGGCTAGCTCGATATTGGGCCTAGAGGGCATACACATATGGTAGGCGTTGCAATGAGTAGAGGTTCGGATATGAGATATCCGCCGGAGCCCCTATTTTATTGGATATCCAATAAGCCCTTGAATTATTGGATCATATGGATAAGATCTAATAAGAGCCAATGAGAGATTATTAGATAAAGATCCACTAATCTAAGAGGCTTGGGTAGTTGGATGGAGATCCAATACCCAATAGGGTAAGATACATTAGGGTAGAACCGTATATGAGTTGGAAAGTACGGAGTGTACATTTTCGAAAAACCCAACAATGGTACCACCTGGGTCAATGGTGGTACTACCAATGTCAAGCGGTGGTATCACATAAACATAATCTCCCAAACTGTGTCAGGTGGTGGTACCACCAATGCATAGAGTGGCAATAGGTGGTACCGTTGGTACTTCGAAAAACTAGGGATTTAAATTTCTAGCTCTATTTCTGAAGCCATTTGGGGTATATAAATACCTCACTTATTCTTGCTTGGGATAGTAAGAAAAAGAAAAAGAGTAGAAAGGGAAAAGAATACTTAAGAAAAAAATATTGTAGTATCTCTTAAGTTATTCAGTCTCTTGCTTCTAGAGTAAGAAGTTTTTTAAAGGAGGAATAAGGTCTAAGTATAAAAGAGATATGTGAAGGTTCTCTCCTAAGCTTGTGAAAAGGAAAAAAAATTATAAAGAGGATAGTTGATCTATTAGGACTGTATCGACACTGAGGGGGGGGGGGGGGGGGGGTGTGAATTAGTGCTTATGTAAAAATTACATCGATTCGAAAAACTTTGTTCAATAAAGTCCGTATCGGAAAGACGTTTAACTTGAAAGCATTCATAAGCATAGTGAATAAGTAAAACAATTTGTAATAAGAATAAAAAGCATAAAGTAAATAAATGCAAACTGATTTATAGTGGTTTGGTCATCGTGACCAACGTCCACTCCCGATTCCTCTTCACTCGAGGCTACCGGCTTCCACTACCAATCTTCTTTCAATGGGCGAAGATCAACTGTCCTCTTACAACCCTTTTCATCTTTTCACTAGTTCATGACATAACTGTTGAATCTCGGATTTTGATGATAAAGTCAATTATCATTTGTTATCTAATCCATATGTTGAGATAAGTGTGCAGGATTAACTACGATGAAAGTAAGACATGCAGCAGGAGTTGCGCCGAAGTCAAGACTATGATCACGTTGGGGGTTCGAGAGTTCGACGGAAGTCCGGACGGTCATCGGAGGTTCTGCGGGAACAAATCCGAGAAGTCCAGGATCTTGCCAAAGAAGCTCATCGGAACTCGCCAAGTGGATCATCGCATATCCAGGAGTTTGTCGAAAGTCCACCGGAGCATCGCCGAGGGTTCGTCGGATGATCGCCGGAAGTTCGCCGGAAGCTCGACGGAAGAAGCGATTGATGCACCGGAGCAAGTTGCAGTAAATGTCTTGAAAAATATTGTAGTTAGCATGATGATTAAGTTAGAAATGGGAGGTGATCCCTTTAACTTAATCTTGGGGCAATTGGGCCCTTGACAGACCCAAATTGGGCCGAATGGATCAGCCCATTCGGACCCAGATTCCCTGGCCGGTGGTGGCACCGCCTGGGTCGGCGATGGCACCGCCCAGCTGCCGAGTCTCGGAGTGAGACTGGGCGGTGGTACTGCCCCTGTCAGGCAGTGGCACCGCTTGGGCTCAGTCTCCAAGTGAGAGTGGGCGGTAGCACCGCCCCTGTCAAGCTGTGGCACCGCTTGGGCTCAGTCTCCGAGTGAGACTGGGCGGTAGTACCGCCCCTATTAAGCGGTGGTACCGCCCGAGCTCGATCTCCGAGCTCTGTCAGGTGGTAGTACCGCCCATTTATGGCGGTAGTACCGCTAGGACCCCGAAAACATGGGAAATGACATTTTTGAGCTCCAAATTCAAATCAGTTTGGGGCCTATATAAACCCCACCCTTTCATGCATGAAAGGGCACCGAAACTTAGCATTTATTCTGAGATTTTAAGAGCTTAAAAGTGTTGTAAAAGGCTAGAAGTTCTTCTCCCTCTTTTCTTCGAAGTTTTGATCATTCAAGAGAGGAGTGAAAAATCTATAAGGGTTGTCTCCTAAGCCCGTCAAAAGGAGTGAAACTGTAAAAGGGTGGTTGGCCTTCGCCTATTGAAGGAAGGCCTCTAGTGGACGTCGGTGACCTCATCGGAGGAGGAAGCCAAAAGTGGATGTAGGTCAAGATTGACCGAACCACTCTAAATCTCGGTTTGCATTTACATTTTGTTCTCTATCTTAACTACAACTACTTCCATAGCTTTACTTTAACTGCACTTTACTTGATCTTAAGTTAAAGTAATTTTTGATTCAACTTTCATACTGAAATCGTTCTTATCATACGAACGTTGTTTTAAATCGTCGAAAGTTTTCCGCTGCACTAATTCACCCCCCCCCCCCTCTTAGTGCTCTTGATCCTAACAATAACTTTACGAGCCACTCACCCCTCTCTTAAACTAAACTTAGAGCTAAAGGAGAATTCTCAAGAAATTACAATAGAGTTTTTACACTATTTTTGTTTATGTTTTTATCTTAACCGAGCAAGGATGAATGAGATATTTATAGGCCTCAAATAGATTTAAATTTAAAGTTAAAATGGTCTCTTCTCGGGTCTTCGGGGCACTAGCAGTACCACCGTCAGTACTGGGTGGTACCGTCACCAATCAGACTAACAATTGGTAGTACCACTGCTTGTCAGTTTGACACTAGGTGGTACTACTGCCCAGTCTGACACTAACACTTGACAGGGCCTCGAAGACTAGGCTCTAGCGGTACCACCGCCTAGACAATTTGGGAGGCCGAGCCTCAAGTGGTGCCACTACTTGAGCTAGCTAAGGGTCATTGAATGGGCCTTCTACTTAGCCCAAAACAACCCCAACTCAGGCTTAGTTGGCCCCTAATTGAGTTGATATGGTTATACCCAAAACCAACTCAATTAGCCCTTTAAACTACTTCGATCTAGATAAATTATTATAAACCATGGATCATTTGTTATCCGATATGTCATTGGTTTATCTGGCTCTTCGTCCGATCCTTCGGCGCATTATCCTCCCCTTTATTGTATTACCCAATCGGTATATTGACATTTTGCAATATCTGATCTCCTTGGTGCAATGTCCGATCATTCGGTCCGATGCCTGAATTTATGGCACGAAGATCTTCTACCGACACATCGACCGATCCTCCGACATGACGTCCAATCTTCTGACATGTTCACTTTTGCCAAATCTCTGATTCCACTGGTTTAGTCTATTTATCTTTCCTTGATTAAAGCTAGTCTTGCATCACTTAAACACATATTAGATCATAAATTTATCAATTAGTTTTATCATCAAAATCCGAGATTCAACAATCTCTCCCTTTTTGATGATGACAACCAATTAATGACAGAGTTTAACTAAACTCCCTCTATCAATATGTCATAGAACCTTTGAATTCATGAGTATTATGAGTGTTTTACCATTGCATATATCATGAATATTGAAAGAACCAATTGATCAAATTATTGCATGCATCATAAAATCATACATAATAATTTTAAAATATAAAATTTCATTATTCCATGCATGATCATCATCATAACTCCTCCCCCTTTATCATCAACAAAAAGGAGAAAAGTGCAACTCTCAATATTTTGAAACATGCAAGCTAGCAACAATTTTAAGTTGTGCAAGTTAGTAATTTTTGTTATTCTTAATATATGCAGGCTAGCAAATTCTTTCTTCTCTTTTGAGAAGTGCAAGCTAGTAATTTTGTCTTTCTTGAGATATGCAAGTTTAGCAATGTTTCCTATTCTTAAGATGTGTAAGCTAGTAAATTTTTTCTTCTCTTTTGAGAAGTGCAAGCTAATAAGTTTTTCCTTTCTTCGCAAGCTAGCAATTTTACCTTTCTTGAGATATGCAAGTTTAGTAATTTTTACTTCTTCTTGAAGTGTGTAAGCTAACAATTCTTTCTCCTTGAAATATGTAAACTAGTAATTTTGTTTTTCTTTGTAATGCACAAGCTAACAAGACTTTCTCCCCTTTTATCATTGTAAAACAAAAAGGAAAAAATACAATAGAGCAAAATCTTTTTTTTTTTTACATCAATGATTCAATCATACAAATCATAAATATAAGGCAATTATATTTAATAAAATTGAAGTCATAAACATTAAGAAGTCTAGTGATATATCATGGTTTATCTCTTCTTAGCAAATACCAAGAAGAATCGTAGGAGAACAATTAATGAAAAATCTTGATTCATATAAAATTTTCAGTTATAATTCCAAGAAATCAAAAGAAACATAAGAGAACTTGATTCATGTATAAGAAATCTCAAATCATCAAGAATCATGATTCATAAAAAATAAATTTTAATTCATAAATATTAACGTCATGAATCATGATTCTTTAGTAAATGGTAAGAAGAAATCATCAAAGATAGAAAAGATTTTGATTCTCATAAAAATACCTCAAGTAAAAAAATCGAAAGAAAGTTCATGATTCGATTAGAAAAATCTCATTCAAATTTAATTTATTAACTCCAAACTCATCATCAAAATCATTTTTCTTATATTTGAAAAATTCATTGAAAACAATATACATTGATTCCTATGAGATTAAAAATAATTAAAATTCTTTAGTTTTAATTTGTGTGATTGAATTTATACTAGCATGCCCTAGTTTTCTATACAAAAGCATTGCATCATCATTTAAAACCAAAAGGCAATATGAAAATCATCAAGATCAATAAATTATTGTTTGTGTAACCATAAACCATCTTCAATCAAAAGATTTATTATAACAAAATTCATCAAGTTTCAATCATGATCTTTCCTTTATTATTGTTTGTTGTAGTAATATATTTTTCTTTTTTAAGTGAATCTAACTCTTCATACTTAGTGCACGGAGTTAACATCCAATTGTCATGCTTAATTTTTTTTTTAATTTTTTAAAATCACTAAAAAGTGAAGCATGATTCTTTTTTTTATTTTATATTTTTTACTAATTTAAAAATAACTCATGAAATGTATCAAGTAATTTTATAGTAAAGTAAAGAGGTTTTGGTTGAGTCACTTACCTTGTTGTTGAAAGCCATCAAAGCGTAGTTTGCCACCTTATCTTTGTTGGTTTATTCCTTATCTTAGATGTACTCGTTTCATCCCATATCGCCTTGAGTACTTTCCTCTTCTTTGATAGCTTTTTTGACGATTTATATCAAGTTCTTATGTCAAAAGTTCTATTGTCATCATCACTTGAGTTTTTACTCGAGTAGTCTTCTTTTGTTCTTAATGTCAAATCATTTTTATTCTTTGAAAAATTGTTATCATGTTCATCATATGCAATACATGTTATTTCATAGGTCATTAAAGACCCGATGAGTTCTTCCATTGGAAAATTATTTAAGTTATTTATCTCTTGTATTACTGTTATTTTCGGATCCTAACTTTTTATAAGGGATCTTAGTATTTTATTAACAAATTTAAAATTAGAAAAAATTTTATCAAGTGCTTTTAAATCATTGATGACATCTATAAAATGGGTGTACATGTTTCTAATGGTTTCGCTTGGTTCTCAAAACTATATATCAAAAGATTAATTTTTTATTCTTTAACTCTACTTGTGCCTTTATATGTAATTTCAAGATTGTACCAAATGTCATAGGCAGTTTCACAAGTCGAAATACAATTAAACTCATTTTTATCTAAAGCATAAAACAGAGCATTCATAGCTTTTGCATTTAACAAAAATAATTTTTTCTCAAAATCATTCCATTCATTCATAAGTTTGGAGAGTTGTTGAAAATCATATTCGACAATATTCCATAAATCAAAGTTTAAAAAAAAGAATGAAAACTCTTATTTGTGTTTTCCAATATGTGTAATCCATCCCATTAAACAAAGGAGGATGAATGAAAAAGTGACCCTCTTGAAAGTCGAAAAAAGCCATCTCTCTTGGGTGTTAATCCAAACAGAGAGAAACTTAGTTTTGATACTAACTGTTAAGACCATATCGATATTAAGAGGAGGAGAGGGAGGGGGGTGAATTAGTACTTATGTAAAAATTACGTCGATTCGAAAAACTTCGTTCGATAAGTCCGTATTAAAAAGACATTTAACTTGAAAGCATTCATAAGAATAGTGAATAAGTAAATAAGTTTGTAATAAGAATGAAAAGTATAAAGTAAATATAAATCGATTTATAGTGGTTCGGTCATCGTGACATATGTCCACTCTCAATTCCTCTTCACTCGAGGCCATCGACTTCTACTGTCGATCTTTTTTCATAGGACAAAAATCAACTACCCTCTTACATCATTTTTCTCCTTTTCATAGGTTCAAGAGATAACCTTTGCAAGCTACTCACCCCTCTTAAACTAAAACCAAAACTTAGAGCTAAAGGGGAATTCTTATCTTAACCGAGCAGGGATGAGTGAGATAAATATTTATCGTCCCCAAATGGATTCAAATTTGGAGCTAAAATGGTCTCATCTTGGGTCTTTGAGGTATTGGCGATACCATCACCAGTATTGGGCTATACCATCGCCTACCAAAATAATAATTTATGGTACCACTGCCCAATCTAGTGGCACCACCACTTGAAAGGGCCTCGAAGATTGGGCTCTAGTGGTACCATAGTTAGTCTGAGCAATACCACCACTACTATAGGCAATACCACCGCCCAGATAGCCTAGGAGGTCGAGCCTCAAGCGGTGCCACCGCTTGGGCCAACTAAGGGTCATTGAATGGGCCTTTCACTTGGCCCAAAACAACTCCAACTTAGGCCTGATTGGCCCTTAATTGAGTTGGCATGGGTACACCCGAAACTAACTCAATTAGCCCTTTAAACTACTTCGATCTAGACAAATTATTACAAAGAATGAATCCTTTGTTATCTTGTATGTCATTGGTTTATCCGGCATTTCATCCGATCCTTCGGCACATCGTCCTCCTTTCCAACATATTGCCTAATCGATATGTTGAGCTTCTGCAACATTTGAGCTCCTTGGCACAATGTTTAATCCTTCAACCCGATGCTTGAACTCATGGCACGAAGACCTTCTATCGGCACATCGACCGATCCTCTAGCCCAACGACTAATCTTTTGACATGTTCACTTTGGCCCAATATCTAATTCCACTGCTTTAATCGATTTGTCTTTCCCAGATTGAAGATTGTTCTGCATCACTTAAATGCATATTAGATCATAACTTTATCAATTAGTTTCATCATCAAAATTTGAGATTCAACATGATCTTCACATACTGAAAAGAAGATCGATAGTGAAAGCCGATGATCTTGAGTGAAGAGAAATCAAGAATAGATGTAGATCAGGATAACCGAACTACTATAAATCGATTTGTATTGTGCTTTTTATTATTATTACAAATTGATTTATTTGCTATATTTTTAAGTTAAATATATTTTCTTACTCATTAGAATATTTTTAAATTAAATACATTTTTGATACAGGTTTAATCGAATAAAATTTTAAATCATCGTAATTTTTTTAAGGTACTAATTCACCCCCTCCATCCATCTTAGTATCTTTACTATCCTCGGATAGCAAAAATCTATATCGGTGGATATATACCCATATCTATATTATGCGGGGGGAATGAAACGAATAATTAGGCATTCGGGACCATCAAAATTAAGTGAGGGCAGATTTAGCTCCCCTGTTTCGGCGGAGGAGAGAACAAGTTACCCTCTCCCGCTGCAACGGTTGACATCAGAAAGAAGCTTCGTGACGACATCCCAACCGCTGAGCCGGGCAGCTTTGCAAGGAAAACCCTGGATCTTACCGGGACGAGACAGGAGATCCGCCTCGCCGGCTTTAATCCTCCTGTTCGTTTGGGTATTGACTTCCGCGAGCCATGCTCGCTCGACGGGGCCCAAAGAGGGTGGCACCCACAGTTTCGACCAGTCTCTTTCCTCGTCGCACGGACATCGGATTGCCTCCTTGTCTCCACTCGGAACCTGAAGCCAACATCGTGTGTGACCGACAGTGGCAGTGGTGGCTGGATACAACTCGAGCTTAACGTTAGTACTTCAAATCTTTGCCTCCTATTTTACATGATATAATAATGTATCGTCTGCAAGTACAACATTTTGATGCAGTTTCCATGAACAAAGCCACTGCAGACCATGGTGACTTTCTCAATTTCATTATTTTTAATATATGGAACACATCATTATTATTTTAGATTTTTATTTTTATATCATTTGTCGCAATCGTTGTTCTCGTTTTGTGAACGCCTTTCACTTTGATCGATGTTAACGGATTTGATTAGCTGTGAGCTAGTCGTTTCTTATCAAGCTCGGTCACCACCGAACATCAAAATTAAAACATTCTTCATTTTCTATTTTATCGGAGGAGAGTCACTAATTTTATATAAATATTTTTGTTGAGATGAATTATTTTCACAATTTTTATTATTAACAATTTTACTCGTAGAAAAAAACACTTGATTGACATATTTTATTGATCAATAAGGATTTTGGAAAATTAATTGACCTAGAAATATATATAATTTTAGGCTTTTGCATCTGTTGTAAGAAGATAAGTTGAGAAAATTTTGAGCTTTTTCGCATAGTGAACAATCCGATTTTCTTACCAAGAACTAGACAAAATAATATAATAATTCTGGATTTAAATTTAATTACATATAGATTTCTTTCCTGCAATTCTTCTGAACTCCCCATATTCCCTTCCTAATCAACACACACATGGTGTGTTCATTTTCTTGAAATATCCGCAAGCATCAACGAGAGCACATGATCGAGTAGCCCAGTCATGGAGAAACTGAACCTACCATGGATGGATGCAAACAGAAACTATAAGCCAATGATTAAAGCAGTTAAGAAGCCTAGTACATGATATTTTCTGCCGTCTGGTGTGATCACGAAATGTAAGAAACCACTCAAGCCACAGAAATGCACAAATCATACGAGGGTGGGTAGAGCAGCTGCAACAACATCAAACGCATGTACTGGTGAACTAGATAAACAAACACACATCAGAAACTGTGAGACACCGTGTATGACCCTCAGATCTCCTGGGGTGATACTAAATTAAACAAGGATGAAAATGACAGTATTGACTCTCCCTAGGACCTGAGGAGGCTCCTAATGATATCGGCCTGAGGGCTGTTGCTGTCCATCGTCGCCATTAGGCCGGAAAGCCGGTCGCTCAGACCGTCCACCTCTCGGTGCAAGCTCTTGATGTAGCTGCATGTCTCCTTCAGTAGCTTCGACGCAGATGCCTGCAATATCCAGTGCACCTTCATTGCATGAGTGGATGTGAACAACAAGAGAGACTCAATCGGTGTTTCATGCCCTTACTCTGCCTATGTTCCTGCGGCGGGACTCGGGGAGCAGTGACTGAAGCTTAGAGACTAGCTCATTGATCTCCTCATCTGTTATCCTCCTATCTCTGCCTGACATGATCTTGATGGCTACAGCAGCTTCTCGAATTTCTCTTTTGTTCTCTTTTTATTGCAGAACCAAGTGTAGGGGAGGGGAGAGAAGGCAGAGGACAAGGCGAAAGAGGCCCAATGGAAGTGTATATAAAAGAGAAGGAGAAAAAAGAAAAGAAAAAGAGAAGGTGGTGAGGAGGAAATTAAGGGTAGGAGAAGTGCCACTTCAAGGCAACAATGTACCAAGACTGAGCCCTATTTTTGATCATCCATTTTCCATGGACCCATGGAGACAATAGGAGCCCACCCCCACTGGCCAAACAGTTTCACTTCTCTAAGCAATAGCTACAACAAAGGAATCCAGTGCACCTTCATTGCATGAGTGGATGTGAACAACAAGAGAGACTCAATCGGTGTTTCATGCCCTTACTCTGCCTATGTTCCTGCGGCGGGACTCGGGGAGCAGTGACTGAAGCTTAGAGACTAGCTCATTGATCTCCTCATCTGTTATCCTCCTATCTCTGCCTGACATGATCTTGATGGCTACAGCAGCTTCTCGAATTTCTCTTTTGTTCTCTTTTTATTGCAGAACCAAGTGTAGGGGAGGGGAGAGAAGGCAGAGGACAAGGCGAAAGAGGCCCAATGGAAGTGTATATAAAAGAGAAGGAGAAAAAAGAAAAGAAAAAGAGAAGGTGGTGAGGAGGAAATTAAGGGTAGGAGAAGTGCCACTTCAAGGCAACAATGTACCAAGACTGAGCCCTATTTTTGATCATCCATTTTCCATGGACCCATGGAGACAATAGGAGCCCACCCCCACTGGCCAAACAGTTTCACTTCTCTAAGCAATAGCTACAACAAAGGAATCAGTGAACCTTGGAACATTCATGGACATAGTTGTTTAACCATTTTACTCTGTACCTGAAAGATGCTCTGTGTCCCTCGTGCTTTCAATGTAGGACATCTCTTTGTTCTTAATAATAGTCTGTTTTTTGAAGGTTTGTACAGTTTGTGAATTCCTAAATCTCCAACAGGATGACTGCTAATTGCAAATTTGTATTGGTCGTGAATGGAGATTAGGATAGCATGGGTGTGGTTGGAGATGAGGGAATAGGTCATCACAAGGGAGCCACGACATATACTCGTTCCCTCGCCTGATACAGGATGGCAGTGGGCGGCTGGAAACTGACCTCCAGCATGGGGTGATGTCATGCTTCTGGTGGATGTCGACGACCAGGTCACCCGAGGCCTTGGGAGCATGCATGTGAGATTGTGTGTGAATTGGAGGCCAACCATGTTCAGTGGGCCTTGATAATGTGGCCCACTGTAGCCTCGTTTTAACTTCAACAGGGTTCTTAATGTGGATGGAAGTTGACAAGTTGATGATAATAGTAGTCAAGTTATAAAGCAGCCCTTTGGTCTTTAAGAGGAATGTAAATTCTATGCAGGTGGTACGTACCTCGCTGTATAGGAAAGTTATAAAGGATTATTCTATCCCGTCCAAACATCTAAATCATCCGTCTGTCTGACTTGAATCAAAAAGATGATTCACCGAATCAGATGACCAAAAAATATATATATAAAGCAAGAGATAAACAGTTCAGGAGGTTCTTTCTTATGTAGGCTACTCTGTATAGAGTTTCCATTCCTTAAGAGAAGAAAGTACAGGTCATGTCAGAGAGAGAGAGAGAGAGAAGGGCTTTGAAAGTGTGTGGGGACACATGGAAAGAGACTTTCATCAAGTATAACAAGAATAGGCAGCCACATGCTGGTGTTTACTAAAAGGAAGAAATTCCAAGTTGAGGAGTAACAGGAGTTACCGTCGGCCATGCCATACGAGGAAGGGAGAGGTGATACTGACCTCTGATGGCTTGCCAAATATATTACATGGGCTGCCTGCCACTGCTTCTGTCCCCGCTTTCACATGTTTCTTTGAGATGAATAAAATATGAACATGCGAAATTGAAATAGAGATTGAGAGAGATGCTTCGTGCCTAGGAACTTTCATATTCCATGAGACACAAGACCAATGATTCTGTTGACCAAGAGAACTGTAGAGGAGAAAAGACAATCCAAGAGAGAGAGAGAGAGAGAGAGAGAGAGAGAGAGAGAGAGAGAGAGAGAGAGAGAGATAAGAACACTAAAAGACAAAGTTTGCAGATATATATTAAGGGTAATCAAACTAAAAAATATATATATTTTGAATTAGGAAACAGAAAAGAACACCTTACCTTAAATTGAAGGGTTCAAAGAATTGGTGTCGATAGGAAACAAGTTATCATTTTAAGGACCTCGACCACATAAATTCGCCGTTAGTCATGCTTTGCATTCGCGAAAGCCTCAAAACACAAAACCCAAGTTCATCACAAGTATCAAGCTCCAGCAACTCTTCCAATTTGTCACTACTTCCATGAGTAACTCCGTTGTCAATTAGATCCATTAATCTCAAATTTTTTTCCCAATTCGCCCACTATTGACGATGCCATGACTTCAATTGTTCCAGTTAAGGAAAAATCGTAAATCCGACCCAAAAAAGATGTGAAGAACAGGTCAATATCATAAGACTTCTAACGTTGAAACTTCCTTAGCACAATCCAACTATTGTCGAGAGATAAATCTCATTCTTGAGGACCAATTCTTCAACCCTCCCTCCAATGATAAAAATGAGAAATGATATAATTTCTCACTCCTGGGCTGGGTTGTGCCACCCCTTCCCAACAGCACTGTTGAATTCACCAAATGCAGGGACAACTTGTTCTTCACATAATAATCTATCAGTCAAAAATCAATCACAACGTCCTTATCAACTTTTCACCCTTTTCCGAATAAGTAACAGAAGAAAGGATCAAAAGGAACAACAACTATAGACCACCAAAGATGGCAGATCGGATGGGAAAGCCTTGTCGCAAGAAATGGGGACAACTCCAAATGTAGTCTTCATGGTGAAAGAAGATCTCAACTTTAGCAGCTAAGAAGATCAGCCAAAGGCCTAAACCAATTGTGTACCTTGAGGATCATTATTGTAAATGAATCTATGATATACCATCAAACATGTATAATTGCTGTACTTCAAACAGAAATCTCAAAAAAAAACAAGAAAAGGGGGGGGGGGTTCGATGCGTGATGTAGCATCAAAGAAAATTTAACAGTGATGTTGAATGAGGAAAAGGCTCATGCCAAAGGGCGAGCAAGATAAGAAAATATGCAAAAGTATATTCAATCATCAAAACTCTTGGAACTGAATGGAAAAATAGATGAATGCCAATCGAATCCACTCACATCAGGAATAAGCTCATCATCATCGAGTATCAAAGATTCAATAAATTATACGAGGGGAAGACAACAACTCGAGGAAAATCTCCTTAGGGGTTTCACCATTATCACCTATCGAACTTGGTTCGTAGGCAAAAGACTCGTTGGCCTAATTATATTACCAATTACAGGTATGTAGTAGTAATACCCAAGAATATCCCTCATAATTCTAGCCCTTGACAACATTTGTTTTCTCATATATATATATATATATATATATATATATATATGAGAAATGTTTTCTCTAATACTTGTATTCTTACGCAGCCTATCAGACATATCAAGTAGGCGTTTCGATCAAATGTGAAGCCCAATCAAGCGTTGAACCATACTAAGCTATATAAAACACAATTGTAGGTGATGAATTAGCATCTTAATGACGTGTGATAGGAGATATGCAAATGTCCTTATGTTTAACTTCTAAAGCTCTAATGTGTCAGATGTTTTACCTTTTCTTGATACTCGAGTTGGCCTCCACCTCCTTCGTTCTCGCCTGACTCCTCTAGCTCATCGATGAAGTGGGCGCAAACGACGTCGACATCCTTGACACGATTTGCGAGGGTCAATATTCGATGGTGATGCTACATTAAAAACAGAAAACAAAGTTAGCCAGTTCCACTTTATGAAGGTCAAATCAAAATCGAAGTGGAGGACCTACCAACACCATCTTCTTATTTATCTACATAAATAAGACCTCTAAAGTAAACGTGCAAGTAGTCGAAGGCCTGACATGTAGATCCCACCGGAAAGAGTCCTTTATATATATATATATATATATATATATATATATATATATATATATATATATATATATATATATATATATATATATATTCTCGATCAATATAAATATGATGGAAAGAATAGAAGATAAGAATAATTATTGAAGAAGCTTTATTGAAGAAGTGAAGAAGCTTAAATATATTAACATGTTCTGACAAGGATATCAATATTAGATCAATGCAAAGAATGGTTTACAAGTGAGAGGCTTCATGAGTAGGACAGGAGTAAATCACTGCTACCCTTCGTTCTCCTTAAGTCCGCTGACTGTTGGCAGATTAGCAAAGGCTATCACGGTGAGGAAGATGAGGATTAGCTGTGGAGCCTCTTAGGAAAGTGGCTGCAGCGGCGTTGGTCACTGGTCGAAGGCAAGGGCGAAGCTTCGCTTTTCTCAGCGGCGTTGGTCACTGGCCAAAGGCAAGAGCGAAGCTTCGCTTTTCTCAGCGACGTTGGTCACTAACCAAAGGCAAGAGCGAAGTTTCACTTTTCTCACTGCTCTGATACCATGATAGAAAGAATAGAAGATAAGAACAATTATTGAAGAAGCTTTATTAAAGAAGTGAAGAAGCTTAAATACATTAATATATTCCCTCTCAACAGAATAGAGAGATTTCCTCATATAGTTGGGGAAATCTTATCTTCTATTAAAATAAACAAGATTTCCTTCCTTGATTTCAATTATTACTATATGACTTAGGTACACATCTAGTCGGAGCATCGAACCAAGTAGAATTTAATGAAATTTCATATAGCTTGGATGAGCTAGTGCTAAACATATAGCTTGAGTAAGTCGAAAAATTATCCTTTGTCTACGTTAGTCAACCTCCACGGGATCTTCAAGGATTTAATGAAATTTCATTTAAGGTTGAAAGGTCACCCATGTTGGAACTTCAAAAAAAAATTGAAGAAGCCACATGGTCGAAAGAATTCAAACAAACCTTGTAACAAGCTTGAAGGAGGGTTAAAGTCACGAGAGTCTCGATATTCACAAGATAACGTCATGCATCAGATGTCACTTGCGTGGGATATATCAAAATGAGAAAGTATTTCATTAAAAAAAAAAGATGGAACGAGAACCTAAACCTCATTTCTAGTGTATCAGTATAATAGGTAACATCTAGACAATTATAGAATCACCTAGTCAAGTAATATCAGATTCTATGAACCCTTTCAACCCAACTTCAAGTTAGGCAAGCCCTTTCTTCCGTAAACTCCAATTCCATTATATTGTAAGAATACATATTGTATGTTAGAAGCAAGTTGACTTTCTTATTTCTCTCATGCCATAATACTTTTCTCAAGGAGCCCATTTGGTTTTTCTGGATCAACATAGATAAACTATAGAATTACAACTTGTTGAATTCTAAATTTTGATAATAAAATTAATTGATGAATATATAGACTAATAAGTGTTTGAGATAAATAATGTAGAGAAAATTTCGATCATGGACTCAAACTATTGAAGAAGGAGAATAAGACATTAAGTCGGAAAGCAGCATATCAGAGATTGAACGTCAAGTTGGAGGATTGGTCGACATACCGAATGATGGACTTTGTGTCATGAGTTCAGGCATTGGGCTGAAAAGATTGGGTATTGTGCTAAGAAGATCGGATGCTATAGAGAAATCTAGGGGTGATATCACATGTAAAATGGAAGAACATAAAACAAAATAATAGATTTCCCAAAATAATGTTCGTCATCATTCGAAGATTGATGCGTAACAACCTGCAAAACTAAAAATCACATGTGTGATAGTTATGTTATCTAGGGAGATCATATATGCCTGAATTCTTATAGATCTATGGGAGAGGATGAAGGAGGTCAAGAATTCTTCTCTCTAGCGATGATCCACATGGTAAGGGCTGCAAACACGCTCCTCGAATTACTACCAAATCTCTACACTTTGTTAGGATTAAGAGCACTAAGAGGAGGGAGGGGGGGGGGGAGGGGGGGGGGGTGGGGGAGTTAATTAGTACTTTCGTCGGTTAAAAAGACTTTCGTACGATAAAATCTGATTTCGATGAAAATCGTTTCGGAAAAATCTTTAAGTTGAGAGCATGCCGAAGTATAGTTGATGTAAAGCAATGAAGGCAGTTTGCAGTTAAGATAAAGAGCAGAAAGTAAATGCAAATCGAGATTTAGAGTGGTTCGGTCAATCGTAACCTACATCCACTTTCAACTTCCTCCTCCGACGAGGTCACCGATGTCCACTAGAAGCCTTCCTTCAATAGACGAAGGCCAATCACCTTTTACAACTCAATTCTCCTTTTACCAGGTTTAGGAGATAACCACCCCCACTCACTCCTCTCTCAATCTATTCTAACACTTAGAACTTTAAGAGGAGCTCAAGATTACAGCAGCGTTTCTATACTTTTTTTTCTTTCAATACTTGTGTTTTTTACCTAGGGATGAGAGGGGCATTTATAAGCTTCAAGTTGATTCAAACTTGGAGCCTAAAAACATCTCATCTCGAGTTTCCCGGGCATGGGTGGTACCACCGCCTGACATAGTATCGAAGACTGTGCCACGATGGTGAGACTTCTTGGGGTACTATTTGGACTTCTTATTGGGCCCAACATAGTTCTTACATGGGCCTAGCTAGCTCCTAATTGGATTGGCCTAAATCTAAGCCCAATTACGTGCTAACTATGAAATCATAAGACATTTGCTAAGCTAAACAAGTCCCTATGTCTATTCTTCCGACGAGCTTCCGACGAACTTTCGGTGAACATCCGACGAACCCTCGGCGATGCTCCAGCGGACTCCCAGCAAGCTCCTAGATTTCATGATGATCTTCTTGGTGAGTTCCGATGAGCTTCTCTGGCAAGCTCTGAGACTTTTTGGCTGGTTCCTCCAGAACTTCCGACGAACATTTGGACTTCCGACGAACTCTCGAACTCATTGTGATTGCGTCCTTGACTCCGGGACTTCATTTTGCTTCATGCCTTGCTATCGTAGTTAATCATGCACATGTAAAACAAACTTCGATTTAGATAATTAATACTAAGCATTAATCAAGTTGTCCGACATGTTATTGGTCTCTCGACGCTTCGTCCGATTCTTCGGCACATCATCCTCTCTTACGACCTATTGCCTAATTGACTAGTTGACTCTACAACTCCGATATTCTTGGTGCAATGTCTACTCTTCTTGGCTCGATACCCGAATCCATGACCCGAAGCCTTCTGTTATACGTCGACCGATCCACCGGCCCGACGTCCAATCTTTTGACATGTTCCTCCGGTGCAACATGATTTTTCCTGCTTTAATTGTCTCATCCTGATCGAAGCATCCTATATCACTCAAAACACATATTAAAACATAAACATATATCGATTGGTTTCATCATCAAAATTCGAGATTCAACAATCTCCCCCTTTTTGATGATGACAACCAATCGATGACAGAGTTAAACCTAACTCCTGGAGTTTAAACAAACTCCCTCTATCAATATGCCTTATTGATAGAAACTCTTGGATTTAAAAATCCAAGCAACATATCATGATCAAATCATGCATGACATTAATATACTTCTCCCCCTTTGTCATCAACAAAAAGGAGAAGTTCCAACTATCAAGGGTTTGAGATATAAGTTCAAATAATTGCATACACGTGTTTCAAATCATTGTATGTTTGGACATACATGTTCAAATCATTGCATAAAAAAAAAATCTTAAGTTTTATCATCATGCCAGCTAGCAAAAATTTGAGTTTTGCAAGTTTATAAATTTTGCTATATGTGCAAGTTTAGCATATTTTGCTTCTTGAGATAGGCAAGATAGTATGTCTTGGTGATGTTTAAGATAGTAAATTCTATATCATGCAAGCTAACAAATTTTTATATCATTTACTAAGAATGTAAGCTAGTAATATTTGAGATATTTAAGAAGGCAACTCTTGCTTATTGAAATATGCAAGTTAGCATTCTTTGCTTCTCTTTTGAGATGAGCCATTTTTGCTTTCTTAGTAAAGTGCAAGCTACAAAATTTTGCTTCTTCTTGAAGTATGCAAACTAGCAAACTTTATCTCCCCCTTTGTTATTATCAAAAGGAAGGGAAGAATAATACAATAGTGCAATTTATTTTCCTTTACTACAATCTTCAAATCATGACAAGGGTAAGTAATCATTCTTATTTTAAAATACCATAATTGAGATAAACCTTGAATTCAAATCAAAACAATAATGATTCATATCATATGCAATACATCATAAAAAGCATAAGTATTGCATGCAACATTTTAAATTATAAATATTTCATATCATGATGGTATCAATTTATCAAATTACATTACATCCTTCCATCATAATAAAATATCAAAGACCATGAAGGATTAAGTCATGAATACTAAATGACATGATTCATTTTGATAAATAATTTCTTTAATAAAATTCAGTAAATCATTCGAGAATAAAAAGTGAGGGATCTTGATTCACATAAAAAATCAAGTTCTGATTCCAAGAATTCAAGATCATAATTTCAATAATGCTTCTTTTTAATATATATCAAGAAGAATCAAAGAAGATCAAATAGCAAAAGATCTTGATTCATATGAGAGAAAATCCCAAGTTATAATTTCAAAAAATCAAGATCATGATTTAGACAAAATTCATTCAATTTCAAAACATGAAATCATCAATATTACTTTTCAGAGATTCAAAATGACATAAATGACTTTATCACTCTCTTAGTGAAAAATTGATAAGGTAGGGATTTGAGAAGTTTTCAAGAAAAATACTTTCCACTTTTTATTTCAACTTATTGATTGATTTTATACATGTATGTTCTTTTCTTTTATGCTAAATCCATGCATCAATGTTTAAAACCGAAAAGGAACTTTTATTATAGCAAAAATCACAAAAATCATCATGCATAATTTCAAAATATAAATTTATTAAACATGATCATTATGCATCTCTACTTTTGGGCATGACATCAAAACATGGTTTCAAGTTTTTAAGATATAACATGCATAATTTCATATTAAGCATGATATCAAACATTTTAACATTTTCATTAAGACATCAAGATACATATTATTTCTTCTTAAAAACATTCATAGGATTATCATTACATTTAAATCAAACATTTTATTTCTTTATCATAAAACATGCAATTTTCATGATCATTTTAAAAAATTACTAGAAAGATAAACATGGTTCCTAATTTTTTGTATTTTCATTACATTATTAAACATGCAATTTTCAAGAAAAATAAAATTTTCTAAACTAAAATAACTCATGAAAAAGAATTATGTAATTTTAAAATAAACTAAAGGCTTTTTTATTACCTTAATGTCGAAAGCCGTTAAGGCGTAGTTTGCCATCTCGCCTTTGTTGATTTTCTCGTCGTCTTCGTAGAAGCTCGATTCATCCCACTTTGTGTTCTTCTTCTTGCATTCAAAGCAAGTAGTTGCGTTCTTTTTGTTCTTTAATTTTTGGTTCATTAACTTTTTAAATTCTTTAGTGAGTTCAAGTTTACTATCACTTGAGCTTATGCTCGAGTGGTCTTCAATTGTTCTATGTCTCAAATCCTTCATGTTCTTTGGAAGGTGGTTTTGTTCATTATGTTCATCATGTACATTGTGCATCATTTCATATGTCATCAATATTCCGATAAGTTCTTCAAATGGATTTAAATCTTTGTTTCTTGTAAAGCCATTACTTTGAATCCCAAGTTTTAGAAAGAGATCTTAAGATCTTGTTTACAAGTTCAAAATCCGAAAAACATTTGTGAAGAGCTTTTAAAACCATTGACGACATCCATAAAATAGGTGTACATGTCAACAATGGTTTCGCTCGCTTCATTCGAAAAAACTCAAAATAATGTATTAAAAAATTAATTTTTAAATCTACTGGTGGTACCATCGCTGCGTTGGGCGGTATCACCGCCCAGTGTCAATTTGGCTGACACTGTCTTGGGCAGTACCATCACTTAGGGGCCAGTGCTGGGCGGTACCATCGCTGCGTTGGGCGGTATCACCGCCCAGTGTCAATTTGGCTGACACTGTCTTGGGCAGTACCATCACTTAGGGGCCAGTGCTGGGCGGTACCATCGCTGCGTTGGGCGGTATCACCGCCCAGTGTCAATTTGGCTGACACTGTCTTGGGCAGTACCATCACTTAGGGGCCAGTGCTGGGCGGTACCATCGCTTGGCACCCTGCTAGGGGCAATACAACCATCCAGACTGGTGGTACCATCGCTGCGTTGGGCGGTATCACCGCCCAGTGTCAATTTGGCTGACACTGTCTTGGGCAGTACCATCACTTAGGGGCCAGTGCTGGGCGGTACCATCGCTTGGCACCCTGCTAGGGGCAATACAACCATCCAGACTGGTGGTACCATCGCTGCGTAGTTTGCCATCTCGCCTTTGTTGATTTTCTCGTCGTCTTCGTAGAAGCTCGATTCATCCCACTTTGTGTTCTTCTTCTTGCATTCAAAGCAAGTAGTTGCGTTCTTTTTGTTCTTTACTTTTTGGTTCATTAACTTTTTAAATTCTTTAGTGAGTTCAAGTTTACTATCACTTGAGCTTATGCTCGAGTGGTCTTCAATTGTTCTATGTCTCAAATCCTTCATGTTCTTTGGAAGGTGGTTTTGTTCATTATGTTCATCATGTACATTGTGCATCATTTCATATGTCATCAATATTCCGATAAGTTCTTCAAATGGAAAATATTTAAATCTTTTGTTTCTTGTAAAGCCATTACTTTTTGAATCCCAAGTTTTAGAAAGAGATCTTAAGATCTTGTTTACAAGTTCAAATCCGAAAAACATTTGTGAAGAGCTTTTAAACCATTGACGACATCCATAAAATAGGTGTACATGTCAACAATGGTTTCGCTCGGCTTCATTCGAAAAAACTCAAAATAATGTATTAAAAATTAATTTTTAAATCTTTAACTTTGCTAGTCCCTTCATGTGTGATTTTAAGAGTGTGCCAAATATCGAAAGCCGTTTCACAAGTAGAAACCTGATTAAACTCGTTTTTGTCTAAGGCACAAAATAAAGCATTCATAGCTCTAGCATTTAAAGAAAACGTCTTTTTCTCCAAATCATTCCAATTGTTCATTAGAAGAAAAGACATTTCAAATCCGTTTTCGACTATATACCATAAATCAAGATTCAATGAAAGTAAGAAAACTCTCATTCGAGTTGTCCAATAAGTATAGTTCATCCCATTGAAAAGGGAGGACGAATAAGAGAGTGACCCTCTTGAAAGCCGAAAAGAGCCATTTCTATTTGGGTGTTAAACCAAAATAGAAAACCATAGCTCTGATACCAATTATTAGGATCAAGAGCACTAAGAGGGGGGGGGGGGGGGGGGGGTGACTTAGTGCAGCGGAAAACTTTCGTCGGTTAAAAAGACTTTCGTACGATAAAATCTAATTTCGATGAAACCGTTTCAAAAATATCTTTAAGTTAAGCATGCGGAAGTATAGTTGATGTAAAGCAATGAAGGCAATTTGTAGTTAAGATAAAGAGCAGATAGTAAATACAAACCGAGATTTAGAGTGGTTCGATCAATCGTGACCTACATCCACTTTCGGCTTTCTCCTTCGACGAGGTCACCGATGTCCACTAGAGGCCTTCCTTCAACAAGCAAAGGCCAATCACCTTTTACAACTCAATTCTCCTTTTACTAGGTTTAGGAGATAACCCTTACACCCCCACTCACTCCTCTCTCAATCTATTCTAACACTTAGAACTTTGAGAGGAGCTCACACAAGATTGCTGCAGCGTTTCTATACTTTTTTTTCTCTCAATACTTGTGTTTTTCACCCAGGGATGAGAGGAGTATTTATAGGCTTCAAGTTGATTCAAACTTGGAGCCTAAAAATATCTCATCTCGGGTTCCCCGAGCACGGGCGGTACCATCGCTGCGTTGGGCGGTATCACCGCCCAGTGTCAATTTGGCTGACACTGTCTTGGGCAGTACCATCACTTAGGGGCCAGTGCTGGGCGGTACCATCGCTTGGCACCCTGCTAGGGGCAATACAACCATCCAGACTGGTGGTACCATCGCTTGACACAGTCTCGAAGACTGTGCCATGACGATGAGACTTCTTAGGGCACTATTTGGGTTTCTTATTAGGCCCAACACAGTTCTTACATGGGTCTAGCTGGCCTCTAATTGGGTTGGCCCAAATCCAAGCCCAATTATGTGCTAACTACGAAATCCTAAGACATTTGCTAAGCTAAACAAGTCCCTATGTCTATTCTTCCAGCGAGCTTCTGGTGAACTTCCGACAAACATCTAACGAACCCTTAGCAATGCTCTAGCGGACTCCCAGCAAGCTCCTGGACTTCACGATGATCTTCTTGGCGAGTTCCGGTAAGCTTCTCTGGCAAGCTCTAAGACTTCTTGGCTGGTTCCTCCAGAACTTCCGACGAACGTTCGGACTTCCAACGAACTCTCGAACTCCCAACGTGATCGCGTCCTTGACTCCAGGACTTCATTTTGCTTTATGCCTTGCTATCATAGTTAGTTCTACACATATAAAATAAACTTCGATCTAGAAAATTAATACTAAGCATTAATCAAGTTGTCCGACATGTCATTGGTCTCTTGACGCTTCGTTCGATTCTTCGGCACATCGTCCTCTCTTGCAACCTATTGCCCAATCGGCCAGTTGACTCCGCAACTCCGATATTCTTGGCGCAATGTCTACTCTTCTTGGCCCGATGCCCAAATCCATGGCCCGAAGCCTTTTGTCGATACATCGACCGATCCACTGGCTCGACATCCAATCTTCTGACATGTTCCTCCGGCACAACATGATTTTTCTTACTTTAATTGTCCCATCCTGATCAAAGTATCCTACATTACTCAAAACACAGATTAAAACATAAACACATATCGATTGGTTTCATCATCAAAATCTGAGATTCAACACACTTGTTATCTGAGAAGGAAAAGGGGAGAGGAGAATAGAAGGTGGTAATCAAGAAGCATAACTTATGATCCTTTGGTTCTCTCCTATCATAGAGGCCCCATATCAGCTTAACCCTAATAGATCTTGCCATATTGGGTATTGGATCTTCATCCAACTATCAAAGTCTCTTAGATTAGTGGATTTCTATCCAATAATCTCTCATTGGCTCTTATTGGATCTCATCCATAGGATCCAATAATTCAGAGGCTTAATGGATATCCAATAAGCTAGGGGCTCCGACGGATATCTCATATCCAAACCTGTACTCGTCGCAATACAACACTAAGAGGGGGGGGGGGGGGGGGGGAATTAGTGCAGTAGATAAAAATAACAAATTTGAACAACTTCGAAAAACTTCGTGCGATGAAACTCTTAGTTCGACAAAAATGTTTTGAAATGATGTTTGACTCGAATAAGTTCGTAAACGAGTAGAGAGGAGGAGATTGGACAGTTTATAATGAAGTAAAGTAGAATGCAACAAAAGTAAAGTATGCATCAAGAAGAGAACACACCAATTTTATAGTGGTTTGGTCGTCTGACTTATATCCACTACCAACACCTCCTCCAATAAGGTTACTAATTTCCACTATTGATTTTTCTTGAAGGGCAAAGATCAATTACTCCTTTACAAAACTTTCACAATGTTAGGACTCTAGCTAGGAGAGTCTTAATTGATAGGGGCATTCATGTAAAACCTACCTAAGCTGACCCTTATTAAAGAGGTGAAGAGGTCGGCTAGGGTTTGGAGGTTATTTCTTAGAGAAGAATTAGGAGCTGTAAAAAAATAGGAGTCTTGAGTAGGAGTCCTATTAGGAGTTAGGGTTTAGAAACCCAATAAATAGTCATATATTCATTATCTTTTGATAAGCAATAGATGAATCTTTTCTACAACCTTTGAGCAGCAACTTGGAGAAAGAAACCCCTATAGAGTTCCAAGGAGGCCAATCCCCTAAAGAGATCAACCCCAAGCTTAGAATCTACAAGGGTTTTAACACACAAGTGGCTTACTCTCCTTTTACAAACTTTCACACTTAGAAATGATGAAGGTGAACTCTCAACTTTTGCAAGCTATTTCATTATAGTTTCAGTTTAGTTCTTATCACATCTTTGTTCTTTAACATTTAAGAAACAAGGGGTATTTATAGCCCTCAATTGGCTTCAGAATTAGAGCAAAAAAAGGTCTCATCCCGCATTTCTTAGGTACTGGTGGTACCACCGCCTATGTTGGGTAGTACCATTGCTTGTGCTGGGAGGTACCATCACTTACATTATTAACATTAGGTTGTACCATCGCCTAGTCTAGCATTACCACTACCTAACACAGTTTAGGAGATTGTGTCTAGGTGGTACTATTGCCTAGATTAGCGGTACCATCATCCAGTCTGGCGGTGCTATCGCCTAACATAGTCTTGGAGATTGTATCTCGTAGACTGAGCCACTAGCGGTGCCACCGCCTAAACTGACGGTGCTGTCACTTGACCCAACTTTTGGGTTACTGAATGGGCCTTTCTCTTGGCTAAAAATAGCCTTACTTTGGGCCTAGTTGGCCCCAAATTATATTGGCTTAATTACTTTCTAAACCAACCTAATTACAACCTAAACTAACTCGATCTAGATAAATTATTTCAAGCAAGAATACCAAGTTGTCTGACATGTCATTTGTTTATCGGCGCTTCATCCAATCCTTCGATGCATCATCCTTTTTTACGATCATTTGTCCAATCGGCATGTTGACTTCTGCAACTTCGATCTTCTTAGTGTAATGTCCGCTCTTCTAGGCCCGATGCCCAATCTCATAGCACAAAGCCTTCTGCTGGCACGTTGACTGATCATCCGGCCCAACGTCCAATCTTCTAACATATTCAACTCCAGCCCAACATTCGATTCTTCCTACTTTAATCAATTTACCTCTCTTCATCGAAGTTATTCCTGCGTCACTCAAAATGCAGATTAGATCATAATATTATCAATTGGTTTTATCATCAAAATTCGAGATTCAACAATCTCTCCCTTTTTGATGATGATAACCAATTGATGACGGAGTTAACCTTAACTACCCCTATGAATATTCTATATTGATAGAACTTTTGAATTCAGATTGAATAAGTCAAAGCAAATTTAATCATGAATATTTCATCATTGCATGCATCATTATCATAAGTTGAAGTATTGCATGCATAATACGAAATCACCATTCATAATCATACTATGCATGATTATCATCGGACCTTCTCCCCTTTTGTCATTAACAAAAAAAGAGAAGTGCAATGTTTTAGAGGTATAAGCTTAGCAATTTAGTAAATTTTCCATGACTTTAGAATATGCAAGCTAGTGAATTCTTTTTTCTCTTTTGAGAAGTGCAAGCTAGCAATTTTTGCTTCATTTGCAATGTTTGAGCTATCAATTTTTGCTTTCTTTGCAAATAGTAAGCTAGCAAAATTTTATATCATTGTACAACATGCAAGCTAGTAACAATGTTAAGTTTTACAAGTTTATAAATTTTGTTAGATGTGCAAGTTAGCACGTTTGCTTTTCTTTATTATGTTCAAACTAGCAAATTTTTTAAAAAAGAATGCGAAAGAGTAAATAGCAAGTTTAGAACATGCAAGTTAGCAAGTTTTTCACATATGAAAGTTGGCAAAATTTTTGCATCTTTTGAGATGAGCAAGCTAGCATTTTTTTCTTCCTTTTGCAATGTGCAAGTTTCCAAATTTTACATCTTAAGCTAGCAATTTTTGAAATATATAAGATAACATGTTTTTGCATCTTCTTGAAATGTGTAAGTTAGCAAACATTGCTTCTCTTGAGATTTGCAAGATAGCACTTCTTGATTCTCTTTTGAGATGAGCAAGCTAGCAAGTTTTATTCCCCCTTTGTCATTGTCAAATAGAAGGGAAGAATACAATATTGTAATTCTTCTCTCTTTACATCAGTTTTCAAATCATGACAAAGATAAATAACAATGATAGATTTACATCAATGTTTCAATGATAAAAAATAAAAGATCAAGTCATGAATACCAAAAGATGATGTATCATTTTTGACAAATTTCTTCTTTTGTAAGTAGAAGGAATGATAAGAAATGATCTTGATTTAAAAAGAACACTCAAGTCATAAAAATCAAGAAATCAAGATCATGATTTGAAAAATGTATAAGAAGAGCTTATGCATTTGGGAGATTTAAGTTTATCATTCAAGCTAGCATTTTTTATATCATTTTAGAATATATAAGCTAGCAAATTTCACATCATTTTAAAATATACAAGCTAGCAAGTTTTTTGAGATTTGAAGTTTAGCAAAGTTTATGCTTCTCTTGAGAAAGCAACTTTTCGCTTCTCTTTATAATTGTACAAGCTAGCACTTTTTTTGCTACTTTTTGTGATGCACAAGCTAGCAATATTATCTCCCTTGAGATGTGCAAGCTTACAAGTTTTGTCTTTCTTTGCAAGCTAGCAATATGCTTTTCTTGAGATATGTATACTAACAATTTTTTCTCTCTTTTTATCATAGGCAAAAAGAGGGGAATAGCATAAAGGTGTAAATATTCAAGTCATCATATGGTAGATATCAAGAAAAATTTGGTGATAAGATATACTTCATAAATACAATGAATTATATAAAAAAAAACATATCATGAAAGATAAGATCATGTGAATACCAAAAGACATGATTCATTTTGATAAATATTCTCTTTAATAAAATGTAAAAAATAATTCGAGAGTAAAAAGTGAGAGATCTTGATTTATATAAGGGAAATATCAAGTTTTAATTTCGAGAATTCAAGATCATGATTTCAATAATGCTTCTTTTTAATATATAGCAAGTAGAATCATAGGAGAACAATAAAAAATCTTGATTCATATAATGAAAATCTAAATATTCTCTTATAAGAGTGAATCATACGTGTATCAAGAAAGACGTTTCATATTGAATATATCACAAATAATAAATAAGATAAATGATTTAGTTGGATATATCATCTAATTAGTAAAATGAGTCATATAAAAATAGATCCAAAATCATCATCAAAATCACTTTTAAGAGATTCAAAATGACATAAATAGATTTATTAATCTCTTAGGATCTCTTGTTGAAAAATTTAATAAGTTTTTGGGGATAGAGTCATTTTAAAAAAAAATAATGTATTCTTCTATATGATTGATTTCATACAAGCATGCCATTATTTTCTAAGCCAAAACCATGCATTATCGTTTAAACTTGAAAAATAAGATTTAACACAAAAGTCATCAAGATCAAAAGTATAACACATAATTCAAAAGCATAAGATTGTAAATTATCATTACTTTAAATCCTCATGCAAAATTAAATCATTAAGCATGGTACCAAAACTTTTAACAATTTCATTACATCTTATATCATTATGCATCATTGAACATAAGATATTTTCAATCAAAATCATTTTGTTTATTGTAGTAATGTATTTTTCTTTTTAAGTGAATCTAACTTTTCATGCTTAGTGCTAGGAGTTAACATGCAATTGTCATGCTCAAATTTTAATTATTATTATTTCAAAATCACTAGAAAGAGAAGCATGATGTATTTTTTGTTATTTTTTTTTACTAACTAATTTAAAAAGAACTAATGAAAATCATTAAGTAATTTCATAGTAAGATAAATACATTTTAGGTGAGTTACATACCTCATTGTGAAAAGCCATCTCATCTTTGTTGGTTTGCTCCTCACTTTTGGATGCGCTCGATTCGTCCTTGAGTTCTTCTTTCTTCTTTGGCAACTACTTTTTCAGTTTTATTCTTTTTGGAGTGTCCTGGCTTATTGCGTTCATGGCAAGTAGTTGTATTCTTTTTAAGTTTATTTTTATTCTTTAATTCTTGTTTCATGAACTTTTTAAGCTTTATTATTAAGAGTTCAAAGTCATCATCATTTATGCTTTTGCTCGAGTGGTCTTCTTGAGTTTTAAGTGTCAAATCTTTCATGTTCTTTGAAAAGTTATTCTTAAGCTCTTTATGAGCATTGCAAGTCATCTCATAGGTCATTAATGACCCAATAAGTTCTTCGAGGGGGAAATTATTCAAATCCTTAGCCTCTTGAATGACTGTTACTTTAGGGTCCCAACTCTTTGGAAGAAATCTTAATATTTTATTAATGAGTTCAAAATTAGAAAAGCTTTTACCAAGTGCTTTTAGACCGTTACGACATCTGTAAATCAAGTGAATATATCTCCAATGGTCTCACTTAGTTTCATCTGAAACAATTCATAAGAATGAACTAAAAGATTTATTTTAGACTCCTTTACTCTATAAGTGCCTTCATGAGTGATTTCAACTGTGTGACAAATATCAAAAGTTTTTTTATAAACAAACACTCGATTGAACTCATTTTTATCTAAAGCGCAAAATAAGACATTCATAGCCTTGATATTTAAAGAAAAAGTCTTCTTCTCTAACTAATTCCAATTATTCATTGGAAGAGAAGACTTTTGAAAGTCGTTTTCCACAATATTCCATAACTCAAAATCCATAGAAATTAGAGAAATCCTTATTCTAGTTTTCCAATAGGTGTAATCCATCCCATTGAACATGAGTGAATGTGTGATTGAATGACCCTCTTGATTGCCGACAAACGCAATCTCTCTTGGGTTTTAAACCAAAATGAGAGTGACCTTGCTCTGATACTAATTGTTAGGGTCAAGAACAACACTAAGAGGGGGGGGGGGAGGAGGTGAATTAGTGTAACGGATAAAAATAATAAATTTAAACAACATCGGAAAACTCCGTGCAATGAAACTCTTAGTTTGATGAAAACATTTTGAAATAATGTTTGACTTAAATAATTTTGTACGTGAGTAGAGAGAAGGGGATTGGATAGTTTGCAATGAAGTAAAGTAGAATGCAGTAAAAGTAAAGTATGTACCAAGAAGAGAACACGCCAATTTTATAGTGGTTTGGTCGTACAACTTACATCTATTGCCGACACCTCCTCCAATAAGGTTACTGGTTTCCACTATTGATCTTTCTTAAAGGGCAAAGATCAATCACCCCTTTATAGAACTTTCACAAGTAGCTCACTCTCCTTTTACAAACTTTCACACTTAGAAACGATGGAGGTGA
This sequence comes from Musa balbisiana, assembly GCA_004837865.1. Taxonomy (NCBI): domain Eukaryota; kingdom Viridiplantae; phylum Streptophyta; class Magnoliopsida; order Zingiberales; family Musaceae; genus Musa; species Musa balbisiana. The sequence continues at coordinate 21,965,579 of CM017192.1, forward strand.
ACTCTCAACTTTTGCAAGCTATTTTGCTATAGTTTTGGTTCAATTCTTATCACTTCTCTATTCTTTACTAGCTGAGAAGCAAGGGGTATTTATAGCCCTCAATTAGCTTTAGAATTGGAGCTAAAAAAGATCTTATCCCAGGTTTCTTGGGTATTGGTGGTGCCACCACTTGTGTTGGCGGTACCACCACCTGACACAGTCTAGGAGACTATGTCTGGGTTAGACTAATGGTACCACTGCTTGACACTGGACGGTACCACTACCCAATCTGGCAGTACTATCGCCTGACACAGTCTTGGAGATTGTGTCTCGTAGACTGAGCCACTAGCGGTGCCACTACTTGACCCAACTTTTGGGTCACTGAATGGGCTTAGAACTATTCTAGCATACTATTCTTTCATCAAGGTAAACACATATCTTGAATTAGACTTGCTATCATCAACATTGGATTGGAAGCTCAAGTCCATGTAGCCCTTAACCCTGAGGCTACTTCCTCCATATACTAGTAAAATATCCTTAGTCTTTCTCAAGTACTTAATGATACTCTTTATTGTTTTCTAGTGCTCCAAGCCTAGATCTGCCTGATACCTCCTCGTGACACTCAGAGCATGCACTATATCAGGCCTGGTATATAACATGACATATGGGGATATACTCCTAGAAAGTGATATCCTATGTCTCATTAGTATGAGACCTCTCTTAGAATTTTTCATGCCAAACCTTTTGAAAATGGTATCTATATATCTAGACAAGCATCCTCTTGAATATATTTCTATAGATCCAACTTTCTAAGATATAGGATGCTTCCCCTAAGTCTTTCATGGAGAAATGTCTAGACAACAAAGTCTTTACTATGGAGAGCATTCGTATATCATTCCCAATGATTAGGATTTCATCCACATATAGCACCAAATTGTTAGGATCAAGAGCAGTACTAAGAGGGGGGGTGAATTAGTACAGTGGAAAACTTTTGATATTCCAGAAAATTGTTTGTTTTGTTTAAAACCAATTCCGATGAAAATGATTTTGATTCAATCTTTTTCGGAGAGAAGTTGAACTTGAAAGCTTTCATAAAAGTGCAAGAGAAGATTAAGGAGGTTTGCAGTAAAGTAAATTTGCACAAATGAAAAGCAAACCAGAATTTAGAGTGGTTCGATCAATGTGACCTACATCCACTTTCGGATTCCTCCTCTGATGAGGTCTCTGGTGTCCACTAAAGGCCTTCCTTCAATAGGTGAAGACCAACCACCTCTTTTATAATGCTTTCTCCTTTTCATGGGTTTAGGAGAGAATCCTTACAAGTCTTACACCTCTCTTGTATGATCTCAAAACTTAGAAAGGGAGGAAGAGGACTCTAGCACTTGTTTACAACATTTTTATACTCCAATAACTCAAGATTATCTCAATAGTTTTCATGTCCTTTCATGCATAAAAGGGTGGGTTTTTTATAGGCCCCAATGGCTTTCAAAAATGGAGCCAAAAAGGGTATCATCCCAGATTCTGGGGTACTAGCGGTACCATCGCCATTACTGGGCGGTACTACCGCTTGACAAAGCTTGAAGACTGAGCTCTAGTAGTACCACTATTGGCAACAATAATTTCCGGTGGTACCACTGCCCAGATAACCTAGGGCACTGTTTTCCAGATGGTGCCACCACCAGCTATCTTTTCAATAACCTGGTTGGGCCTTGAATCCGGCCCAAACCAGCCCAACTTAGGGCTCAATTGGCCCCTAATTAAGTTAGTGGGATTACCTCCCAATCCTAACTTAATTTACTCTTTAACTACGATAACTAAGACATGATTACAGTGCATTTTGTTTCGGTGCGTCAATTGCTTCCAGTTAGCTTCCGGCGTACTTTCCAGTTAGCCTATAAATGGACCTAAGCAACATACATACATTATCTGGACTATCATTGGATACGAATCCCTTAGGTTATATCGTATACACCTCATTCTCGAGGTTGCCATTGAGGAATGTGATTTTAATGTTTATTAGTCAGATCTCATAATCATAGTGTGTTGTAAGAGCCAATAGAATTTAAATAGATTTTAGCATAACTATGATGAGAAGGTTTCGTCATAGTCAACACTTTCCCTTTGACGATACCCCTTAGCCACTAGCCTTGCTTTATAGGTCTCCACTTTTCTATCTACTCCGATCTTCTTCTTGAAGATCCATTTACAACCAATGGGTACAATACCCTCGGGTGCATCAACTAGGTTCTAATCCTTGTTGGAGTACATTGAATCCATCTTAGAATTCATAGTTTCTTACCATTTTTGGAAGTTTATACTCGTAATAGCCTTCTCATAGGTTTGAGGATCAATATCCTCAATATCCTACCTTTAATATGTCCCACAATCTCTCAAGAGGATGAGGTACTCTACCGGACTTATGTAAAGTTGGAACTTATGTGCTAGGTAACTGAATAGATTATAGTTATGGAATGGAGCTTGAACTAGGTTCTCCAACCTTACTCAACTCTATCACACTCTCATTGTCTCCATTAAGAATGTGTTCCTTCTCAAGGAACACCGCTCTCTTGGCTACAAAGACCTTTTGGTTATCGGGGTGATAGGAATAATACCCACAAGTTTTCTTAGGGTATCCCACGAACTTGCATCGGTCTATCATGGATTCTAACTTATCAGGGTTATATCTTTTAATGCCAGCTGGATAGCCTCAAATATTAACAACCTTAATATTGAGCTTCTTTTCTTTCCATATCTCATATGGTGTATATACTATTGACTTAGTTGGAACTCTGTTCAGAAGGTAAGCTGTTGTTTCTAGGGCGTATCCCCAGAATGAGACGGGTACGTCGGCATGGACCGCATCATGTCTAACAGTGTATAATTTCTCCTTTCTGATATACCATTGAGTTGAGGTATATAAGAAGGTGTCCATTGGGATTAAATCCCATAGTTCTTGAGGAACTATGTTAACTATATACTCAAGTACTCACCTCTTCGATCTGATCGAAGAGTCTTAATACTCTTTTTAATCTAGTTCTCTACTTTATTCTTATATTCTCTGAATTTTTCGAAGGCCTCAGACTTATACTTCATTAAGTATACATGTCCGTATATTGAGAAATCATCAATAAAAGTAATGAAGTAGAAGCAACCACCTATAGCGTGAGTTGACATGTGACTATATACCTCACTATGTATGAGTTCCAATAACTCAGTGGCTCTCTAGTTTTAGTAAATGGAGAGTTGGTTAGTTTTCCACGAAAGCAAGGCTTACAAGTTGCATATGACTCATAGTTGAATAGATCTAGATATCCATCCTTTAACAACTTTTAAATCCTTCTCTCAAGGATTTGACCTAGCTTATTATGTCACAAGTATGCACTGTTCACCTCATCTCGTTTCCTCTTGGACACACTATCTAGCATAAACAAACTATTATGTAATATCCCTTTAGTGATGATCTTATCATCCTTAATAATTGAAAAACTATTGTTCTAAAAAAACTACTTACCATTCAATATCAAACATGAAATGAAAATAATATTTTTGATACTAGAGGGAACAAAATAATATGCATCTAATGCAATAATAGCTCCACCAAGTAGATGTAAAGTGATCTCATCGATAGTAATAGTAGCAACGCTTGCTCCATTACCAATCTTGAGGTCTATCTCACCTCTTGCCAATCTCCTAGGTTTTGCCAAAATCTATAACGAATTACAGATGTGATAAGTACTACCAGTATCCAATACCTTTGCACGATCATAAAATTCTGATAATTGAAGACTACTCATTAATGTACCTAAAGCTTATCTAAGCTTCTATTTCACCCTCTCTATAAGGTAGTCTTTGCAGTTCCTCTTCCAATGCCCATATTTGTAGTAGTGGAAGTACTAACCTTTATCATTTGTTAGGTTTTTCATAGCAACCTTTGCCTTACCTGGTTTACCCTTACTCTTGCCCTTCCTAAGGGACCTTTTTGCCTTCCTTTTTTTCTGGTCTCACTAGCAAAGAGAATTGGCTTCTCTTTCTTGATAGTTCTCTCAACCTCCCTCAACATATTAAGAAGTTCAGGGAGAGTCATCTTAAGCTGAGAATATCCATACACAAGCTATCTTCTAGGACTACTTCTAGACTTATGAGTTTCTCTATCCACTCAATCATCTTAAGGTACTCTTTGCAGTTCTCTATGAGTTTCTCTATTCACCCTCTCTATAAGGTACTCATTGTAGTTCCTCTTCCAGTGCCCATATTTGTAGTAGTGGAAGTACTAACCTTTATCATTTGTTAGGTTTTTCGTAGCAACCTTTACTTTACCTGGTTTACCCTTACTCTTGCCCTTCCTAAGGGACCTTTTTGCCTTCCTTTTTTTCTGGTCTCACCAGCAGAGAGAATTGGCTTCTCTTTCTTGATAGTTCTCTCAACCTCCCTCAACATATTAAGAAGTTCAGGGAGAGTCATCTTAAGCTGAGAATATCCATACACAAGCTATCTTCTAGGACTATTTCTAGACCTATGAGTTTCTCTATCCACTCAATCATCTTAAGGACATGATTCTAAATCGGTATCCCCTTAGTCATTCTAGCGTGAAAGAGATTTTTGGATATCTCATATCGTTGAGTCCTTCCTTATTCCTTAAATAATTTACGGAGATGTAGGAGAATGGATTTGACATTCATCTTTTTATGTTGTCTCTATAACTCAAGAATCATAAAGCCTAACATGTAACACTGAGCAATAGTGGAGTTATCTATGTACTTCACATAGTGGGCGATCTCATCTTTACTTGCTCCTTTATTAAATATAGGCATTACTGTCTCAAGGATATATGTAATTTTCTCCACCGTGGGAACAATTCTCAAGTTGTGGAGCTAATCTATATAATTTGAATCAATGAGGTAGTTGACATCAAATATGTCATGTAAGGGATTTGAAATCGACATATTTCTAACAAACAAGAGATGTAGCTAAATAAATAATATATAGATTTTATAAAAAACAACAATCAAGATATAAACTTCTACCTTGATGTGCTCTCACTATTTTTCTAGCGAGTCATGCCACACCCTCAGCACATGAAATGGAAGTCTCTAACAAACTTCTAGTGGGGATCGGGATCTAATCAATGTCTTAGTATAACCTTGAGGGACTCGACCAATCACACTAAGCTCAAAAGGTGGACAACTCTTGCCGATCATAACTTTTTGTTATTCCCATCTTATTCGACCTTCGAACAAATGGTCTTAAGAGACTTGACCAATTATGATGTTTGGTTAAGTCATCACCATCGTTACAAGATGAGTCTGATTCGAAGATCTGCTCTCGAGGGACTCGACCAAGTATACCATATCCTTAGGTAATCGGTGACATCTCTATGTCGTAGGTATTGGAAAATCTGGGGTGACATCACATGCACAGTGGAAGAACAAAAAAATAAAATCCTAGAATCCCACAAACAATAAGGTTTCATCGTCGTGTAAAAGTTAGTGCGCAAAAACCCGTAAAACTGAAAAAATACACATAATAAAATTACCTAGGGGGATCGTATAACTCTAAAAACTTACAAATCTATAGGAGATGATGAAAGAGGTTAACTGTCCTCCTCTTTAGTAGTGATCCACATGGCAAGGGTTGTGAAGATACTCCTCAACTCGTTACCCAAAACTCTTCCTCGCGTGCACCACTTAATCAAGAAGGGGCTACCTCTTCTTGTTGTCCACATGCCCCAAATAGAGGCTGTAGTTCGAGAAGGAGAGGGAGAGACGAGAATACGAGGAGGCAGCCAAAAAGAACCTTTGGCCTATGGGTCTTCGGTTCCCTCCTATTTATAGAAGCCCCATATCAACTTAACCCTAATGGATCCTACCATATTGAGTATTGAATCTCCATACAACTACCCAAGCCTCTTAGATCAGTGGGTCTCTATCTAATAATCTCTTATTAGCTCTTATTGGATCTCATCTATATGATCCAATAATTTAGGAGCTTATTGGATATCCAATAAAATATGGGCTCCAATGGATATCTTATATCCGAACATCCACTCGTCGCAATACCTGCCATATGTGTGTGACCCTCTAGGCCCAATATTGAGCTGGCCATGAGTCATACCTATTAGAACTTCTTCTGGCTTAGTGAATTATTATCTCCATAATGATTTACTCGACTCATCGACTATAGATGTACTAGGCCACTACGCCACAGTCCCAAGATGATATAGGAGAATCCAATCCTTTGGACCTATCTATCCTCAGTTATCATATACCTATAGTCCCTCATCCATCTAATATCATAGAGATCATATACCGGGCATGGTGTTGTCAAGCCCATATAGTTTCTACATGAGTCTTACTCTAATCGAATTCTCTTGGAGAACTCTTTCTCTCTCAATTTGAATGACCCTGGCTAAGGATTTGTCTTAGTAAGAAAACATAAGATATTTCTCTTATGACACCGAGAGCGGATGATCCTCAATCAATACTTAATAACCCTCTTAAGGTTAGTTACCACTCTCGATGATTGGTTATGCTAGATTTGGAACCTCCAAACCTATAAGTTTGGTATCAAAGAGTGGAAGTACTCATACAGGACATTCTTGGTATCTCAAGTCTAAGGACTAGATATACCATTGGGATGACAAAATCACTATTTAACAGTAAGACATCATCAACCATCCAACATTCGGTGAGTGGATCAATCAATAAACTCATTCTCCAATGAGCCCTTGCACTATATCCCTAGTTTCCCCACACGAGTAGCTCTGAGACCAGCTATATCCATCATATAGATGAGTATACAGCATACTAGTCTGTCTGGTTATCTTGATGTCCCTCTCGAGTAATCTATGACTGAGATTATTTAAGATTTGTGTTTAAAGGTGAATCGGTCTCATTATCGTGATCTTATCATGATCCTTTCCCATTGCACAGATCCGTGAACAGCATAATATATTAATGCAATAGGCAATATAAAGTGATAAAATATTAAATAATAATAATAAACAAGACTGTGTGTCAAGTCACACGTGCTATCACTCACGTGATTGGCTTGCAGGGCACCTATGACTAGCAGTAGGCAAGATAGCGAATCATGATATAGGTGAGTCTCGAGGGACTCGACCAACTCAACCTACATCGAAAATCAATTCCTACCTATAATGATGGAACGCCATGTAGGTCAATCTAATTGCCTCATGTTTACCAACTTAATATTATCGAGAGAAGGGATTTTAATTTGGTCTCATATGATGTGTCACACATATATATTTAATATATATCTACATCGTATGCAAATATATATACATATCTAGTAGGTGTATAAGCAATCATACATCATATGAGCAATCACACTAGATGATCATGGACTACAGCCTAATGTCATCAGGCCCGAGCCAATGGGCCAATCACTCACATCAGGATCTATGTGTACAATAGTGCATCTTCATGCCTAAAGATTGTCTATCTCATCCTTGTCCGTTCCATCGACAGCTCTATACATCGCAATCATTTGTCTCAGTCTCGTGGGTCCTGTTATTGCTTCTATGCTCCCACTGCGCCTCCTCATATAATTACAATATAATCATAGACATATAGGTTTGACAATAAATGAGAAATAAATTAGAGGCTCGTAAGCCCCAATAATAATAATAATTATATCACACATATACATCATATCATATGGTATATGATCATCCGTCCACATCATATATCACATGTACATATCATTATATAGGACTATTAGATAAATAATAATAATTAATTATATGATCATCCGTCCACATCATATATCACATGTACATATCATTATATAGGACTATTAGATAAATAATAATAATTAATTAAACCTTTTAATTAACTAATGTTTTTTAAAATTCAAGATATAGAGAATTTTTGAATTATGAGGGGTATTTAGGTAATTTGGATAAAAGGACATATTATGAAAATTTTAAAATTCACAGGGGCAAAACTATCTTTTGCCCAGAAAAACCTAATGCCCTTCCCTACGCTTGCTACCTTGTAGCCGTCGCCACCCCGTCGACAGCCACTCTGCAAGTACAATAAGGGCAACAATAGTTGTTGCCCTTTCTCGCCTTTTGCATCAATGATTTTGACAGTAAAAGCTTTTTTTAAAACACAACACATGTAGTTCAAAATCAATCTTTCACATAAATAACCTTGCTCTGATACCACTGTAGGGAAATTTAGGGGCGATATTGTAGGGAAATCTAGGGGTGACATCACATGCACAGCGGAAGAACATAAAAACAAAATTCTCAATTTCCCAAATATGTGTTCGTCGTCATGCAAAGATTGGTGCACAAAATGTGCAAAACAAAAAACTGCGTATATGAAAGATTGTGTTACCTAGGGAGATCGTATATCCTTGAATCCCTATAGATTTTTAGGAGATGGTGAATAAGGTCAAGCGTCCTCCTCTCGAGTGGTGATCCACACAACAAGGCTGTGATGATGCTCCTTAAAACTCTAAGACTACTATTTAAGAAGAAGGAGAGGAGAATATGAGAGGCACACCATAAAGGCTCTAGCCTATGAACCACTGATTCTCTCATATTTATATAGGTCTCCTATTAACTTAGCCCTAATAGATCTTGCCCTATTAGGTACTGAATCTCCATCCAACTACCCAAGCCTCTTAGATTAGTGGATCTCTATCCAATAATCTCTTATGGGCTTTTATTGGATCTCATTCATAGGATCCAATAATTCAGGGGCTTATTGGATATCCAATAAGATAGGAGCTCCGGCGGATATCTCGTATCCGAACCTCTACTCATCGTAATGCCTACCATATATGTGTGACCCTCTAGGCCCAATATCGAGCTAGCCGTGAGTCATACATGTTAGAACTCCTTCTGGCTTAGTGAATTATTATCTCCATAATAATTCACTCGACTCATCAACTGCGAACGTACTAGGCCACTACGCCGTAGTCCCTAGATGAAACAAGGGAATCCAATCCATTAGACCTGTCTGTCCTCAGTTACCGTGTACCTATAGTCCCTCATTTATCTAATATCCCGGAGACCGTATACCATGCATGGTACTGTCAGACCCCTATGGTTTCTAATCGAGTCTCGCTTTAATCGGATTCTCCTACAGAACTCTTTTTCTCTCAATCTGAATGACCCTAACTAAAGATTTGTTTGAGCAAGAATACATAAGATATTTCTCTCATGACACAGAGAGTAGATGATCCTTTGTCGACACTCAATAGTCTTTGTAAGGTTGACTACCACTCCCAATGACCGGTTGTGCTAAATCTGGAACCTTCAGACCTATAAGTTTAGTATCAAAGAGTGGAGTACTCATATAGAACATCCTTGGTGTCTCAAGTCTAAGGACCAGAGATACCATTGGGACTAGGAATCACTGTCTAACAATAAGGCATTATCAACCATCCAACATTCCATAAGCGGATCAATCAGTGAACTCATTCTCCAATGAGCATCTGTACTATATCCTTAGTGCCCCTATACAAGTAGTTACAAGACCAACTACATCCATTATATGGTCAGGTATACAGCACACCAGTCTATCCAGTTATCTTGATGTCTCTCTCAAGTAACCAATGATTGGGATTATTTAGGATCTATGTATAAAGGAGAATCGGTCTCATTATCGTGATTTCATCACGATCTAATTCCCATTGCACAGATCCATGGACATCACAATATATTTAAACAACAAGCAATATAAGGTGATAAAATGTCAAATAATAATAATAAGAAAAAAAGACTACATGTCAAGTCACACGTGTCATCACTCACATGATTGGTTTGTAGGGCACCTATGATTAGCAATCTCTCACTTGATATAAAGTCAATCACTTATGTGTCTAATCCCTTCAGACCCCTATGACATTCAAAGGTAATATGAGACAATGACTTTGTTAGTGGATCTATGATGTTATGTTCGGATGGAACTCTTTCCGCTATTACATCTCCTCAGGTCACGATATCTCTAATCAGGTGGAACCTCCTCAGAATGTGCTTAGACTTCTAATGAGACCTAGGTTCCTTCACTTGAGCAATCGCCCTATTGTTATCGTAATATAAGAGAATCAGCTCCTTGCTGCCTGGCATGACTCTCAGATATGTGATGAACTTCTTTATCCAAACTCCATCCTTTGCTGCCTCAATTGCAACAATGTACTCCACTTCTATGGTTGAATCAGTAGTAATTTCTTGCTAAGAACTCATCTAGCATACTGCTCCTCTATTTAGGGTGTACACATACCCCAATTCGACTTGCTATCATCGACATCGGATTGGAAGCTCGAATCTGTGTAGCCTTCAACCCTAAGGCTACTATCTCCATATACCAGTAAAAGATCCTTAGTCCTTTTCAAGTGGTTAAGGATACATTTTATTGCTTTCCGGTGCTTCAATCTTGGATCCGCTTGATACTTACTCATGACACTTAAAGCATATGCTATATCTGACCTAGTACATGGCATGATATATATGATAGACCATATCATTGAGGTATAAGGTATCATATCTATGTTTGCCCTTTCTTTAGGAGTCTTTGGAGACATACTCCTAGAAAGTGATATCCCATATCTTATTGGTATGAGACCTCTCTTGGAATTTTCAATGTCAAACCTTTTGATAATAGGTTCTATGTACCTGGACTAGGACAAGCCAAGCATCCTCTTAGATCTATCTCTATAGATCCGAATCCCTAAGATATAGGATACTTCTCCTAAGTCCTTCATGGAGAAGTATCTAGATAATCAAGTCTTTACTATGGATAATATTCCTACATCATTCCCAATGATCAGGATGTCATCCACATATAACACCAAGAATGTGATAGTGCTCCTACTTACCTTCTTGTACATACAAGGCTCATCTTCATTCTTAACAAAGTCATAAGATTTGATTACCTCATCAAATCTTATGTTCTAACTTCGAGAAGCTTGCTTTAGTCCATAAATGGACCTAAGTAACTTACATGCTTTATCTAGGCAGATCTTGGACACGAATCCCTTAGGTTATATCATACACCTCCTCCTTGAGGTTGTCATTGAGGAATGTGGTTTTCACGTCTATCTACCAGATCTCATAATCATAGTATGCTACAATAGCCAATAGAATTCGGATGAATTTTAGCATAGCTACGGGTGAGAAGGTTTCGTCATAGTCAACACCTTACCTTTGACGATACCCCTTAGGCACTAGTCTTGCTTTATAGGTCTCTTCCTTTCCATTTATTCTGATCTTTTTTTTAAAGATCCACTTGCAACCGATGGGTACAATACCCTCGGGTGCATCAACTAGGTTCCAAACCTTGTTGGAGTATATGGAATCCATCTTAAAATTTATAACTTCTTGCCACTTCTCGGAGTCTATACTCGTAATAGCCTCCTTGTAGGTCTGAGGATCAATATCCTTAACATCCTCTCCTCTAATATGTCTCACATAGCTCTCAAGAGGATGAGATATTCTACCAGACCTATGTAAAGTTAGAATTTCTATGCTAGGTACTTGAACAAACTCGAGCTGTGAAGTGATGCTTGAGCTAGGTTCTCCAACCTCACTGAACTCTATCAGGCTCCCACTATCTCCGCAAAGAATGTGTTCCTTCTCAAGGAACATTACTCTCTTGGTTACGAAGACTTTTTGGTCATCGGGATGATATAAATAATACCCACAAGTTTTCTTGGGGTATCCCACGAACTTGCACCACTCTATCCTTGATTCCAACTTATCGGGGTTGTGTCTTTTATCATGGGCAAGGAAGCCTCAAATCTTAACAATCTTAAGATCGGGTTTCTTCCCTTTCCATATCTCATATAAGACATCCTTGGTGTCTCAAGTCTAAGGACCAGATACACCACTAGGACTACAGAATCGCTGTTTGACAATAAGGCATCATCAACCATCCAGCATTCCATAAGTGGATCAATCAATGAACTCATTCTCTAATGAGCACCTGTACTATATCCCTAGTTTCCCTACATGAGCAGCTATGAGACTAGCTGCATCCATCATATAGACGAGTATACAACACACCAGTCTATTTGGTTATCTCGATGTCCCTCTCGAGTAATCTATGACCGAGATTATTTAGGATCTATGTTTAAAGACGAATCAGTCTCATTATCATGATTTTATCAGATCCGATTCTCATTGCATAGATCCATGGACATCACATCATAATATATTCAAGCAACAAGCAATATAAAGTAGTAAAATACTAAATAATAATAATAATAAATAAATAAACTACATGTCAAGTCACATATGCCATCACTCATGTGATTGGCTTATTGGGCACCTATGACTAGAAAATATCACATGCATAGTAGAAGAACATAAAACAAAATCACAGATTTTTCAAAAAGGTGTTCGTCATTGTATGAAGATTAGTGTGTAAAAACTTATAAAACTAAAAACCACGTGTGAGATAGTTATGTTACCTAGGGAGATCTGTTAGAACCCTTGTGGATTCTAAGCTTATGGTTAATCTCTTTAGGGGATTGGCCTCCTTGGAACTCTATAGGGGTTCCTTCCTCCAAGTTATTGCTTAAAGGCTTCTAAATATATTCATCTATTTTTTATTAAAAGAGGATGAATACAAGACTATTTATAGAGTTTCTAAACTTCAACTCCTAATAGGACTCCTACTCAAGACTCCTACTTCTAACTAACTTCTAATACCTCTCTAAGAAGAAACCTCTAAACTAATCCTATCCTTAGCCGGCCTCTTCATCTCTTTAATAGGAGTCGACTGGGTAGGTTTTACATGAATGTCCCTTTCAATGAAACTCAATTAGGACTCTCCTAGCTAGAGTCCTAACAGACCCGCTCTCTTCAAATCAGCCTTATCCTCGAGGCTAACGATCCATGAATTCTGGGAATTTGATCTTCAAGTCGTCATATTTCTCCCAAGTGGCATCTTCTGATGTTAGGTTTGCCCATTGTATTAGCACTTTAGTAGTGGGTTATCGTCGTTGAGTCATGATCCATCGATCAATAATGACACTCAACTAGGTCTGGAGTTCTCCTTGGGCAGTGATATTTGGTAGATGGCTTTGGGCTATCTCGTTTTGTCCCAACTTGAGCTTTAAACATGACACATAGAAGATTTGATGGATTCGAGAGCTAGCGAATAAGTCCAATTTGTATGCCACCACTCCGATGCGCTCCAAAATTTAGTAGAGTCCATAGAACCGAGGTGAAAGCTTCATAGATGCTCTATTCTGGATTGATGTTTGCTTGTATGGCTGGAGTCGTAGGAAGACCCAATCTTATACTAAAAATTCTCTTTCGCCTTTGTGTTGATCATATTGCTATTTTATTCTTATTTGAGCTATAGTAAGATTATCTTTTAGCAACTTTAGCATTTTGTCTCTATCCTATAGTTTCCTGTTTACTTGTTCTACTTTAGAGGTGCCCAACACATATTTTGGGATCATAGGGGGAGGTCGACCATACATAGCCTCATAGGGGGTATATTTTATGGATGAATGATAAGTTGTATTATACCACCACTCGGCCTAGGGAAGTCACTTTGTCCACTCTTTTGGCTGGTCACAAGTGAAGCATATGAGGTATGTCTCCAAGCACCTATTCACCACTTTAGTCTGGCCGTTGGTTTGTGGGTTATACGTCATACTCATTTTCAATTTAGTGCCTTACATCTAGAATAACTTTGTCCAAAATCTACTCGCGAAGACTCTATCATGATCACTTACAATAGATCTTGGCATCCCATGTAATTTTATAATATTCTTCACAAAGATTCGAGCAATACCATAAGTAGTGTAGGGATTACGAACAACACAAAAGTGAGCATATTTTGTAAGGCGATCCATGTTAGGATCAAGAGCGCACTAAGGGGGGAGTGAATTAGTACAGTGGAAAACTTTCGCTATTTAAAAAAACTTATTTCAATTAAAGCTGATTCAACGAGAATGGTTTCAACTCAATCCATTTCAGAAGGAATTTGAACTTGAAAGCTTTCGTGAAAGTGCAAGAGAAGACTAAGGTGATTTGTAGCAATGTAAGTTGCACAAATGAAAAGCATCGATTTCATAAAGTCTTTGTATAATTAAAGCCGACCTCGGAAGATATTTACATCAAAGCATACGTAGATGTAGTTAAAACACAGTAAAGAAAGAGACAGTTTGCTATAAAAGAAAGTTACTTAAAGTAAATGCAAACCAAGTTTTAGAATGGTTCGGTCAACGTGACCTACATCCACTTTCGGCTTCCTCCTCCGACAAGGTCACCGGTGTCCACTAGAGGCCTTCCTTCAATAGGCGAAGGCCAACCATCTTTTACAACTTTTCTCCTTTTGCCGGGCTTAGGAGACAACCCTTACAAGTTTCACTCCTCTCTTGAATGATCTTAACACTTAGAAAGGAAGGAGGAGAACTCTCGCACTTTTTTAACTCTTTAACACTTCAAAGACTCAAGAATATATCAAGATTTCGTTGCCATTTCATGCAGAAAAGTATGGGGTATTTATAGACCCCAATGGCATTAAAAAATGGAGTTAAGAAGTGTCTCATCTCGGATTTCCGGGGTCCTAGTGGTACCACCGCCATTACTAGGCGGTACCACTGCCTGGCACCTGACACTGGGCAATATCACCATTGGTAGCAATAACTGCCAGCGATACCACTACCCAGAATTCTTGGGAGGGCACTACTTTTCAAGCGGTGCCACCGCTGGCCAAGAATTCAGGGGCCGAATGGGCTGCTCCATTCGGCCCAATTAAGGCCTATTAAGGGCCTAGTTGGCCTCTAATTAAGTTAGTGGGATTACCTCCCAATCCTAACTTAATCTACACTCTAACTATGATAATTAAGACATAATTACTACACTTCATGTTCCGGTGCGTCAATCGCTCTTCTGGCGAGCTTCCGGCGTACTTTCAGTGAACATCCGACGAACTCTCAACGATGCTCCGGCGGACTCCCGGTAAGCTACTAGACTTTGTGACAATCTTCTTGGTGAGTTCCGACGAGCTTCTATGGCAAGCTCCTGGACTTCTCGATTGGTTTCCGCTAGAACTTCCGACGAACGTCCGGACTTCCGATGAACTCTCGAACTCCCAACGTGATCTTGATCTTGACTTCGGCACAACACCTACTTTATGTCTTACTGCCATCATAGTTAATCCTGTACACTTTTCTGAACATACAGATTAGATCAAACAAATTACAATTGACTTCATCATCAAAATCCGAGATTCAACATTCTCCTCCTTTTTTATGATGATAATCAATTGATGACGGATTTAACCTTAATTCCCCCTATCTATATACCATACTTGAGAAAAATCATTCTTGAATTCAAAGCCTTTGAATTCAAAAGACATATTGATAAGTTAAGTTTATTTAAACTTATTAATACATACATCATGATTCTTATCATGATCTAACATTCTTAAAATAATGTTAAGACATGACATCCATTTTCAAGTCTTGATACTTCAAATATGAAGGATGACAAACATAGCAATTCATTCTATGGTAAGATATCAATTTGTAAAATAGCAAGTTAAGCTCTAGATATCACAAACATTTTAAGTGTAAAATTGCATATATTTATCATCAATTTACCATATTTTGGTATTATTTCTCCCCCTTTGTCATCAACAAAAAGGAGAACGATTCAACAATAAATGCAAGTGTGGTAAAAATGCATGTTATATTTCAAATTATAAAGAAATTCATACAAATCATATTTCAAGTATTCATGACATGATATCATTCAAAAATTCTCACATTAAAAGTTATAAATATATAACGAGATGGTTTCCATCAACTTCTCCCTTTTTATTTTTCATTAAAACTTCGCATGGAGGAAAGTAAAAAAAAACTATTGAGAACTAACTTTGAATGAAGTTAAAATATGATAAAAGAGTATTATTAAATCATGCTTCATTTTCCACAAGGATCAAGATATTCATGTGAAATTAAATCCTCGCAAGTGTTCATCTCGAAAAAAATTCTTCCTTCATCAAGAAAGAATTCATGTGAAAAGAATTATCATATCAAATCCATTTCTCAATAAAATTCACAAGGGATAAATCCGAGAGAAATGCATTTTTCAATGACATCTATGTATCAAAAATCATTAAGTGATGGAGCATGGATATAAAATAAACTTGATATGGCATAGACTTATGAAAGCTCATTCAAGAAATCCATTAGTGAAAGATAGTCCGGAGAGAAAATATACATCAAATTCATGCATTTATAAAGTGTTTTGCCATAAGCTTTTCATCACTACTTGCATGAGGCAAAATCATTAGTGCTTTGTAGTACTCAAGGATTAAGAATCCGATTGTATGATTAAAACTTCTCAATATCAATAGACATCTCAATCATGAAAGTAAACATAATATTGCATCATTGTATGATAACATGCTCATCATCATAGAAATTTTAGCATTAAGGCATAAAATTTCCAACATCAAAATAACCATATTATGAGGCACACAATCTTATCATCATGTATAATTCACATAATAAAATTTTCAGCATAGGATTTAAGTGAGTGATCAAAGAATCAAGAAAGTCCAAAATCGAAATTTAATAGATTCATGCATTCGGAAATTAACATTCCTAATTCTCTTCTAATAAAATCAAATTGTTCTTCACTTAGAGGCTTTATAAAAATATCGGCTAATTGATATTTTGTATCAATAAACTCTAGGATTACATCATGATTAGTGACATGATACATATAAAGTGATACCTAATATCAATATGTTTTGTTCTAGAGTGTTGAATGAGATTCTTTGTTAAACATATTACACTTGTGTTATCACATTTTATGGGGATATTTTTAAGATGAATCTTATAATCCTCTAAAGTGTTTTTCATCCACATAACTTATGCACAGTATGCACTAGCTATAATGTACTCAGCTTCGGTTGTAGATAGTGCAACCGAGTTTTGTTTCTTGGATGAACAAGAAACAAGCGCATGTCCTAAAAACTGACATGTTCCAGATGTGCTTTTTCTATCTAATCTACATCCAACAAAATCCGCATCAGCATATGTAATTAGTTCAAAGTTCTCAGATTTTAAATATCATAATCTTATATTAGTGGTACCTTTAAGATATCTAAGTATTCTCTTAACTGCTTTAAGATGAGATATCTTAGGATTAGATTGAAACCTAAAACAAAGACCTACACTAAACATGATATCCGGTCTTGTTGCGGTGAGGTATAGTGGACTTCCTATCATACCCCTATAAGCTTTTTGATCAAAGCTTTCTCTACTTTCATCAATTTCTAACTTAGTGGAGGTGCTCATAGGAGTGTTGATAGCTTTTGAACTATCCGTATTGAACCTTTTTTGCAAATCTAAAACATATTTTGTTTGACTAAGAAAGATGCAATTACTTAGTTGTTTGATTTGTAAGCCCAAAAAGAAAGTTAATTCCCCCATCAAACTCATTTCAAATTCAAGACTCATACTTTAGCAAATGATTCTAAGATATTCATTCGTAGAACTGAAGATAATATCATCAACATAAATTTGAATAATAAAAAAATTATTTTTAAAATTTTTGATAAACAATGTAGTATCGACCTTGCCATTAGAGAAATTATTTTTAATAAGAAATGAACTAAGTCTCTCATACCAAGCCCTTAGGGCTTGTTTTAAACCATAGAGAGCTTTAGTCAATTTAAACATATGATTAGAGGGATTATCATTCTTAAATCCAGGAGGTTGTTCAATATAAACTTCTTCAGAAATAAAGCTATTAAGAAAAGCACTTTTAACATCCATTTGAAACAACTTAAAATTATTACTACTAGCATAGGCAAGGAGCATCCTTATGGCTTCTAATTGAGCTATAGGAGCGAAGGTTTCTTCGTAATCAATACCTTTTTCTTGGTTGAAACCTTTAGCCACTAATCTAGCCTTGTTTCTAACCACGATACCAGATTCATCTTACTTGTTTCTAAAGAGCCATTTAGTACCAATAACTAAATGGTCATTTGACCTAGGAACAAACTTCCACATCTCATTTCTCTTAAATTGGTTTAACTCATCTTGCATTGCGATAATCCATGAATCATCTTTCATGGCTTCATCAATACATTTTGGTTCAATTTGGGAGAGAAAAGCGGTGTTGACACAATTTTTTAAGAGAAGAACGTGTTTGAACCCTTTTTGATGTGTCTCTTATGATTAGCTCCTTAGGATTAGTATCTATATATTTCTAATCCTTGGATAAGGATGTTTCGGAAGTAGATACATCCGAGTTGCTAGATGGAGAAGGGGTTTCATTTAAATTCAAAGTATCAAAATTAATATCATCATCAAAATTATTTTTCTTAATTTCAGAAACCTCATTGAAAACAACATAAATGGATTCTTCCATAATCAAAGTTCTTTTATTAAAGATATGAAATGCTTTAGAAATAGAAGAATAACCAAGAAAAATTCCTTCATCGGATTTAGCATCAAATTTTCCTAAGGCATCTTTTTTATTCAAGATAAAACACTTACACCCAAAAACTTTAAAATATGAAACATTAGATTTTTTATTGTTCCGCAACTCATAAGGAGTTTTGGTGAGTAAGGGTCTTACTAGAACTCTATTCATGACATAGCATGCCATGTTTATGGCTTCGACCCAGAAATATTTGGATAGACTATGTTCATTCAATATGGTTCTTGCCATTTCTTATAAATTTCTATTCTTTCTTTCTACTACTCCATTTTGTTGAGGATTTCTTAGAATAGAGAAGTTGTGGTTGTATCCATTAGATTTACAAAATTCTTGGAAATCACAGTTTTAAAATTCACCACCGTGATCACTTCGAATTGATGAAATCATAAAACCCTTTTTGTTTTGAACAAGTTTACAAAACTTAGAGAAATATCTAAAGCATTCACTTTTGTATGCCAAAAAATAAGTCCATGTGTATCTACTATAATCATTCATGATGACAAATGCGTATTTGATACCTCCTAGGCTTGATGTAGCAATTGGTCTAAACAAGTCTATATGGATCGATTGCAAAGGTCTAGAGGTGCTTATTTGGTTCTTAGGTTTGAAGCTACCTTTTATTTGTTTTCCTAATTGACAAGCATCACACACATTATCTTCGATGAACTTGATATGAGGAATTCCTCTTACAAGTTCTTTAGATGAAATTTGGGTGATTAGTTTCATGCTAGCATGACCTAATCTCCTATGCCAAAGCCAAGCATTGTCATTCAAAACCGAAAAATACATTTCATTGCAAAGATCATTAATGTCAATAGTGTATACGTTATTTTGTTTTAATGTAATCATAGATGTGTTTTTGTGTAATTTTTCAATAATAAAAGCATTAGATTCAAATTTAACAATATATCCTTTATCACACAATTGACTAATACTCAAGAGGTTATGTTTTAAGCCATCAACTAACAATACATCTTCAATAAAGAAGTTGGATTAGTTACCTATGATTCCTTTGCCAATGATTTTACCCTTGTTATTGTCTCTGAAGATGACATATCCTTCGTCTATGTTAGTGAGCTTAGAGAATTGAGATAGATCTTCAGTCATATGCCTTGAGCATCCACTATCAAGCTACCATCTCTTGCTTCTAGCTTGTGATGGTAAGCGTTTCTCATCTCCAATGGCCATTAGTGCATAGTGAGCAACTTGCTCGGTGTTGGTTGGCTCCTCTTCTTCGAACGCACTTAAGTCATCCCATGTTGCTTTGAGAGCCTTCTTCTTCGGTGTCCTCTTCTTGGCTTGGGGACATTCACTCTTATAGTGTCCCTGTTTCTTGCATTCGTAGCAAATTACTTGATCTTTTTTGGGTTCAAATTTATTTTTAGGTCATTTTTAAATTTATTCCATTTAATAAATTTTTTAAATTTCCTTGTTAAAAGTGCAAGTCATCATCAAAGTCCTCATCACTTGAGTTTTCTCTCAAGTGGTCTTCTTGTGTTCTCAGTGTCATGTCCTTCCTATTCTTTGAAAGGGTGACCTCAAGCTCTTCATGAGCTTTACATGTTATTTCATAGGTCATTAGTGACCCAATTAGTTCTTTAAAAGGAAAGTTATTTAAATCTTTAGCCTCTTGAATGACCATGACTTTAGGGTCCCAACTCTTTGGAATGGATCTTAAAACTTTATTAACGAGCTCAAAATCTGAAAAACCATTACCAAGTCCTTTTAGACCATTGACGACATCCGTAAATCGGGTATACATGTCTCCAATGGTCTCACTCAGTTTCATTCGAAATAATTCATAAGAATGTACTAAAATATTGATTTTTGACTCTTTCACTCTACTAGTGCCTTCATGAGTCACTTTGAGTGTGTACCAAATATCAAAAGTCATTTCACAAATCGACACTCGATTGAACTCATTTTTATCTAGTGTACAAAACAAGACATTCATAACCTTGACATTTAAAGTGAAAGTCTTCTTCTCCAACTCATTCCAATCGTTCATCGGAAGAGAAGACTTTTGAAAATTATTTACGACAACGTTCCAATTGAATTTTATTTTTTTAATTGAGAATTTTATTCAAATTGAGAATAAAAAATATTATTATTCTTGTTCTAACAATATAAACATAATTCCTCTTTAGTTAAAATGAAATAAGGTGATAACTTAACGATAAAAGAAAAACTGCCTATTTATTTATGTTTAATCTCTGCATAAGTGTTTGATTACTTCTTAAAAAAGCTTGAATTAAATATCTAACTGTCATTTCAAAATAAAATTTATTATTTGACATTACTATTATAGTTATTCATTATTATTATTGATTGATTGATATATGTAAATTTATAATCTGATTAGGACTCTCTATCTTTTGGATTTAAACTATTGTGATAAGATTTTTTTATAGAAAATATATAAAATAATCATACATCTTTTGATCAACTATTTATCGACTTCCTTTATATATATCTTTACTTTTGTTTCTATTATTAAAAAATACTAAAAAAAAGAAAAGATTTTGGGGCACATCTTTGATAAACTGATTAACTACATATATTTTCTTAAATGTTAATGGATGATTTTTCTAGAAAACACTCACATTTTTCATATTTTTCAATCGGTGCCTTTCACTTTTCCTTTTTCCCAAACAGTACTTCTAATTTAAAATATCCAAAATATCCCTACCAACTCGTTTCCTAAAAATTTTTCATCCATTTTTACTGGTTTCAAACTATTGCAGCATTTTTAATTAGCTCATTTATTATATTTTTGAATAACACTTATAATATTTTTATTGAGATACTAAAAATACTATAAATGCTATTGAAGAATTTTATAAGTGACATCGTCTCTTTGGTTATTATTGCTTATAGACTATTATGATATCATGTTTTTAGGTTTATAGTTGGTGTAGTCAAGGTTAGGAGTGTTAAGATCAAGTCGACACTAGGAGGGGTATATTAATGAAGCAGATAAAAACGTAACTTTCATATGTTCGATAAAAAAATCGATATCAGAAAGATATTAACTTGAAACACGCTTATAAGCATAGTGAAAGAAGGTAATCAGTTTCTAATTAAAATGAAAAGCTTAAAGTGAATGTAAATAAGATTTTTATAGTGATTCAATCGTCGTGACCTACATCCATTCCCTATTCCTCTTCCGTTGAGACTATCGACATCCACTAGTGGTCTTTCTTCAATAGGCAAAGATCAATCACCTTCTTTTAACTCTATTCTCTTTTTGACAGGCTCGGGAGAGAACCTTTACACCCTCACTACCTACTCTTTTAAACTTCACTAATACTTGGAGTTTGAGAGGAGTTATCACAAGATTACAACAGCATTTTCTTTTTTTTTTTTGCTCTCAGTTGTGTGTACTCTGAGCAGGGATGAGACGAGTATTTATAGGCCCTAAGTGGATTTAAATTTGGAGCAAAAAAGTGTCTCATCTTCGATTTTTAAGATACGATGGTACCATCGCCTACAGCACTAACACTAGGTGACACCACCACCCAGTCTGACGGTACCACCGCTTGACACCCTACCATTGGATGATACCACTGCCCAAACTAACGGTACCACCGCCTGACACGGTCTTGAAGACTGTGCCATCGATGATTCCACTTGTTGGGTCACTGTTTGGGCCTTTCACTTGGCCCAACATAACGCAAACTTGGGCCCAATTGGCCCATAATTGAGTTGGCCCAATTCCAACCCAGTTACACTTAAAACCTATTTCGGTCTAGACAATTATTATAAAGCTAAATCGAATGTTGTCTGGCATGTTATTGGTTTATCGACACCTCATCCGATTCTTCGACGCATCATCATTTCTTATGGCCTATTGTCTAATTAGCTAGTTGACCTCCGCAACTCTAATTTCCTTAATGCAATTTCTTCTCTTCTTGGCCCGATGCTTGAACCCATGGCTCGAAGTCTTCTGTCGATATGTCGACCGATCCTCTGGCTCGACGTCCAATCTTCTGATATGTTCCACTCTAGCCCAACATGATTCTTCCTGCTTTAATTATCTCTCCCTGATCGAAGCTTTATACGTCACTCAAAACGCAGATCAGATCATAAATAATATCAATTGGTTCCATTATCAAAATTCAAGATTTAACAATCTCTCCCTTTCTAATGATGACAACCAATTGATGACAAAGTTAACCTTAAGTCCCCATATCAATATGCCATATTGATAAAACTCTTGAATTCAAAGTTCCAAGCAACATGATATCATAAAATCATGCATACGATTTTAATATCATCATCATACTTCTCCCCTTTTGTCATCAATAAAAAGAAGTGCATCTAGCCAGTTTTTGAGATATGTAAGTTTTACAACATACAAGCTAGCATTTTTTATATCATTTTAGAATATACAAGCTAGCAAATTTCACATCATTTTAGAACATGCAAGCTAGTACTTGTTTACTAATTTTTGTGATGCACAAGCTAGCAAGACTATCTCTCTTGAGATGTGCAAATTTGTAAGTTTTACCTTTCTTTGCAAGCTAGCAATATGCTTTTCTTAAGATATGCACACTAGTAATTCTTTCTCCCCCTTTGTCATAGGTAAAAAGAGGGAAATAGCATAAAGGTATAAACATTCAAGGCATCACATACAAGATATCAAGAAAAATTTGGTAATGAGATATACTTTATGAATACAATGAATTATACAAAAAAAATTATATCACGAAAGATATGATCATATGAATATTAAAAGACATAATTCATTTTGATAAATATTCTCTTTAATAAAATGTAAGAAATCATTTAAGAATAAAAAGTGAGGGATCTTGATTCACATAAGGAAAATATCAAGTTTTGATTTCGAGAATTCAATATCATGATTTCAATAATGTTTCTTTTTAATATATAGCAAGTAGAATCATAGGAGAATAATAAAAATCTTGATTCATATAAAGAAAATGTCAACTTATCACGATTTTATAAATATTCTCTTAAAAGAGTGAATCATACGTGCATCAAGAAAGATGTTTCATGTTGAATATATCACAAGTCATAAATATGATAAATAATTTAGTTGGATATATCATCTCATTAGTAAAATGAGTCATATGAAAATAGATCGAAAATCATCATCAAAATTATTTTTCAAAAAATTCGATAAAGGCAATGTAGATAGATTCATATAAGAACTTGATTCATGCATAATGTCTCAATTCATCATGAATCATAAAAAATTTAGAGTATCAAGTGAAGGAATTATGATTCGTGTAACAAAAAGATTGTCGATTTATGCATTTGTATAAATATTTTTTAAACTATCATCATGCATAATTTTAAAATGTAAAATCATTTATTTTTAAAACATTCATCATTATTTTAACTCATTCAATTTGTCAACTCCAAACTTCTCATCAAAATCACTTTTCTTAATTCAAGAGATAACATAAAATAAATTCATCATTAAGAATCACTTGTTGAAAAAAAATCAAAAAGCTTTAGAGATATTTTCAAGAAACATGTATTCTCTCCTTTTTGTTTCAATTTAAGTAATTTGATTTCATATAGGCATGCTTATCTTTTCTGCCAAACAAAAATATGCATCATCATTTAAAATCGAAAAAGTAACTTTTGTTACGACAAAGATCAATAAACTATAAATCATAAAAATCATCATGCATAATTAAATCATTAAGTATGGTACCAAAACTTTTAACATTATCATTACGTCTTAAATCATCAAGTATGATTTCATTAAACATAAAATATTTTCAATCAAAATTAAAATAAAAAAATAATACGAAAATCATCAAGATACACATTATTGCTTTTTAAAAACATACATAGGATTAATCTTATTAGGTGTATAAGCATTAGATTTAAATCTAATATTTGTTCCTTTATCATAAAGAAATGTAATTATCATGATCAATTTATTTTTAATTTTTAAAAAACACTAGAAATAAAAGCATGATCCCATTTTATTTATTTATTTTTAGATTTATATATTAATTTACAAATAACTTATAAAATGAATCAAGTAATTTCATAGTAAACTAAGGGAGTTTTAACATTATCATTATGTCTTAAATCATCAAATATGATTTCATTAAACATAAAATATTTTCAATCAAATTTAAAATAAAAAAGTAATACGAAAATCATCAAGATACACATTATTGCTTTTTAAAAATATACATAGGATTAATCTTATTAGGTGTATAAGCATTAGATTTAAATCTAATATTTTGTTCCTTTATCATAAAGAAATGTAATTGTCATGATCAATTTATTTTTAATTTTTAAAAAACACTAGAAATAAAAGCATGATCTCATTTTATTTATTTATTTACATTTTATATATTAATTTAAAAATAACTTATGAAATGAATCAAGTAATTTCATAGTAAACTAAGAGAGTTTTGGTTACTTTGTCGTCGAAAGTCATTAAGGAGTAGTTCGCCACCTTATCTTTGTTAGTTTGCTTCTCGTCTTCAAATAAGCTCGATTCATCCCAATCCGCCTTGAATACTTTATTCTTCTTTGGTAGCTTCTTCTTTTTAAGTTCATTTTTATTCTTTGATTCTTATTTTAAGAACTTTTTAAACTTTATTGTGAGAAGTTCAAGGTCATTATCATCAGCACTTGAGTTATCATTCAAGTGGTATCTATTGTTTGAAGTGTCAAATCCTTCCTGTTCTTTGGAAGGTTGTTCTCATGTTCATCAAGTTCATCATATATATTGCACGTCATTTTATAGGTCATTAATGACCCAATAAGTTCTTTAATAGCAAGGTTGTTTAGGTCATTAGCCTCTTGTATTGTCGTTACTTTTGAATCCCAGTTTTTAGAAAGATATCGTAAAATTTTGTTTATAAGTTCAAGATTAAAAAAACTTTTACCAAGTGCTTTTAAACTATTGACGACATCCGTAAAATGGGTGTACATGTTAATAATAATTTCATTTGGCTTCATACAAAACATTTCAAAATCATGCTTCAAAAGATTAATCTTCGAATCTTTAACTCTACTAGTGTCTTCGTGTGTGATTTCAAGTATGTGCTAAATCTCATAAGCCATTTTGCAAATAGAAACTCAATTGAATTCATTTTTATCTAAGGTACAAAATGGAGCATTCATAGCTCTAGTACTTGAAGAAAACATTCTCTTCTCTAGATCAATCCATTCGTTCATTGGTGTATAGAGTTTTTGAAAGTCATTTTTAATAATACTCTATAAATTTAAATCTAAAGAAAGTAAGAAAATTCTCATTCGAGTTTTTCAATATATATAGTTCGTCCCATTAAACATAAGAGGACGAATGATAAAATGACCATCTTGAAAGTTGAAAAGAGTCATTTCTTTTAGGTGTTAAACCAAATAAAAAAAACATAGCTCTGATACCAATAGTTAGGATCGAGTTGGCACTAAGATGGGGGGTGAATTAATGCAGCAGATAAAAATATTGATTTTAAAAAACTTTCTTACATTCGATAAAAATACTGATATCGGAAAGATGTTAACTCGAAACACATTTGTAAGCGTAGTGAAAGTAAGTAATCAATTTGCAATTAAAATGAAAAGCTTAAAATAAATGTAAACCAGATATTTATAACGGTTCGGTCATTGAGGCCACCAACATCCACTAGCAGTCTTTCTTCAATAGGCGAAGACCAGCACCTTCTTACAACTCTATTCTCCTTTTGATAGGCTTAGGAAAGAACTTTTACATCTCCACTATCACCTCTCTTAAACTTCACTAATACTTAGAATTTAATAGGAGTTCTTATAAGATTACAATAACATTTACTTTTCTTTTTGCTCTCAGTTGTGTGTAATCTGAGCAGGGATGAGAGGGATATTTATAGGCCCCAAGTGGATTTAAACCTGGAGCCAAAAAGTATCTTATCCCCAGTTTTCAAGGTACTAATGGTACCACTGCCTATGTTGGGAGGTACTACTGCCTGCAACACTTACACTAGGCGATACCATCGCCTGACACACTACTATTGGACAGTACCACCGCCCAATCTAGTGGAACCACCGTTCGAGACTATGTCTAAACGGTACCACTACTCGACATAGCCTTAGAGATTGTGCCACAGATGGTTTCACATGTTGGGTCACTATTTGAGCCTTTCACTTGGCCCAACACAGCCCAAACTTGGGCTTAATTAGCCCAGTTGGCCTAATTTTAACCCAATTACACCTAAAACATACTTCGATCTAGACAATTATTACAAAGCTAAATCAAATATTGTCCAACATGTCATTGGTTCATCGATGCCTCATCCGATTCTTCGACACATCGTTATCTTTTGCGGCTTATTGCCCAATCAGCTAGTTGACCTCTACAACTCTAATTTTCTTGGCATAATTTTCGCTCTTCTTAGCCCGATGCCCGAACCCAAGGCCCGAAGCTTTTTACCGATACGTCGACCGATCCTCCAGCTCGAAGCCTTCCACTCCGGCCCAACATGATTCTTCCTGCTTTAATTGTCTCTCCCAAATCGAAGCTTCTCGCGTCACTCAAAACGTAAATCCGATCATAAACACTATCAATTGGTTTCATTATCAAAATTCAAGAATCAACAAGGAGTCCATTTGGATCATTTATAATATTTTTTATATATTTTATAGTAATTTTTATTGTAGCGACCAAAATACTATAACAAGTCAATATTTAGTTTTTATTTGGGTAGTGTTGTTTACAAATTACTATAAATATTTATTTAAATCATAGTATGATATATCAAATAATTTATAGTATGTTTTAATTCTATTTGACTCATTTACCATATTTTCAAGTAGGCTTCATAATATTTTTGTTATGGTGTCCAAAGCACTATAACATGCCAAAAGCACTGTAATAAACAGAAAATTTTGAGGGATAGTCTAGATGTTTTATTAAATTAGGGGTATTTTTGAAAAAAAATAAAAGTAGAGATATCGATTGAGAATTACCTAAAATATGTGTATTTTCTAGAAAAATTATCCAGTGTTGATCATATCTTTCCTTAAATAAATAACAAATTCCTGATTTGTTTGGAGTGTTCTTATTTCCACCGAAGAAAAATAAAAATACTCTATTCTATCTATTAAAATAAAAAGTAACTATTTCAAACAGAAAATAAAAATAACCTTTGTAATATATGTTTTATTTTCACTTAAATAGAAAATTAAATTCCTATTCGGACAAAAATATCTCTGATTTATATTATTTTTATTTATTTTAATTAATTAATATATATACATCCATAAAAGAAATCCAGCAATTTGTTTTTGTCCAGATTCTAACTCTAGACCTCTTTAAATAAAAAACTATTTACTTCCATCCAAGTAAATTATGACCTATTAAGTGATATTTAGTTTTGTTTATTACTATGGTTAACTTAATTAAATCATGTATCT
Source organism: Musa balbisiana (assembly GCA_004837865.1). NCBI lineage: Eukaryota > Viridiplantae > Streptophyta > Magnoliopsida > Zingiberales > Musaceae > Musa > Musa balbisiana. The sequence goes on from CM017192.1 coordinate 21,993,405, forward strand.
TAGTTAGAAGCCTTTGCTTTGGTTTTTTCTGAATATCTTGCCTCACCACTCATCTTGTCATTTGGCATACCATTCATAAATTATATAATGGAGTCAAGATAATCTTTTACTGTACTTTGTAATTGTAACTGTTGACCATTATCTGAAAAAAAAGATGTTTTGATGAGATCATAGTATTCTCACAATGTTTTTTTATTAGTCTTAATAATCATAGATTTATAATTGAAAACTGAAAGTTTTTCCTATGTAGATGTGACTCGTATGCTCAACTTTCTTCATGAATAGTAATTTGAGCCTAACAATTTTCTGCAATTGCAAACATAATGTTTTATATTCACATGTAATTTACATTATTGAAACCATAGAATCGAATGAGACCCAAGACTCACATGCATGACCTAATATTCGAGCCGAAGATGCAGAGAACAATAAGACATCATCGTATCATGGCCTGAATTGAATTCCATTTTATATACATCTCCTAATTAGTAACTTAGTTTCAAACAAACTTGATGAGATATAAAGAGAAATAAATTTTTATATACGAACAAATATTAGCAGACCATAATACGCAATGGAATTAAATGAAATTATAATCAAATAGAACATTAAGATTTACATGAAAAATCCCTAGTAAAAATCCCTATAAGAATAATGAATATACAAATCTCAATCTCTAGCCCAAAACCCTAGCAACAATCACAAAAGAATAATTGGGATACAAGGATCATATCACTATATACAATATCTAAATTCTCCCTAAGTAATCACAGTAAGAATCTACTGTAGTCTGACTGTAGTCTGATCTAACCTGAGATGATAACACTACTAGATGATTGAGAATAGTCTCATTATATTGTCCTTGTTTTCTTCCATTTCTTTTTCTTATTTTTCTACCTTTTTCTCCTCCTTATTGAATTAAATTGTTACTATAATTTTTCTCCTTTTCCCCTTCGTTACTGCTTTTTTTCTACTCCAAAGTCATAGCCGCCATACCCCCCTAATTTTGATCTGGGGTTAGGTCAAAGGAGGGTGGACCGTAGGCTGTAGGCTGTAAAGCCTACCATGGGCTGAATATGTAGGCTGTTAGCCCAACAACCTCCCCCTTCAGCCCATAAGGGAGGCTATCATATAACTCCTCAATGTGAAGCCATGCCAATCATTTGTCGGCATATTTCTTGTCTTTCTTTTGGTAAGGTATTTGTTAACATGTCTGCTCCTTTGTCATTTGTGTGAATTTTTTAGAACTACAACTACTTCTCTTCAAGTACATTTCGAATCTAGCGGTATCTGACATCTATATACTTTGAATTAAAATGAAAATTTGGGTTCTTACACAAATAGATGGTACTCTAGCTATCACAATTTACCACATAGTTTTCCTATTTTAGCTCCAATTCTTATAAGAATTCTTTCATCTATAATATTTCTTTGCAAACTTCTGTAGCAGCAATATATTCTGCCTCTGTGGTGGAGAGAGCAATATACCTTTGCAATATAGATTGTCATGACAAAGATCCCCCTACAAAAGTAAGTACAAAACCTGATGTAGACTTCCTCATATCTATATCTCTTGTTATATCTGTATCTGTGTAACCTGTCAACATAAGTGGTCCACATCCAAAACTTAAACAAACTTTAGAACTCCCTCTGAGATATCTAAAAATCCACTTCACAGTTGCCCAATGCTCTTTGCCTAGATTTGGAAGAAATCTGCTAGAAACACCCATTGCATATGCGATGTTCGGCCTCATACATATCATTGCATACATTAAACTTCCAACTACTGAAGCAAAAGGAACATTTTGCATTTTCTCCTTCTCCTCATTACTTGATGGACTCTATTCTGAGCACAACTTGAAATGACCTGCAAGAGGAGAACCAACTGGCTTTGCATTGCTCATACTGAACCTTTCGAATACTTTCTCAATGTATTTCTCCTGTGACAACCAAATCTTTTTGATTTTTCAGAAATTTACATACCCAGTATTTGCTTTGTTGGCCCCATGTCCTTTATTACAAAAGACTCACTTAGTTCATTCTTCGACCTATCAATTGTAGACATATCTTTCCCAAGAATAAGCATGTCATCAGCATAAAGTAAGAGAACAATAAAATTCTCACCAAACCATTTGATGTACACACAATGATCTGAAGCTGTTCTTTTGTATCTATTTTTTGTCATAAATGAATCAAACTTTTTGTACCATTGTTTTGAAGCTTGCTTCAGCCCATACAAGCTCTTCTTCAACTTATAGACAAAGTTCTCTTTACCTTTTACTTTGAAGCTTTCAGGTTGCTCTATATAAATTTCCTCCAAATCACCATAAAGGAAAGCTATTTTCGCATCTAATTGCTCAACCTCCAAGTCCTAGCTAGCAGCAATACCAAAAGCAACATGAATAGAAGACATTTTAATAATAGGAGAAAAAATCTCTTCAAAGTCAATATCTTTCTTTTGACCAAAGCCTTTCACAACAAATCTAGCTTTGTACTTTGTTTGAGAATAATATTCTTGAGTCTTTAACCTAAAAACCTGTTAGGATCAAGAGCGCACTAAGAGGGGGGCGGGGGGGGCGGTGAATTAGTTCAGCGGAAAACTTTTACTATTTAAAAAAAACTTATTTCGTATGATTAAAGCCGATTTCGGAAGATGTTTACGTCAAAGCATATATAGACGTAGTTAAAACACAGTAAGGAGGAGAGGCAGTTTGCTATAAAAAAAAGTTGCTCAAAGTAAATACAAATCGAGTTTTAGAGTAATTCAGTCAACGTGACCTACATCCACTTTCGGCTTACTCCTCCGACGAGGTCACCGGTGTTCACTAGAGGCCTTCCTTCAATAGGCGAAGGACAACCACCTTTTACAGCTTTTCTCCTTTTGCCGGGCTTAGGAGACAACCCTTACAAGTTTCACTCCTCTCTTGAATGATCTCAACACCTAGAAAGGAGGATGAGAACTGTACTTTTTCAACTCTTTAACACTTCAAATACTCAAGAATATATCAAGATTTCATTCCCCTTTCATGCAGAAAAGGGTGGGGTATTATAGACCCCAATGACATTAAAAAATGGAGCCAAGAAGTGTCTCATCCCAGATTTTCGGGGTCCTGGCGGTACCATCGCTTGGCACCTGACACTGGGCAGTACCACCGCCTAGTCTGGGCAATACCACCGCTTGGCAGAGCTTGGAGACCGAGCTGACATCGACTGACAGAGGTGGTACCACCACCTAGTTTGGGCTGTACCACCACCCAGAATTCCTAGGAGGGCACTGCTTTTCAGGCAGTGCCACCACCGGCTAGGAATTCAAGAGCCGAATGGGCTGCTCCATTCAGCCCAATTAAGGCCTGTTAAGGGCCCAGTTGGCCCCTAATTAAGTTAGTAGAATTACCTCCCAATCCTAACTTAATGTACACTCTAACTATGACAATTAAGATATAATTACTGCACTTTATGTTTTGGTGCGTCAATTGCTCTTCCGGTGAGCTTCCGGCGTACTTCCGATGAACATCCAATGAACTCTCGACGATGCTCCGGCGGACTCCCGGTAAGCTACTGGACTTTGCGACGATCTTCCTGGCGAGTTTCGATGAGCTTCTATGGCAAGCTCCTGGACTTCTCGGTTGGTTCCCGCAGAATTTCCGACGAACGTCCGGACTTCCAATGAACTCTCGAACTCCCAATGTGATCTTGATCTTGACTCAGGCACAACACTTGCTTTATGTCTTACTACCATCGTAGTTAATCCTGCATACTTTTCTCAACATATAGATTAGATCAAACAAATTACAATTGACTTTATCATTAAAATCCGAGATTCAACAATCTCCCCCTTTTTGATAATAGTAATCAATTGACGATGGAGTTAACCTTAACTCCCCCTATCTATATGCCATACTTGAGAAAAGTCATTCTTGAATTCAAAATCTTCGAATTCAAGAGACATATTAATAAGTTAAGTTCATTTAAACTTATCAATACATACATCATGATTCCTATCATGATCTTGTTAGGATCGAAGTGGCACTAAGAGAGGGGGGTGAGTTAGTGCAGCGGATTAAAATGTCGATTTTGGAAAATCTTTCGTATGATAAAAACCGAACTCGGAAGTGCTTAACTTGAAAGCATGTTCGTAAAGGTGTGCAGCAAAAGTAATGAGGAAGTAAAGCATGTATGAAGGTTTGCAGTAAGGTAAATAGCAATAAGTAAATATAAACCAGAGAACACGCTAATTTTAAAGTGGTTCGGTTAAAATGACCTACATCCACTTGCGAAGCCTTCTTCGATGAGGCTCCCAACTTCCACTAGCAAATCACTTTGAAGGGGAAGGACAAATACACCTCTTACAACCTTTTACAAGTGGTTCACACTCTTATCAATTTTCAACGAGAAAGGAGGTGAACACTCAAGCAATTGAAAACAAAACTTGCTAAAGACTTTGCTAAGGCTTTTATCTCAATCTATTGCTTCTCAAAAGTTGTATTCTCTGCTGAGAATTGAGGGGTATTTATAGGCCTCAAGAGGATTTAAATTTGGGCTCCAAAATTTGAATTCTCTTCGGTTCCCGAAGCTAGTGGTGCCACCACTTATCAGTGGCGGTGCCATCGCTTGTCAGTTCTGACATTGACAATGTACTAGGCGATGCCACCGCCTAGTCCAGCGGTGCCACCGCCTAGCTCTTCGGGTGCTGGGCGATGCCACCGCCTAGACTAGACCGGTGGTACCACCGCTTGATACTTCAGGCTTTGGACAGTGCCACCGCCCAGTCCGACGGTTCCACCGCCCAACCTTTCAGGTTCTGGGCGGTGCCACCACCTAGTCTAGCAGTGCAACCCGCCTACACTATTTCAGCTCACTGGTTGGGCTCCAAACTTGGTCCAAACTAGTCCGAACTCGGGCCCAATTGGCCCCTACTTGGGTTATAAGATTAATACCTAATCCTAACCCTAATTAACATGCTAACTATGAATTTAAAGACATTTCCTAAGCTATTACAAAGTCCGCAAGTCAAGACTTCTTCCAGTGAACTTCCGGCGGTCTTCCGATAAACTCTCGGAAACCATTCTACGGACTCCCGGTAAGCTCCTAGACTTCACGATTTGAGCTTAGCGAGTTTCGACAAGCTTCTTCGACAAGCTATGATCTTTCTCATTGAGCTCCCTGAACTTCCGACGTACCTTCCGGCAAGCTTCCAAAACCCTTTGGCAAGCTCCCTACTCATTCTCGGCTAGTTCCGACAGCATTCCCGACGAACCTTCGGACTTCCGTCGGACTCTCGAACTCCCAACGAATCCTTCGCGCTTGACTCCAGCACTTTGTTTCGCTTTATGTCTTCATTGTTATTGTAATTAATCCTGCATATACATGCCAAAACTCTACTTCGATCTAGACAATTATTACAACGCGAATTGACATTCTGTTGCCCGGCACGTCATTGGTTGGTGCTTCATCCGATTTTTCAACACATCGTCCTCTCTTGCGGCTTGTTGCCCAATCGACAGTTGACCTCCGCAACCCCGATATCCTTGGTGCAATTCCGCTCTCCTTGGCCCGATGCCCGACGTCTGAAGCGTTTTGCCGTCCAATATCCTGACATGATCTCCTCCGGCGCAACGTCAATTCCTCTTGCGCCAACTGCCTAATCCTGATCGAGTAGACCTGCATTACTTAAAATACAGTTTAAACATCTAAACACAATCAATTAGTTTCATCATCAAAATTTGAGATTCAACATATCTAACATTCTCAAAATGATGTCAAGACATGACATCCATTTTAAAGTCTTGATACTTCAAATATGAAGGATGACAAATATAGCAATTCATTCTATGGCAAGATATCAATTTGTAAAATAGCAAGTTAAGCTCTAGATATCACAGACATTTCAAGTGTAAAATTGCATATATTTATCATCAATTTACCACATTTTGGTATTATTTCTCCCCCTTTGTCATAAACAAAAAGGAGAACGATTCAACAATAAATGCAAGTGTGGTAAAATTTCATGTCATATTTCAAATTGTAAAGAAATTCATACAAATCATATGTTAAGCATTCATGACATGATATCATTCAAAAATTCTCATATTAAAAGTTATAAATATATAACGAGATGGTTTCCATCAACTTCTCCCTTTTTATTTTTTATTTAAACTTAGCATGAAGGAGGAAAGTAAGGAGAAAAAAAACATTAAGAACTAACTTTGAGTGAAGTTAAAATATGATAAAAGACTATTATTAAATCATGCTTCATTTTTTACAAGGATCAAGATATTCATGTGAAATTAAATCCTCGCAAGTGTTCATCTCAAAAAAATTTCTTCCTTCATCAAGAAATAATTTATTTGAAAGAATTATTATATCAAATCCATTTCTTAATAAAAATTCACAAGGGATAAATCCGAGAGAGATGCATTTGTCAATAACTTCTATGTATCAAAAATCATTAAGTGAAAGAGCACGGATATGAAATAAACTTGATATGGCATAGACTCATGAAAGCTCTATTCAAGAAATCCATTAGTGAAAGATGACTCGGAGAGAAAATATACATCAAATTCATGCATTTATAAAGTGTTTTATCATAGCTTTTCATCACTACTTGCATGAGGCAAAATCATTAGTGCTTTGTAGTACTCAAGGATTAAGAATCCAATGTATGATTAAAACTTCTCAATATTCAATAGAAATCTCAATCATGAAAGTAAACATTGTTAAATCTCGGATTTTGATGATGAAATCAATTGATGGGTTAATTGATCTAATCTATATTATTGAGTTAAGTGTGCAGGATTAACTACGATAGCTTGAAGACATAAAGCAAGTCTACCGAAGTCAAGTTCGATGGGTGTTCGAGAGTCCACTAAGAGTCCGAAGATTCTTCGGAAGTGCTGCCGGAACCAACCGTGAAGAAATCGGGGACCTGCCAAAGTTTTCGAAAGTTCGCTGGAGAGATCGTTGGAGGTTCGCGGAGATCACCGAGAAGGTTCGGCTACTTGCCAAAGCCTCGCTAAACTTGCCACAAGACTGGGAGCCTGCTAGGAGTCCATCGGAAGAAATCTGAGGGTGTATCAGAAGTCCGTCGGAAGATCGCTGGAAAGCTCGCCGGAAGGAAACTCGACGTTGCCAGTTAAAAACCTGCTTAGGACTACATCTTAATTTCGTAGTTTACATGTAATTAGAGTTAGGATTAATAGTTAATCCTATAACTTGGTTAAGGGCCAACTAGGCCCGAATATGAACTAGTTTAGGCCAAATTTGGAGCCCAACCAGTGACCCGTAAGGTCAAGCGACGGCACCACCCAGAACTCGAAAGGTCGGGCGGTGGTACCGGTGGACTGGGCAGTGGCACCGCCCAGCACCCAAAAGGTCGAGCAGTGGCGCTGCCACCGACAGGCAGTGGCACCGCCCAGCACCCAAAAGGTCGAGCAGTGGCGCTGCCACCGACAGGCGGTAGCACCGCCACCGATAGGCGATGGTACCGCCAGCTCCAGGAACCCAAAGGAATTCAAAAGTTGGAGCCCAAATTTGAATCCTCTTGGGGTCTATAAATACCCCTCAATTCTCAATAGAGAATACACCTTTTGAGAAGTTAGAAATTGAGAAAAAGCTTTAGCCAAGTCCTTAGCAAAGTCTTATTTTCAATAGTTTAAGTGTTCACCTCCCTCTTTCTCTTTGAAAAATTTGTAAGAATATGAACCACTTGTAAAAAGGTTATAAGAGGGGTATTTGTTCCTTCCCTTTCAAAGTGATTTGCTAGTGGAAGTTGGGAGCCTCATCGAAGAAGGCTTCGCAAGTGGATATAGGTCATTTGACCGAACCACTTTAAATTGGTGTGTTCCTTGAATGTGTGAGTGTTTAACTTTCTGAAACCTTTATTTACATAGTAGCAAGCTTTTGGTTTTCATCTCCTTACTTTACTTGAGCTACTTTTACTAAGTCATTCTTTATCGCATCGAAATCTCTACATATTTACGAAATCATTTTCAAACATACGAGTTTTAATCCGCTACACTAATTCACCCCCCCCCTCTTAGTGCCACTTCGAGCCTAACAATTAGTATCAGAGCTAGGCTCACTCTCATATTTGGTTTAATACCCAAGAGAGATGGCTTACTCCGGCATGCATGAGGGTCATTCTATTACACGTCTGCCTATGTTTAATGGGTCGGATTACACGTATTGGAAGACTCGAATGAGGAACTTCCTCATTTCCATGGATTTCGAGCTTTGGATTATTGTCGAAAACGGATTTCAAAATTCTTCTCTTCCGATAAGCGAATGGGATGAATCGGAGAAGAAGGTTTTTGCTTTAAATGCAAAGGCTATGAATGCCTTATTTTGTACATTGGACGAAAATTAATTTAATCATGTTTCAATTTGTGATTCGGCTTTTGATATTTGGAGAACTCTTGAGGTCACTCATGAAGGCACTAGCTGAGTGAAAGAATCCAAAATCAATATTCTTGTGCACTCTTACGAACTTTTCCGAATGAAACCAAGTGAGTCCATCAGAGATATGTACACCTGTTTCACGGATGTCATCAATGGACTCAAAGCTCTTGGTAAAGGATTTTCTAACTTTGAACTAGTAACTAAAATCTTAAGATCCCTTCCAAAGAGTTGGGATCCAAAAGTTACGGCCATTCAAGAGGCCAAGGACCTTAAAACATTTCCTCTCGAAGAACTTATTAGGTCTCTAATGACCTACGAAATGACTGGCATGCTCATGAAGAGCTCGAGAACCCCCTTTCAAAGAACAGGAAGGATATGACACTTACATCATAAGAAGACCACTTGAAAGGAACAAAGTGATTAGGACAGTAACGATGACATTGCACTTTTAACTAAAAAAATTAAAAAAATTTATAAGAAAGAACAAATTTAAAAATAACATCAAAAACAAACTTGAACATAAAAAGGACCAAGTAATATGCTACAAATGCAAGAAGCCAGAGCACTTCAAAAATAAATGCCCCCAAGCCAAGAAGAAGCAACGAAGAAGAAGAAAGCTTTAAAAGCGACTTGGGACGATTCAAGTAATTCTGAAAGTGAAGAAGCTAGCAATAAAGAGGAAGCAAACTTCGTGCTAATGGCTTTAGGAGAAGAGGTATGTGATATAATTAATAAAGATTTATCTTTCAATGAACTTTCTATTATTTTTCATGAATTATTTAATGAGTGTAGAACTATTAGTAAGAAGTTTAATATATTAAAGAAAGAGCATGTCTTACTACAAAATAAGCTTGATAGTCTTCAAACTCCTCCATGCTCTAAGTGTGAACACTTAGAAGCAATAAAAAATAAAAATTTGCTACTTAAAGAGACCTTAAACAAGTTTAAGGTCGGTAGCAAGGGCTTGGACATGATCCTTGCAAACAAGGGTCACGCCGCAAATAGAAGTAGAATTGGTTTTGTGAGAGGATCTCACCAAAATCCTACCACTTTTATTAAAGGACCCACATTACATGTTTCACCTCATTTGAAATGCAACTTTTGTTGTAAATCCGGACATATTGCTTACAAATGTCCATTTAGGAAAATTAGTCCACATAAGTTTATATAGGTTCCTAAAGGAACTATAAATAGTTCAATGATGAATAACAAAATTAGTAGATCAATTTTTGAGGCACCCAAAATCAAATGGGTACCTAAAAACTATCCTTTTTGTAGACAAACCCACAAGCTAAGAGTAAGAGATGGTATCTTGATAGTGGATGCTCAAGACACATGACTGGAGATCCATCCCATTTCTCTATGCTCACTAGCAAAGATCATCCCATTCTCTATGCTCACTAGCAAGAAGAAGGGTACTTACACCTTCGAAGACAACAACAAGGCAAAAATCATGGGCAGGGAACCATAGGTAACAAATTAAGTTTTTCAAATTGATGATGTATTGCTAGTTGATAGATTAAAACATAATCCCTTAAGTATTATCAATTATCCGATAAAGGTTACATCGTTAGATTGAATCTAATGTAATGCGATTATTGAAAAACTAACAATAACATGTCAATGGATTGCTTTAAAAACAAAATAATGTCTTACACCATCAACCTTGATGAACTAAGTAATGAAATGTGCTTCTTCCCTTTAAATGATGATGCTTAGCTTTGGCATGCAAGTATGAAACTAATATCTAAGATCTCATCTAGAGAATTAGTACGAGGGATTTCCAATATGAAGTTTGTTAAGGACAAAGTATGTGATGCGTGTCAACTAGGTAAACAAATAAAAACTAGTTTCAAACCAAAAAATCAAATTAGCACCACTAAACCAATACAATTGATCCATTTGGACTTATTTGGACCAATTAACATGACGAGTCTAGGAGGAAGCAAATATGCCTTTGTAATTGTAGATGACTATAGTAGATACACTTGGACCTATTTCTTGGCTCACAAAAGTGATTGTTTCAAATGTTTCTCTAAATTTTGTAAACATACTCAAAACGAAAAAGGCTTTATGATTTCATCAATTCGGATTGATCATAGTGGCGAATTTTAAAATCATGACTTCCAAAGTTTTTGTGAATCTAATAGATATAACCACAACTTCTCCACTCTGAGAAATCCTCAACAAAATGGAGTAGTCGAACGAAAAAATAGAAATCTACAAAAATGGCAAGAACTATGTTGAATGAATATAGTTTACGTAAGTATTTTTGGGTCGAAGTCGTTAATACGGCTTGCTACATCATGAATAGGGTTCTAATAAGACCATCTCTATCAAAATCTCCCTATGAATTATGGAATAACAAAAATCAAATGTTTCTTATTTTAAAGTTTTCAGTTGCAAATGCTTTATTTTGAATGAAAAGGATGCCTTAGGGAAATTTGATGCCAAATCCGATGAAGGCATATTTCTTGGTTACTCTTCCGTTTCTAAGGCTTTTCATGTAATTTTTAATAAAATTTTTGAGTTAAATAAAAATAATTTTGATGATGATCTTGGTTTTGATAATTTAAATTTAGATGAACCCCCTCCTCAAAATAGCAACTTGGATGCATCTTCTTCCTTACCTAAGGAATAGACGTATATAGATGCTCATCCAAATGAGCTAATTATAGGAGATACATCAAAAAGGGTTTAAACTAATTCTTCCTTTAAGAATTTTTATGCGAACGCCGCCTTCCTTTCTCAAATGGAATCTAAATACATTAACGAAGCCTTGAAAGATGATTCATGGGTTATTACAATGCAAGAGGAATTGAACTAATATGAGAGAAATGAGTTATGGAAGCTTGTTCCTAAACCTAGTGACCATTTAGTCATTGGTACTAAATGGGTCTTTAGAAACAAGCAAGACGAATATGATATCGACTATGAAACAAGGCTAGACTAGTGGCCAAAGGTTTCAACCAAGAAGAAGATATCGACTATGAAGAAACCTTCGCTCCTGTGACAAGGTTAGAAGCCATTATGATGCTCCTTACCTATGCTAGTAGTAATGATTTTAAACTATTTCAAATGGATGTCAAAAGTGCCTTCTTGAATGATTTTGTTTTTGAAGAAGTATACGTCGAACAACCTCCCGGATTTGAAAATTTTCTTCTTCCTAATCATGTATTCAAATTGACTAATGCTCTATATGGCTTGAAACAAGCTCCTAGAGCTTGGTATGAAAGGCTTTGTTCCTTTCTTATTTTAAAGTTTTCAGTTGCAAATGCTTTATTTTGAATGAAAAGGATGCCTTAGGGAAATTTGATGCCAAATCCGATGAAGGCATATTTCTTGGTTACTCTTCCGTTTCTAAGGCTTTTCATGTTTTTAATAAAATTTTTGAGTTAAATAAAAATAATTTTGATGATGATCTTGGTTTTGATAATTTAAATTTAGATGAACCCCCTCCTCAAAATAGCAACTTGGATGCATCTTCTTCCTTACCTATGCTAGTAGTAATGATTTTAAACTATTTCAAATGGATGTCAAAAGTGCCTTCTTGAATGATTTTGTTTTTGAAGAAGTATACGTCGAACAACCTCCCGGATTTGAAAATTTTCTTCTTCCTAATCATGTATTCAAATTGACTAATGCTCTATATGGCTTGAAACAAGCTCCTAGAGCTTGGTATGAAAGGCTTTGTTCCTTTCTTATTTTAAATAATTTTACCAAAGGCAACGTTGATACTACATTGTTTATCAAACACTTTGAAAATAATTTTCTTATTGTGCAAATTTATGTTGACGATATTATTTTTGGTTCTTCGGATGAATCACTGTGAATCATTTGCCAAGTGTATGAGTCATGAATTTGAAATGAGTCTAATGGGTAAATTAACCTTCTTTTTAGGATTACAAATTAAACAACTTAGTAATGGTATATTTCTTAATCAATCTAAATATATATTAGAATTGTTAAAACGATTTAACATGGATGGTTCATAAGTGATAAACACTCATATGAGTACTTCCACTAAGTTAGATATGGATGAAAATGGTGAAAACTTTGATCAAAAAATATATAGGGGGATGATAGATAGTCTACTTTACCTTACCGCGACTAGACCGGATATCATGTTTAGTGTAGGACTTTGCGCTAGGTTTCAATCTAATCCTAAATTATCTTATCTTAAAAGTGTTAAAAGAATTTTTAGATATCTTAAAGAAACTCCCAATTTAGAATTGTGGTGTCCGAAATCTGATAAATTCAATATAATAGCTCATGCAGATGCCGATTTTGGCGGATACAGGATAGATAGAAAAAGCACATCCGGAACATGTCAATTTTTAGGACATGCACTTGTTTCTTAGACTTCCAAGAAACAAAATTCGATTGCACTATCTACGGTGGAAGCCGAATACATAGCTACAAGTGCATGCTATGCACAAGTTGTTTGGATGAAAAATACATTGGAAGACTATGGAATTTATTTGAAGAACATTCCCATAAAATGTGATAATACAAGTGTCATTTGTCTTACAAAAAATCCAATTCAACACTTTAGAACTAAGCATATCGACATTAGGCATCATTTTATATGTGATCATGTCCTTAACAATAATGTCATTCTAGAGTTCATTGACACAAAGCATCAATTAGTAGATATTTTTATAAAAGCCTTAAATGAAGATCAATTTGACTTATTAGAAGGGAACTAGGCATGTTAAATTGTCCTTGTGAATGAGCTTGATTGTATGTATTTTTTGAAATTTTTTATCCTCTTTCCGGTTCTCGTGGATTTGACTTTTTTTTTCGATTCCAAATAACATCTTAAAGAGCAATCCAAGACCCTATCCCATCTTGAATCAAACACCTCTGAAAACAAAAAAAGGGGGAGGAAAAGAAAAAAAAAATTTTGGCATGCCAGCGATGGCACCGCCAGAACCGGCGGTAGCACCGCTTGGGCGCTCGGTCCCCAGGTGGTGGCACCACTCGGATTGGTGGTGGCACCGCCCGAGAATCCTCATATAAGTAGAAAAGTTAAGGTCGATGGTGGAACCACCCCCAACCCGTGAGAACCCTCCCTAGAACTCTCACAAAACCCTCTAAACCTCTCTCACCCTCATTTTAACCTCTAGAAGCCTAAGAGAGAGATTCTTGTTGGATCAAACTCTCTACCTCCCAAGGAAATCTCCATAAGGTAAAATCTGAAATCTTTCTTTCTTCCTCTCATTATTTGGCTTATTCTTTACAGTTTTTTCTTGATCTATCATCTTGATTAGATATGGCTCCTAAGAGATCATCAAGAATAAAAGGGAAGAGGGTGGAAGGAGATTCCTATGACTAAAACCTATTTAGATCCAATGAAGTAGCTCTTAGGTTTTCTAATTTTGAAACAAGAACAATATATAAGGGCAAAGATGTTGATCTAAATGAACTTGAAAACCTAGAACCCATTAGATGGTTTGCACACTTAGATGCCTTACCTCTCCTACAAATCAATGAACCAATTTATCCTAGGTTAGTTAGGTTATTTTATGCAAACTTATGTGTAGACAATGATAGATTAACTACCTACCTCTTAGGAATACAAATTCAAATCTTTGATAGCACTATGCGAATTAATTGGAATTACCGAAAATGATAGGGGCTGTTATCTTAGAAATAAATGGGATATCAATGCAATAGAAGCAACTTACTCCGAAGCCTTAAAAACCATATTTGCAAATCCGAACCTACGCATGATTCTCAAAAGTTGTGAGCACTTATTGCCCTTCAACTCTAAATTTCTTCATCACATCATGACTAGCATACTACTTCCCAAAAAATTTCATCATGATGAAATTAGTCAAATAGAGCTAAGTACTATGTATTGGATTATGACCAGCCAACATAATTGTATTGGATACTTAATCTGGCAACATATGTAGGACATAATAGCTAAAGATACAATGTTACCATATGAGGGGTTAGTCACTCGATTAATACTTACCCATAATATTTGTGTCTTACCCGATGAAGAAATAATTCAAGTTAATAGATTTACCATTATCAATAGAAACCTACTCAAAAGACTTAGGTGCACTTTTAGCAATGGTATATGGGTTAGGCAACCTAGAAGGACTGATCCAGTTCCCCCACTAGTAGAACACCCCGAAACACCAAATTTTAGGGGAAATGAATCTCCTCCTCCTAGTCCCTTTAGTGCAGCACCTTTAGAATCAGCTCATGCTTCATCTTCTGAAGATCTCATTATGGCAGAATTACATCAGATCAAATCATAACAAGAGTAACTCAAATCACAGCAAGAGCAAATTCAATTACAGCAAGTTGAAATTTTGAGGGAACTACGACAAATGAATCAAAAGATAGATGTCATGTATAAGAACTATAGATCTCCTCCTAAGGATTAATCGAAATACCTTCTTATTCTGCTACCTTGATATGCGATCCTTGTATAATTAATTTTAATGTCAAGTTGAAGCTTTGTCAATTTTTTTTTTGCCATATCCTTTTTGTATAATTTTTCTAATGAGATGAATTTTGTATGATCGATCTTAATGCTGAATTCCTTTTCTAATGTTTTTATGATCACAAATTATATGCTTAAAGTCTCATTTCCTTTTTGTTGATGATAAAGGGGGAGAAGAATGAGCAAAAGATTGATGACTTGTGTCAATGTGATAGCATGACTTATATGAATTGCAAAAGCTAATATGTTGTGTAAGGCAAATGTCTTATATGCATCGCAAAAATGTCTTATATGTAACGTGATAGCATGACTTATATGAATTGCAAAAGCTAATATGTTGTGTAAGACAAATGTCTTATATGCATCGCAAAAATATCTTATATGCATTGTAAAACTTTTTGAGAATATTGCAATATGAAAGTTTTTAGATTGGTTGTCGTTTCATCTCATGATCATATGAAATCATGCCTTACATTTATATCATGAGATTCATGTTGAAAGTTCATATCTCTTGTCGAAATGATAATTGTCTTTTATCATTTGACTTGAAAATAATTTTCACAGCTTGAAATTATGAGAAATACGAAGTTTCATATTTGCTCATGCTTATAGAGAATAACGATAAGTTCAACGGATAGAACTTATCGGTTTAGGCTTGAATTCAAGTATTTTTATCTTCTCATTATATGACATATAAATAGGGGGAGTTATGTTTAACTCCGTCACCAATTGATTGTTATCACCAAAAAAGGAGAGATTGTTGAATCTCGGATTTTGATGATGAAATCAATTGATGGGTTAATTGATCTAATCCATATTATTGAGTTAAGTATGTAGGATGAACTACGATAGCTTGAAGACATAAAGCAAGTCTACCGGAGTCAAGATCGATGGGTGTTCGAGAGTCCACTAAGAGTCCAAAGATTCATCAGAAGTGCTGCCGGAACCAACCGAGAAGAAATTGGGGACTTGCCAAAGTTTTCGGAAGTCCGCCAAAGAGATCGTCAGAGGTTCACGGAGATCACTGAGAAGGTTCGGCTATTTGCCAAAGACTTGCTGAACTCGCCACAAGACCGGGAGCCTACTGGGAGTCCGCCGGAAGAAATCCGAGGGTGTATCGGAAGTCCGCCGGAAGATCGTTGGAAAGCTCGCTAGAAGGAAACTCGACGTTGCTGGTTAAAAACCTACTTAGGACTACATCTTAATTTCGTAGTTTATATGTAATTAGGGTTAGGATTAAGGTTTCATCCTATAACCTAGTTAGGGGGCAATTGGGCCCGAATGTGAACTGGTTTAGGCCAAATTTGGAGCCCAACCAATGACCCGTAAGGTCAGGCGGTGGCATCGCCCAGAACCCAAAAGATTGAGCGGTGGTACTACCGGACTAGGCAGTGGCACCGCCTAGCACCCGAAAGGTTTTGGCTGTGGCGCTGCCACCGACAGGCGGTGGCACCGCCAGTACACGGTCAAATTGACATTGACAGGCGGTAGCACCGCCAGCTCCCGAAACCCAAAGGAATTCAAACTTTGGAACCCAAATTTGAATCCTCTTGGGGTTTATAAATACCCCTCAATTTTCAACAGAGAATACACCTTTTGAGAAGTTAGAAATTGAGAAAAAGCTTTAGCTAAGTCCTTAGCAAAGTCTTGTTTTCAATAGCTTAAGTGTTCACCTCCCTCTTTCTTTTTAAAAAATCTATAAGAGTGTGAACCACTTGTAAAAAGGTTGTAAGAGGGGTATTTGGTCCTTCCCCTTCAAAGTGATTTGCTAGTGAAAGTTGGGAGCCTCATCGAAGAAGGCTTCGCAAGTAGATGTAGATCATTTGACCGAACCACTTTAAATTGGTGTGTTCCTTGAATGTGTGAGAGTTTAACTTTCTGAAACCTTTATTTACATAGCAACAAGCTTTTGGTTTTTATCTCCTTACTTTACTCGAGCTACTTTTACTAAGTCATTCCTTGTCACATCGAAATCTCTACACATTTACCAAATTATTTTCAAACATACAAGTTTTAATCCGCTACACTAATTCACGCCCCCCCCCCCCCCGCCTCTTAGTGCCGCTCCGATCCTAACAAACATGATAGTGTATCATTATATGATAACATGCTCATCATCATAGAAACTTTTAGCATTAAAGTACAAAATTTCCAAAATCAAAGTAAACATGTTATTGAAGCACACAAATTATCATCATATAAAATTCGCATCATAGAATTGTCAGCCCCGAATTTAAGTGAGTGATCAAAGAATCAAGAAAGTCCAAAAACAAAATTTAACAAATTCATGCATTAGGACATATTAAATTCTCTAATTCTCTTCTAATAAAATCAAATTGTTCTTTACTTAGAGGTTTTGTAAAAATATCGGCTAATTGATGTTTTGTATCAATAAACTCTAGGATTACATCATGATTAGTGACATGATCTCATATAAAGTGGGATTCTTTGTTAAACATATTGCACTTATGTTATTACATTTTATGGGGATATTTTTAAGATGAATCTTATAATCCTCTAAAGTATTTTTCATCCACACAACTTGTGCACAGCATGCACTAGCTGTAATGTACTCAGCTTCGGTTGTAAATAGTGCAACCAAGTTTTATTTCTTGAATGACCAAGAAACAAGTGTGTGTCCTAAAAACCGACATGTTTCGGATGTACTTTTTCTATCTAATCTATATCCAACAAAATCTACATCAGCATATGCAATTAGTTCAAAGTTCTCAGATTTTGAATACCATAATCCTATATTAGTGGTACCTTTAAGATATTTAAGTATTCTCTTAACTACTTTAAGATGAGATATCTTAGGATTAGATTGAAACCTAGCATAAAAACCTACACTAAACATGATATCCAATCTTATTGCGGTAAGGTATAGTGGACTTCCTATCATACCCCTATAAGCTTTTTGATCGAAGCTTTCTCCACTTTCATCAATTTCTAACTTAGTGGAGGTGCTCATAGGAGTGTTAATAGCTTTTGAGCTATCAATATTGAACCTTTTTAGCAAATCTAAAGCATATTTTGTTTGAGTAAGAAAGATGTCATTACTTAGTTGTTTGATTTGTAAGCCAAAAAGAAAGTTAATTCCCCCATCAAACTCATTTCAAATTCAAGATTCATACTTTTAGCAAATGATTCACAAAGAAATTCATTTGTAGGACCGAAGATAATATCATCAACATAAATTGATACAATAAGAAAATTATTTTCAAAATTTTTGATAAACAATATAGTATTGACCTTGCCTTTAGAGAAATTATTTTCAATAAGAAATGAACTAAGTCTCTCATACCAAGCCCTTAGGGCTTGTTTTAAACCATAGAGAGCTTTAGTCAATTTAAACACATGATTAAGGAGACCACCATTCTCAAATCCGGGAGGTTGTTCAATATAAACTTCTTTGGAAATAAAGCCATTATAAAAAGCACTTTTAACATCCATTTGAAACAACTTAAAATTATTACTACTAGTATAGGCAAGGAGCATCCTTATGGCTTCTAATCAAGCCACAAGAGCGAAGGTTTCTTCGTAATCGATACCTTCTTCTTGGTTGAAACCTTTGACCACTAATTTAGCCTTATTTCTAACCACAATACCATATTCATCTTGCTTATTTCTAAAGACTCATTTAATACCAATAACTAAATAGTCATTTGGCCTAGGAACAAGCTTCCACACCTCATTTTTCTCAAATTAATTTAACTCATCTTGCATTGCGATAATCTATAAATCATCTTTCATGGCTTCGTCAATATATTTTGGTTTAATTTGGGAGAGAAAAGCGACATTGGCACAAAATTTTTTAAGAGAAGAACGTGTTTGAACCCCTTTTAATGTGTCTCCTATGATTAACTCCTTAGGATGAGCATCTATATATTTCCAATCCTTGGGTAAGGATGTTTTAGAAGTAGACACATTTGAGTTGCTAGATGGAGAAGGGGTTTCATTTAAATTCAAAGTATCAAAATTAACATCATCATCAAAATTATTTTTCTTAATTTCGAAAATCTCATTAAAAACACCATGAATGGATTCTTCTATAATCAAAGTTCTTTTATTAAAGATACAAAATTCTTTAAAAATAGAAGAATAGCCAAGAAAAATTCCTTCATCGGATTTAGCATCAAATTTTTCTAAGGCATCTTTTTCATTCATGATAAAACACTTACACCCAAAAACTTTAAAATATGAAACATTGGGTTTTTTGTTGTTCCATAACTCATAAGGAGTTTTGGTGAGTAAGGGTCTTACTAGAACTCTATTCATGACATAGCATGTCGTGTTTACGGCTTCAGGCCAAAAATATTTGGGTAGGCTATGTTCATTCAATATGGTTCTTTTCATTTCTTGTAAATTTCTATTCTTTCTTTCTACTCTTCTATTTTGTTAAGGATTTCTTGGAGTAGAGAAGTTGTGGTTGTATCCATTAGATTCACAAAATTCTTGGAAATCATGGTTTTGAAATTCACTACTGTGATCACTTCGAATTGACGGAATAATAAAATCCTTTTCGTTTTGAACAAGTTTACAAAACTTAAAGAAATGCATAAAGCATTCACTTTTGTATGCCAAAAAATAAGTCCATATGTATCTACTATAATCATCCACGATGACAAATGCATATTTGCTACCTCCTAGGCTTAATGTAGTAATTGGTCTATATGGATCAATTGCAAAGGTCTAGAGGTGCTTATTTGGTTCTTAGGTTTAAAGCTACCTTTTGTTTCTTTTCCTAATTGACAAGCATCACACACATTATCTTTGACGAACTTGATATGAGGAATTCCTCTTACAAGTTCTTTAGATGAAATTTGGGTGATTAGTTTCATGCTAGCATGACCTAATCTCCTATGCTAAAGCCAAGCATCGTCATTCAAAACTGAAAAACACATTTCATTGCAAAGATCATTAATGTCAATGGTGTATACGTTATTTTGTTTTAATGCAATCATAGATGTGTTTTTGTGTGGTTTTTCAGTAATGCAAGCATTAGATTCAAATTTAACTAGAGAAAATTGTGACGGGTAATTTCTTGCAAGACTCCTTTTTTTTATTAAGATTTTGTAGTGAATCCACTAATATGTTAATCTTAACACTTACCAAAAAAAAAGATTCAAATTTAACAATATATCTTTTATCACACAATTGACTAATACTCAAGAGGTTATATTTTAAAGCATCAACTAATAATACATCTTCAATAAAGAAGTTGGATTTGTTATCTATGGTTCCTTTGCCAATGATTTTACCCTTGTTGTTGTCTCCGAATGTGACATATCCTTCGTCTATGCCAGTGAGCTTAGAGAATTGAGATGGATCTTCAGTCATATGCCTTGAGCATCCATTATCAAGATACCATCTCTTGCTCCCAACTTGTGATGGTATACGTTTCTACAAAAGAGGATGATTTTTAGGTACCCATTTGACATTGGGTGCCTCAAAAACCGATCTGCTTAACTTATTATTTTGTATGAAATTCTTTACGGTTCCTTTAGGAACTCAAATCAATTTGTGTGGACTACATTTTTTAAATGGATAATGATAAGCTATATGTCTAAGTTTGCAACAAAAGTTACATTTATTTTGGGGTGAAATATGTAAGATAGGGCCTTTAACGAAGGTGGTTGGATTTTCGTAAGAGCTACTCACAAATCCAATTCCATCTTTCCTATAAACGTGACCCTTGTTGGCAAGGATCATGTTCAAGGACTTGCTACCAACCTCAATTTTTTTCAAAGTATCCTTGAGTAGCAAGTTTTACTTTTGAAGTATTTCTAAATCATGGCATTTCGTACATGGAGCTAAACTATCATTATACTCAATTTTTAATTTATCAAAATTACTAACAAGAGAATCATGCTCCTTTTTAAGACTCCTTTTTTTTATTAAGATTTTGTAGTGAATCCACTAATATGTTAATCTTAACACTTACCAAAAAAAAAGATTCAAATTTAACTAGAGAAAATTGTGACGGGTAATTTCTTGCAAGACTCCTTTTTTTTATTAAGATTTTGTAGTGAATCCACTAATATGTTAATCTTAACACTTACCAAAAAAAAAGATTCAAATTTAACTAGAGAAAATTGTGACGGGTAATTTCTTGCAAGACTCCTTTTTTTTATTAAGATTTTGTAGTGAATCCACTAATATGTTAATCTTAACACTTACCAAAAAAAAAGATTCAAATTTAACTAGAGAAAATTGTGACGGGTAATTTCTTGCAAGACTCCTTTTTTTTATTAAGATTTTGTAGTGAATCCACTAATATGTTAATCTTAACACTTACCAAAAAAAAAGATTCAAATTTAACTAGAGAAAATTGTGACGGGTAATTTCTTGCAAGACTCCTTTTTTTTATTAAGATTTTGTTACTAATTATTTTTTATTCATCAAATAAATCATGAAAAGCATTTAATAATTCATCAAATGATAAATTTGCATCAATTGAACTTGTTACCTCATCTCCAATGGCCATTAACGCATAGTGGGCAACTTGCTCGGTGTTAGTTGGCTCCTCTTCTTCGAACGTACTTGAGTTGTCCCATGTTGCTTTGAAAGCCTTCTTCTTCGGTGTCCTCTTCTTGGCTTGGGGACATTCACTCTTGTAGTATTCTGGTTTCTTGCATTCGTAGCAAATTACTTGATCTTTTTTAGGTTCAAATTTATTTTTAGTGTCATTTTTAAATTTATTTCTTTTAATGTATTTTTTGAATTTCCTTGTTAAAAGTAACAAGTCATCATCAAAGTCCCCATCACTTGAGTTTTCTCTCAAGTGGTCTTCTTGTGTTCTCAGTGTCATGTCCTTCTTGTTTTTTGGAAGGGTATCCTCAAGCTCTTCATGAGCTTTGCATGCCATTTTATATGTTATTAGTGAACCAATTAGTTCTTCAAGAGGAACGTTATTAAATCTTTGGCCTCTTGAATGACTGTGACTTTAGGGTCCCAACTCTTTGGAAGGGATCTTAAAACTTTATTAATCAAAATCCGAAAATCTTTATCAAGTCCTTTTAGACCATTAACAATATCTGTTAAAACGGGTGTACATGTCTCCAATAGTCTCACTCGGTTTCATTCAAAATAATTCATAAGAATGTACTAAAGGTTGATTTTTACTCTTTCACTCTACTAGTGCCTTCATGAGTCACTTCAAGAAGAATGTACTAAAAGGTTGATTTTTACTCTTTCACTCTACTAGTGCCTTCATGAGTCACTTCGAGTGTGTGCCAAACATCAAAAGCCGTTTCATAAATCGACACTCGATTGAACTCATTTTTATTTAGTGCACAAAACAAGGCATTTATAGCCTTGGCATTTAAAGTGAAAGTCTTCTTCTCCAACTCATTCCAATCGTTCATTGGAAGAGAAGACTTTTGAAAACTATTTTCGACAACGTTCCAAAGCTCAAAATCCATCAAAATTAGGAAGATCCTCATTCTAGTCTTCCAATAGGTGTAATCTGTCCCATTGAATATGGGCAGACGAGTAATTGAATGACCCTCTTGATTGCCAGCAAATGTCATCTCTCTTGGGTTTTAAACCAACCGAGAGTGAACCTTGCTCTAATACCAATTGTTATGATCAAGAGCGCACTAAGAGGGGTGAATTAGTGCAGCAGAAAACTTTCGCTATTTAAAAAAAACTTATTTCAATTAAAGCCGATTCAACGAGAATGGTTTCAACTCATTCCATTTCAGAAGGAATTTGAACTTGAAACCTTTCGTGAAAGTGGAAGAGAAGACTTTTGAAAACTATTTTCGACAACGTTCCAAAGCTCAAAATCCATCAAAATTAGGAAGATCCTCATTCTAGTCTTCCAATAGGTGTAATCTGTCCCATTGAATATGGGCAGACGAGTAATTGAATGACCCTCTTGATTGCCAGAGCGTTAGTTTCATAAAGTCTTCATATGATTAAAACCGATCTCAGAAGATGTTTACGTCAAAGCATATGTAGACGTAGTTAAAACACAATAAGGAGGAGAGGCAGTTTGCTATAAAAGAAAGTTGCTCAAAATAAATGAAAACCAAGTTTTAAAATGGTTTGGTCAACATGACCTATATCCACTTTCAACTTCCTCCTCCAACGAGGTCACTGACGTCCACTAGAGGCCTTCCTTTAATAGGCGAAGGCCAACCACCTTTTATAGCTTTTCTCCTTTTGTCGGGCTTAGGAGACAACCCTTACAAGTTTCACTCCTCTCTTAAATGATCTCAACACTTAGAAAGGAATGAGGAGAACTTTAGCACTTTTTCAACTCTTTAACACTTCAAAGACTTAAGAATATATCAAGATTTCATTCTCCTTTTATGCAAAAAAGGGTGGGATATTTATAGACCCCAATGACATTCAAAAATGGAGCCAAGAAGTGTCTCATCCCGGATTTCCGGGGTCCTGGTGGTACCACTGCTTGGCAGAGCTCGAAGACCGAAGTCTGGCGGTACCACTGCCTGACAGGGTGGGGCGGTCACAACCCAGAATTCTTAGAAGGACACTGCTTTTCAGGTGGTGCCACCATCGGCCCTAGCGGTGCCACCGTCGGTCAGGAATTTAGGGGCCGAATGGGCTACTCCATTTGACCCAATTAAGGCTTATTAAGGACCCAGTTGGTCCCTAATTAAGTTAGTGGGATTACCTCCCAATTCTAACTTAATCTACACTCTAACTACGACAATTAAGACATAATTATTGTACTTCATGTTCCGGTGTGCCAATCGCTCTTCCAACGAGCTTCCAGCGTACTTCCGACGAACATCCGACGAACTCTCGGCGATGCTCCAGCGTACTCCCGATAAGCTATTAGACTTTACGATGATCTTCTTGGCGAGTTCCGACGAGCTTCTATGGTAAGCTCCTGGACTTCTCGGTTGGTTCCTGCAGAACTTCTAATAAACATTCGGACTTCCAATGAACTCTCGAACTCCCAACGTGATCTTGATCTTGACTCCGGCATAACACCTGCTTTATGTCTTACTGCCATCGTAGTTAATCCTACATACTTTTCTCAAAATACAGATTAGATCAAATAAATTACAATTGACTTCATCATCAAAATTCGAGATTCAACAAAACCCACTTGTTCTTCAAGGCTTTCATTCCCTTTTGTAGTAGTACTGAATCATAAGTGTGGTTCTTCTGAAGAGCATCCATCTCTTCCTGCATAACAACTAACAATTTCTTTTTCTGCTCACTTTCAATTGTTTCCCAGTAACTCTCTGGTTCACCTGTATCAGTAAGCATCACATACTCATATATAGAGTATCTTTTGGAAGGTTGACGTTATCTAGAAAATCTTCTCAATTGAGGTTCTGTGGGAAATTGCTCTTCTACTTCTTCTTGCTCAACATATCCTATAGGTAGATCAACATTAGGCTCTACACCATCTTCCTGCACATCTCCCCCATCACCCTGCTATACTAGAGGAGTAATTGGGTTACAATCTGCTAATCCTTAAGCAGAAGTCTTAGTTGGTGCCTTCTTTTTCAAATCTTCAAAGGTCTGATCCTCAAAGAAGACAACATCTCTACTTATAAATATCTTCTGCTTTTCTAGATCCTAAAGCCTATAACCAAACTGATCATATGAGTACCCAAGAAAAATACATTCTTCAGTCTTACTATCCAATTTTGACCTCTTATTGTTTAGAACATATGCAAATACACAACAATCAAACACTCTCAAATGCTTGTAGGAAACATTTTTCCCTAACCATACATGCTCTGCAACATCACCATCTAGGGTTGTACATGGTGACAAGTTGATCACACCAACTGCAGTCCTTAAATCCTCATCCCAAAACCTTTTAGATAGCTTGGCCTGTGAAAGCATATATCTGATCTTTTCCATGATGGTGCAATTCATCCTCTCTATAATTGCATTATGCTGAGGTGTACCAAGAACTGTCATCTCATGTTGGATGTCATGTGACCTGCAATAATCATTAAATAATCTTGCATACTCACCACCATTATCTGATCTTATGTATTTTAATTATCTTTCTGTCTCCCATTCAACTCTAGCATGAAATTCTTTGAAGATATTAATAATCTGATATTTAGTCTTCATAGCATAGGGCCAAACTTTCCTGAAAAAAATTATCTATAAAAGTAATAAAGAAAAGTTCATCGCTAATGCTAGGAACATTAACAGATCCACTAAGAGTTTTTGTTCTCAAAAGACCATATACATTTTTATAAACACGGTCTAAGGCATGCATTTTTTTAGACATAACAGAACTAGTAAATGATACTCTGTGTTGTTTTCCAACCAAACAATCAATACAAGGGTTCAAATGTGTACTTCTGAAGTTTGACAATACCTCTCTCTTGGAAAGAGCTTGCAGCCCCTTCTTGCTCATGTGTCCCAATCACCTATGCCACAATTCCATGCCAAAATATTTCTCTATAACATTCAGCTGCTCACCACAAGCTTTGGCTTGTAATCTGCATAAGGTATGGCATTTCTTTCCATTAGCCATAATAAGAGAACCCTTATTGAGCTTCTATTGCCCTCTATGAAATCTGCTATCATAGTCTTCATCATCTAGTCTTCTAAATGAAATCAAATTTAGCCTCAAGTCAATCACATACCTTACATCCTTAAGAACCAACTTACAACCAAGGTTGGTCTTTATATGAATATTACACATGCCAATAATGTCTGCCATGTCATAGTTGCCCATCTTGACAACATCAAAATTTCCAAGCCTGTATGTAGAAAAAAACTCGCTCCATGGTGTAGCATGATAAGAAATACCTGTGTCAATCACCCACTCAAGATCTTGACACACACAAAAAAAAATATCATTAAAAGGAGACAAAATCAAATAATCACCACCCTGCATTGTAGCTGTAGCTGTAGTATTATCTTTTGACTCTGTAGACTCCACTTCTTTTCCCTTTTTCTTGCTCTTCTTAGGTTGCTTACATTGATTTTTGTAATGTCATTTCTTACCACAATTGTAGCAAATAATATATTTTCTTGATCTTGACTTGTTTCTATCCACGCATGAACTGCTTCTATTTTTGGACTTTGACATTCCTCTATTCTCTGAGATAAATGCTTGTGAATTATTCTGAGATGTTGCTGAATTCATTCTTCTCAATTCCTCATTCAATAAACTACTTGTTACTTGACTCATTGTGACAATACCATCTGGCGCAGAATTACTAAGGGAAACCACTAGTGTCTCCCAACTTTCTAGTAGTGAATTGAGAAATAACAATGCCTATAACTCATCATTAAGAGACATTTTCATAGAGGATAAATGATTAGTAATACTCTGTATTTCATTCAAATACTCAATAATAGAAGCACTCTCTTTATATTTTAAGTTCACAAGTTTTCTAATCAAGAAAGCTTTGTTCAACTGTTTTTCTTTCATAGAGACCTTCCAACATTTTCCAAAGAGAATATGCAGAACTTTCAGTAGAAATATGGTAAAAAATATTGTCATCAAGTCACTATCGAATAAACTCAACTGTTTTTCGATCTGACCTTTTCCGCTCATCATTTGTCATAGTTGTGGGTTTTGCACTATCCCCTGCAAAGGCCCATACAAGTCTTTGCAATACAAGAGATCTTTCATTATTGATTTTCATATCATTCAATTGTTTCCATTCAAGTTAATCATACGAGAAACACTATCGACCTCCACGTTCAAATAAAAAAATTAAATTACCAAAACCCTGCTCTAATACCAGTTGATGAGATATAAAGAGAAATAAACTTTTGTATATGAACAAATACTAGCAGGCCATAATACGCAGTAGAATTAAATGAAATCATAATCAAATAGAACACCAAAATTTATATGGAAAATCCCTCCAATATGAAGGGTAAAAACCACAAGGCAAACTAAAGATAATCTACTATAAGAATAATGAATATACAAATTTCAATCTCTTGTCTAAAACCCTAACAACAATCACAAGAGAATAACTAGGGTACAAGGATCATGTTACTATGCATAATATCTAAATTCTCCCCAAGTAATCATAGCAAGAATCTACTGTAGGTCTGATCTAATTTGAGATAATAACACCGCTAGATGATTGAGAATAGTCTCACTGCATTATCCTTGTTTTCTTCCTTTTTTTCTTATTTTTTCATCTTTTTCTCCCCCTTGTTAAATCAAATTGCTATTACAATTTTTCTCCTTTTTCCCCTTTCTGCTCCAAAATCGCAATCGCCACATCTCCCTAATTTTAATCTAGGGTTAGGTCAAAAGGAGATGGGCTATCGCCTGTAAATTGTTGTTAATTGTTTTATACTGCTTTCCTCGTATCAATTAGCAATTACTGGAAGTATAGATTTATTAATCACATATAAATATTAAATAATATTATTATATTTTCAGTATAATCGGTATACATGTTTTTATTATTAACTCATGTAACCCTTGAAATTGTGGGGGCCAAGAGTTAAAATAAAACAATTTTTTTTTAAATCTTTCTTATTTTTTCATCTTTTTTTTCTCCCCCTTGTTAAATCAAATTGCTATTACAATTTTTCTCCTTTTTCCCCTTTCTGCTCCAAAATCGCAATCGCCACATCTCCCTAATTTTAATCTAGGGTTAGGTCAAAAGGAGATGGGCTATCGCCTGTAAATTGTTGTTAATTGTTTTATACTGCTTTCCTCGTATCAATTAGCAATTACTGGAAGTATAGATTTATTAATCACATATAAATATTAAATAATATTATTATATTTTCAGTATAATCGGTATACATGTTTTTATTATTAACTCATGTAACCCTTGAAATTGTGGGGGCCAAGAGTTAAAATAAAACAATTTTTTTTAAATCTGTCTTATTTTTAAGTACATACGGATGTTAACAAATGTTATCTCTCTCCGAAGTATTTAAGTATTACATTTCATTACGTATGACTTCTTACTTGAGCCTTAATACATCACATTAGTACACAATCTGTCTTAATGCTCTCTGGTGCAATATCACCATTTATCTTAATATCATGAAGTGCATAAAATAATTATTTTTATTTAAGTGCATATATCTGAAGTATCACATCTAAATACGTGAGACATATTTGTTGAGATATATGTCGTACAACACATATGTTTCATATGGCAGAATAATTTTTTAAGTTATTGGGATCTTAATATATATCCAGTTCCTAAAAATATTATTATCTGATTTATAAGAATAATAATTATTATAATTATAATTATAATTATAATTATAATTATAATTATAATTATAATTATAATTATAATTATAATTATAATTATAATTATAATTATAATTATAATTATAATTATAATTATAATTATAATTATAATTATAATTATAATTATAATTATAATTATAATTATAATTATAATTATAATTATAATTATAATTATAATTATAATTATAATTATAATTATAATTATAATTATAATTATAATTATAATTATAATTATAATTATAATTATAATTATAATTATAATTATAATTATAATTATAATTATAATTATAATTATAATTATAATTATAATTATAATTATAATTATAATTATAATTATAATTATAATTATAATTATAATTATAATTATAATTATAATAATAATTATTATAATTATAATTATAATTATAATTATAATTATAATTATAATTATAATTATAATTATAATTATAATTATAATTATAATTATAATTATAATTATAATTATAATTATAATTATAATTATAATTATAATTATAATTATAATTATAATTATAATTATAATTATAATTATAATTATAATTATAATTATAATTATAATTATAATTATAATTATAATTATAATTATAATTATAATTATAATTATAATTATAATTATAATTATAATTATAATTATAATTATAATTATAATTATAATTATAATTATAATTATAATTATAATTATAATTATAATTATAATTATAATTATAATTATAATTATAATTATAATTATAATTATAATTATAATTATAATTATAATTATAATTATAATTATAATTATAATTATAATTATAATTATAATTATAATTATAATTATAATTATAATTATAATTATAATTATAATTATAATTATAATTATAATTATAATTATAATTATAATTATAATTATAATTATAATTATAATTATAATTATAATTATAATTATAATTATAATTATAATTATAATTATAATTATAATTATAATTATAATTATAATAGGGAGAATACTGATAAATACATTTAATCCCATATTAATGGAGAAATAGAGAACCATACGAAATATATGTTAGCATAGAACTTCATGCCTCTAGATTTTTAATTTTTTTATAATTTTAATCTTATTTTATTAATTTTTAATTAGTAGTCGAAGGTTAACTATAATGTTAGATTTAAATTTAGGGTTAAGTACGCAAATCGGTAGTGTTAGAGGAATATATATGTGATTTTTTGCCCAAATGAAAACCAACCAACAAACGCGAAACAAACGGGTTTTAAACAGATCCGCCGGAACATCTAAATCGAACTGCACGTTGTAATGGACCGGCGAAATGGGTTTAAATGGGCCGCCTTCCCTCGAGGCAACCGCGAATCTCCTGCTGTCTTCACCTCGATCGCTTCGATCGGGTCCTTCTTCTCTCTGCCCGTCTTCCGCTCCAGGTATTCGTCCATTCCCGTTTCTCTGGGCGTTGTGTTGTTTCTTTCGAGCATCAGCAGAATGCATCGGTTTCAGACCGATGCATCAAACGCTTCTCCAATCGAAACAATAGGAGATCGTCTTTATAATTTAGCATCTCTTGTGAGTCTGATGAGCTCAACGAGCCCGATCCTTTAAGAAATATCGTTTCTTTCTCTTCCTTTGTAGTTAGGTCCCGTTGATTGTCGAGTTTGAATGGTCGGTGGCCTTTGTGACTGTTCACTAGTTTGAGCCTTATAATTTTCGTTGTTGCAATTTATGCGCGCCGTCGAATTTTAGGGTGATCTAGGGTTAGATGCTTTTGATCGATCAAGATTTGATTTTGCAGGATTTAAAGATATTTGAAGTTTGATTTGGTCTTTTACGCTGGAGGAGAATGGTGCTCGTTCTAGCCATTGGTGATATCCACATCCCTCACCGGGCGCCCGATTTGCCTGCCAAATTTAAGTCCATGCTTGTGCCTGGGAAAATTCAGCACATCTTGTGTACTGGAAATCTTTGCATTAAGGTGCTTCTTTTCCACTTTCTTTCAATGATTCTGTATCCTTTATATATATATATATATTTATATATATATATATATATATATATATATATATATATATATATATATATATATATATATATAGCATCGTTATCGTTGTAACTCCTGTAAGATTTCTTCAGGCATCAAAATGCACTAGAATCCATAATTAATGGGCTTTTTATGGTTTATGCTTCTAGGAAGATGTTAGTGGAGGGACAATTTTTGCTGGAATCTATAATGGAGAATCTTTTACTGGAACTAGGCCATTGTATATGCCTTTATGACAGAGAAGCAAATTTTGTGTGTGAGAACTTAAAGTTGTGAAGCTCTGGTGGAATCATTTATAATTTGTATGTTTTCATGCAAGTGTCCAAATGAAAGTATCACAACATTGCAATTGTATTTGGAAAAATTACTAATAGCAATGTGGCTTTAGCACTGTGGGTTGTGACCCAAATTCATATTAGTTAGCTTCTCAAGTGAAATTCAAGCACTAGTAACAGGAAAAGATCAAGGATTGTAAAGCTTCATATTTATAGTATGTTACAGTCTTTAACTGTTTTTTCAGGCTTGATAGAGCAACTGCATCTTGGCCACAGTAAGTGTGCATTTGCATACCATTAACACATCGTCCTTGCTTTTTCTAATTGAACTGAATGTGCATAAGACTCTTAAGACATTAAATTTGTTGCATTAGCTTGAACTTATTCTTGACTGCTAAAAATTCTTGTGACTTTCTAGTAGCTTAGCAAAAATATTAACAAGCCCTTGTTTGACAAATGGTAAGTGGTGAAGGTTGGATTTGCTATCAAGACCTTGCAATGATTCGACAAAGTATTTGTCAACAAGCCATTGTTTGCAGATTTTAGATAGAAAACCATTCTAAGTGGAAAACAATTATTTTATGAGTGAGTGTGGTTGCCTTCTTAGAGGCTTCGAATATGACCCAATTTTGACAAGGAATTGCACATACGAGAGCAAAAGCTTTGACAATATCATTGTAAAAACTATAGATGTCCACACAGACTGAACAAGAATAATGTTTTATCTTATACCTTGTATTATTACCATACTGTTTTATCTTTTGTTATTGCCAGACTGTAATCTCACTATTTTGCACATGTTCCTTTGTTTACTAATAGATGCCAGATTTTCCTGGGTGGTTAAGTGTTTTGGGTTTTGTTGGTTGAACATGTTGAGCAATTTGTTTATTTATATCACCA
Organism: Musa balbisiana; assembly: GCA_004837865.1. Lineage (NCBI taxonomy): Eukaryota > Viridiplantae > Streptophyta > Magnoliopsida > Zingiberales > Musaceae > Musa > Musa balbisiana. The sequence continues at coordinate 22,024,683 of CM017192.1, forward strand.
CCCTTGGTTTTCATTAAATTGTTCACTTATTTTATGGCAATATTTTCATGAAGTTGACATCTCAAAGAAGCTTTAATTCTGTAGGAAGTTCATGATTACTTGAAAAGCTTAAGTCCTGACCTGCATATTACTCGAGGTGAATATGATGAAGATGTTCGTTATCCAGAAAACAAGACTCTTACAATTGGTCAGTTCAAGCTTGGGCTTTGTCATGGTCATCAGGTTTGTTTTTTCTTTGTTTTGAGACACTGATTATGGATTTTTTTCTTTCTATTTCTGATGCTCTTTATACATATTATATGCACTGAATGAACTGTCTACCTCGTTTTCAGAAAGGAATTAACTCTTGTCATAGTTCAGATAACATGGCTGGAGTATTTTTTTGTGTTAAATCAGCATATTTTTTGTTAAAACATTGTAGAATAAAATGTCGATTAATCCCACAAAGCTGAGTTCCTTAGTATTCCCTGAATGATGATTAATTGTCTGCATTTATTTAAATTCAATTTATGATGGATCAAAGAGTTGGAGAGTCAGATATATAGTGTATGTTTCAGGAAATGCAGACAATATTCTTTCGGTGATTTTCGACAGAGTGAAGCCCCTTGGACAAACCTGTTTCCAATGTTGTCAACCTAAACCCTCGAGAGGTTCCACAACTTTAATTTCTGCCGATGTGTTCCTTTGTTTCATCTTGAATTTAGCTAAGAACAAGTTTTAATGTTAAATTTAGATTGTTAGCATTATTGCAAAAGGATTTTTTATATTTTTGTTGCAAATTAAGGTGTTTAGAAACTGTCTAGAAGTTTCTTCACGTGGCTGTTTATATACACTGGTGAAGGCTACACAAAATTCAATTCCCACAAAGTCTTCCAGTTGTCAGTTCTTTTCAGTTATTATTGCTTTCCAATCTTTTCCAAGTGGATATTAGTCAGCATATCTACCATGTCTTTATTTTTGTTTTCAATCAATGCAGATCGTCCCGTGGGGTGACTTGGACTCGTTAGCCATGCTTCAGAGACAACTGGATGTAGATATCCTTGTGACTGGACACACTCATCAGTTCAAGGCCTACAAGCATGAGGGAGGTGTCGTCATAAACCCTGGCTCAGCAACTGGTGCATATAGCAGCATAACTTATGATGCCAACCCCAGTTTCGTGCTAATGGACATTGATGGCCTTCGTGTTGTGGTTTATGTTTACGAGCTTATCGATGGAGAGGTGAAGGTTGACAAGATCGACTTCAAGAAGACTGCAACTACACAATCTGCTCACTGATCTGAACAGTAGATTTACTACTTCGATACCCTGATTTGGTTGTTTGAATGTACTGATATCTATTATCATCAGATTGAGATGAAATGTGATACCTTAATATGCTTTCTAATAAGTTGAGTTTTAACACATTATTGTAGACAGCTTCATTGATCATTAGGGTGCAGTCGGTTTCACTGGATTTTCTCATTAAGATGTTTGTATCAGGAACACTAGCAAGCTTGTGCATTGAAATATTTAAGGAAAACACCAAGTTTTATTCGTAATATAAATACAAAAAATGATATACATGTATATACATGCCACATTACTAAATGGATCATATATGTTCATTTAATAGAGTTATTAAATTAGATTTTGATCGTCTGAGATGGGAGTTCTTTGAGTTGATCTGATGCTTCCACACTCCATGCTAATTTTGGTCGGAAAGATTTTGAGTTCAAGATTGTTTATTAGGATGTTCCTATAAAACCCCTTCTATTGGGGGTTCCCATAGTCATTACCTCCGAATGGCACATTATTCATCGGAATGTGGAGCGTTGATCTCGGACATAACTATTGTCGGTTTGCATCGAATTGGAGATGGTGTAACATTCGGACTCATGACGTAGACTGGATGGTGGGAGTGATTGGTTGACAGGATAAGATTCATCAAGTGTTAATAGGCTTGTCATGTGGTGTAGAGGTATGAACCACTCAACTCTAGCCTGTCGATCACATGACGGCACTAACATGTTGGCCACCTGACATCGACATGTTGGTTATTTGGCTATGATATATTGACCATATCTGAAATGATAATTTAATTAGATATTTTTGTTACATTTGTTATGGTTTCATATCTTGATCTCATACATTATCATTTATTCATTGTTTTGGCTTTTGTTCATAGTGGTATTTTATATCATATTATATTCTCAAAT
>CM017192.1:22034381-22392764 GCA_004837865.1 Musa balbisiana
ATGCCTTCTTTCTGAGAAAATCATTTGGTCATAAGTCTGGCTTTATATTGCTCGATATTGCCCATTGAGTCACATTTTGTCTTAAAGATCCATTTACAACTGACTCTTTTACAATTATTGGGCAATTCAACGAGTTCCTATACACCATTCTAGACTATTAATTTTAACTCTTCTTTCATTGCATCATACTATTTTTCAGAATCGTTACTTTCTATGGCTTATGAAAATGATAAGGGTTCTCTTTTTATTCCTATATCATTATCTGATTATTATAGATATATCACATAATTATCAGAAATGATATGTTTTCTTTTCCTTTAAGATATTCTTAAAGCTACTAATTGCTATTATTCTTTAAGATCATCAGCAATGACATCAACGTCTTGTAAGAGTTCATCAATTTTGTTATTTTATTATTCACCCTCGTCAATTCTCTCATTGATTTGAGGAATAATAATTTCTTGAATAGGAGATGATATGGGAGAATTAACTTGAATCTCCTTAATATCAAAATTGATCCTTCGAGATTTTTCACTCCCATTGATTTCATCATTTTGTAGGAATCTTGCATTACCAGATTCTACTATCTTCGTACTATGATTGGGGTAATAAAATATGTATCCCTTGGATTTTTTTGGATAACCAATAAAATATTCAGAAATAGTTCTTAGATCCAATTTCTCTTCATGTGGATTGAATACTCTTATCTCTGCAAGACACACTTAAATATGTAAATATCTCAAATTGGGCTTCCTACTAGTCCATAACTCAAATGAAGTTAATGGAATCGACTTACTAGGAACCATATTCAAGATATACATGGTTATCCTAAGAGTTTCACCTTATATTAACTCAAGTATAGAGGAATAACTCATAATGCTCCTAATCATATCCATAAGAGTACGATTTCGTCTTTCAACAATACGATTCTATTATGGCATACTTGGTAATGCATATTAAGCATAAATACCCCATTGTTCTATGAATCTAGCAAAAGGACTAATATTCCGATCGGATTCATCATAGCTACCATAAAATTTATCACCCCTGTCAAATATGATAATTTAACTTTTTTATCTAATTATCTCTCGACCTCATTTATATACACTTCAAGAGTGTTAACGACTTGAGACTTTTTATGTATTAGATAAATATAGCTATATCTAGATAGGTCATCTATAAATATGATTAATACTTTTCTCTAATAAAACAAGAAATATGCAGTGGTCCACAGATATCAGTATGAATAATCTCAAGGAGTTCTTTACTTCTTGTGATATTTTTCTTTGTATATTTAGTTTACTTTCCCTTAATGCAATCTATATAAACATCAAAATCATTGAACTCTAAATATTTTAAAATATTATCTTTCACTATTCTTTTAATTCTTTCCTTGGAGTTATGCCCAAATCGTCTATGCCACAATATAGAAGATCTTTTATTATTGAAGCTACGTTTCAATCAAACACTTGATTGTAAGGTCAATAATATCTTTGCAAACTCAGATTCAAATTAATTCTATACAAACCATCACACATAATTCCAAAACTAACTTTTATTGAATTATAAAATATACTTAGTTTACCACTACAAAAAGAAAGGCAATATCCTAACTCATCAATTCTAGATAGAGAAACTAAATTTCTAGAAATAGTAGAAACATAACATATTTTAACAATATCTATTACATGACACATCTCTAAGCGTAGACGATAAGTCTTTACTGATATTACTTTCACTTTGAGATGATTTCTCATAATGATGAATCTTTCATGTTCTTTTGATTTTCGGATCGAAAGAAATCCCTATATATTACTGATAACATGAGTTGAAGTACTAGAATCAATCCACCTAGTATTAGAAAGAACTTTTGTAGTGTTTGATTTGAAACATATAAAGGTCAAGTTTATACCTTTCTTTTTGAACTAAGCCTTGCGTTTAATATAATCTTGTTAGGATCAAGTCAGCACTAAGAGGGGGTAGGGGGGTGGGGTGGGGTGGGGTGGGTGGGGTGAATTAGTACTTATAATAAAAACGTCGATTTTGAAAATTTGTTCGATGAAATTGTATCGAAAATATGTTTAATTTGAAAAAGTTCGTAAGAATGTAATAAGCAAGATAGTTTTTGATAAGGTAACTAGCAAAATAGAAATGCAAACTGAGTTTATAGTGGTTCAATCATTGTGACTTACGTCCACTCTCGATTCCTCTTTCATTGAGGCCACTAGCATCCACTAACAGTCTTCTTTCGATGGGCGAAGACCAACTACCCTCTTATAATACTTTTTACTTTTCATAGGTTTAGGAGATAACCTTTACAAGTCACTCTTTTACAAGTATTCCCTCACATACCTCCCTTAGGACTAACTCTAAGTACTAGGAGGAGGGAACTTAAAGTTTTGGCATAGTTTACTTAGTTTTTTTCTCAAGAATTATTGCTCCTTTCTTGCTACCCAAGTGAGGTATTTATAGGCCCCAAATGGTTTCAAAAATGGAGCTAAAATTTTAAATTTCTGGATCTTTCGGGTACAAGCGATATCACCGCTTACAACCTGACACTAGGTGGTACCACTACCTAATCTAGTGGTACCATCACCTGACATACTATCACTGGATGGTACCACCATATGACGGCCTTAAAGACTGGGTTTTTCGAGTTTTCCAACTCACAGGCTATTCTACCTCCTAACCCAACTTTTGGGTCATTGAATGAGCCTCTCAATGAGCCCAAATCAGTCCCAATTAAGGCCCAATTGGCCCCTAATTGAGTTAGTATGATTACACTAAAAGCTAACTCAATTACCCTCCTAAACCACTTCAATCATAGACAAATGATTATAATGCATGAATTCTTTGTCCAGCATGTCATTGGTTCATTTGGCACTCGTCCAATCGTTCGACACATTGTTATCTCCTTCGATGTATTACCCAATCGGCATGTTGACTCCCGCAACTTCTGATCTTCTTGGCGTAATGTCCGATCCTTCGGCCCAATGCCCGAATTCACAGCATGAAGCCTTCAACCGACACGTCGACTGATCCTTTGGCCTGACATCCAATCTTCTAACATGTTCACTCCAGCCCAATATCTGATTCCTCCTACTTTAATCAATTTACCTCTCTTTAATTGAAATTTGTCTTGCATCACTCAAAATGCAGATTAGATCACAAACTCATCAATTGATTTCATCATCAAAATAGAGATTTAACAATCTCTCCCTTTTTGATGATGATAACCAATTGATGACGAAGTTTAAACTAAACTCCCCCTATCAATATGCCATATTAAAATAAGGCATCATTCAAATAAATGATGAGCTTTTAGTCTAAGTTGAAACTATTTTAATCATATCATATGCAATACATCATATGCATCATAATAATAAAATCATGAGTATTGCATATATCATTCCAAAACATAATGTATATTTTCAAAATCATCATTACATGCATGATCATCATACATAATTTTAAATTATCATTTTAGGTGTAATATGCGTGATTATCATCATACCTTCTCCTCCTTTGCCATCAACAAAATGGAGAAGTGCAACTAACAAATTTTTAGATATGCAAGCTAGTAAGATAGCAAGTTAGAACATGCAAGCTAGCAAGTTTTAGAGATGTACAAGTTTAGCAATTCTTTGCTTCTTGAGATGGGCAAATTTAAAGATAGGCAAGATAGCACTTTTTGTTTCTCTTTTGAGATGTGCAAGCTAGTAAATTTTGCATCCTTTACAATGTTCAAGCTAGCAAATTTAGCAAGTTTTATATCATTTTCGAAGATGCAAGCTAGTAAATTTTTCATCATTTTAGAACATATAAGCTAGTAATTTTGCTTTTCTTTGCGATGTTAAGCTAGCAAATTTAGCATCTTCTTGAATTGTACTAGTTAGCAAATTTTATCTCCCCCTTTGTCATTGTCAAAATGAAGGAAAGAATACAATTTTGTAATTCTTTTACCTTTACATCAATTTTCACATCAGATAAATTTAAATCAAATGTGATGAGGTATACAATTTATGAATACAAAAGAGTATTATAAATAAATCATGACATGAAAGATATAATATCAAAGATTCTTTGAATACCAAAAGACATGATTCATATAGAAAATTTTCTCTTAAACAAAATGCAAGAATCATACGAGAATAAAAAATAAGAGATCTTGATTTATAAAAGAAAATCTCAAGTTAAGAAATCGAGAGAAGATTCATGATTCGATTGGAAAAATCTTATTTAGATTCAAATCATCAAATCAACAAATCATTTCAAGAGATTCAAAATGACATAAATAGATTTATCAATCTTTTGAGATGCCAACGATTTTCTTTCTCCCCTTTTTTTATTTTAAACAAAAAAAAGAAGAGGAGAATTTTAAAATGGTATAATTTATTTCCTTCTTATGTCAATGCTCTAAGCATCATATAAATACAAAGGTGTCATATGAAAATCATGACATGAAATATATTAATATAAAAGATCAAGAAAGATCAATTCGTGAATGATTCATCTTGACAAATATTCTTTTAAATAAAAAAAAATCATAGGAGATCAAATATTAAAGGAAATCGTAAGTCATGAATTCTAAAAATGATATTCTCTTTAGTAAATAATGAATAGAATCATAGAAGATCAAATAAGAGATCTTAATTCACATAAAATAAACCTCCAATCATTAATATCGAGAATCAAGATTCATTTGGATAAATCACCTCTTAGAAGATAGAATCATATGAGAATGAAATGATTCATACAAAATACATCTCATGTCATAAACACAAATAAATTAAGTGTTTGAATAAACATGAAAATAAATTATCAAATCCAAAATCACCATCAAAATCACTTTTCTTTCATTTAGGAAATTTATTAAAAGTAACATAGATTGATTTTTATAAAATTAAAAGTAGTTAAAGTTCTTTTAGTTCCAAATTTTGTAATTAATTTCAAACTCTAATCTTCTATACAAAAGCCTTGCTTCATCATTTAAAATAAAAAAAACAATACGAAAATCATCAAATACACATTATTGCTTCTTAAAACATACATGGGATTAATCTTACTATGTGTACAAGCATTAAATTTAAATCTAACATTTTGTTCCTTTAGCATAAAGAAATGTAATTGTCATGTCAATTTTTTAAATTTTCAAAAACACTAGAAAGAAAAGCATGATCCCCTTTTTTTATATTTTATATAATATTTTAAAAATAACTTATGAAATGCATCAAGTAATTTTACAGTAAACAAACGGGGTTTTGGTTACCTCGTCGTCGAAAGCCATTAAGGCGTAGTTCACCACTTTGTCTTTGTTGGTTTGCTTCTCATCTTTAGATAAGCTCGATTTGTCCCAAACCATCTTGAATACTTTATTTTTCTTTAGCGGCTTCTTCTTTTTAAGTTATTTTTTTATTCTTGTTTTATAAACTTTTTAAACTTTGTTATTAGGAGTTCAAGGTCATCATCACTTGAGCTTTCGCTTGAGTGATTTTCTTATGTTCTAAGTGCAAAATCATTCCTATTCTTTGAAAGGTTATTCTCATGTTCATCAAGTTCATTATGTGCCTTACACGTTATTTCATATGTCATCAATGACCCGATAAATTCTTTAAGTGGAAACTTGTTTAAGTCTTTTGCCTCTTATATTGCAGTTACTTTAGGATTCTGGTTTTTAGGAAGAGAACGTAAAATTTTATTGACAAGTTCAAGATTTAAAAATCTTTTACCAAGTGCTTTTAAACTATTGATAATATTCATAAAACAAGTATACATGTCAACAATAGTTTCGTTTGACTTCATACAAAACATTTCAAAATCATACATCAAAAGATTAATCTTCAAATCTTTAACTCTACTAGTGCCTTCGTGTGTGATTTTAAGTATGTGCCAAATCTCATAGGCTATTTCGCAAATAGAAACTTGATTGAATTCATTTTTATCCAAAGCACAAAATAAAGTATTCATAATTTTAGCATTCAAAGAGAAAGTCTTCTTCTCCAAATAATTTCAATTGTTCATTGGAATAGAAGACTTTCGAAATCTGTTTTCAATAATATTCCATAAATCAAGATTCAACAAAAGTAAGAAAACTCTCATCTGAGTTTTTCAATAAGTGTAGTCCGTCCCATTGAACATAAGAGGACAAATGATAGAGTGACTCTCTTAAAAGCTAAAAAGAGCTATTTCTCTTGGGTGTAACCAAATGAAAAAAAAATGTGGCTTTGATACCAATTGTTAGGATCAAATCGGCACTAAAAGGGGGGGCTAAATCAGTGCTTACGATAAAAATATCGATTTTGAAAACTCATTCAATGAAATTGTATCAAAAATATGTTTAACTTGAAAACATTCATAAAATATAATAAGCAAGTAAAGCAGTTTGTAATAAAGGTAAATAGTAAAATAGAAATGTAAATCGAGTTTATAGTGGTTCAGTCATCATGACCTACGTCCACTCTTGATTCCACTTCTGTCGAGGCCACCAGCATCCACCAATAGTCTTCTTTCGATGGGTGAAGACCAACTACCCTTTTAGAATACTTTCTCCTTTTCATAGGTTTAGGAGATAATCTTTACAAGTCACTCTTTTACAAGTATTCCTTCACACACCTCCCTTAGGACTAACTCTAAGTATTAGGAGGAGGGAACTCAAAGTTTTGGTAGAGTTTACTTAGTTTTTTTTTCAAGAATTCTTGCTCCTTTCTTGCTGCCTAAGTGGGGCATTTATAGGCTCCAAATGGTTTAAAAAATAAAGCAAAATATTCAAATTTTTTGATCTTCCAAGTACGGGCGGTTCCACTGCCTACACTGGGTGGTACCACCACCCATTCTGACGGTAACATAGCCTAACACATTGTCACTCGGTGGTACCACCGCTTGACAGCCTTAGAGATCAAATTTTTTGAGTTTTCCAACTCACAAGTGGTTCTATCGCTTGTTCTGGTAGTGCCATTGTTGAAACTCAGATTTTGATGATGAAATCAATTGGTAAATTATTTGATCTAATCTATATGTTGAGATAAGTGTGCAAGATTAACTACGATAGCGGTAAGGCATAAAGCAGATGTTAGGTTGGAGTCAAAGATCGGACGATACATCGAAGATTCGGATGATATACCAAAAGTTTGCCAGAAGTTCGCCAAGAGTTCGTCGAGAGCTTGCTGAGAGTTTGTCGGAAATTTGTCGAGAGTTTGTTAGAAGTTCGTCGAGAGTTCGTCGGGAGTTTGTCGGAAGATCCGAGAGAACAATCAACATACTGGATCGAGTTTGCTTGTTTAATATTTTAATTATTGTAGTTAGACCTTAAGTTGAGTTAGGATTGTGAGGTATTCCCACTAACTCAGTTAAGGGCCAACTAGGGCCTTAATAGGGCTGAATTGGGTTGGTTGTATAGCCTATTCAGCACCTGAAGTCACGGTCAGCGGTGGCACTGCCATGGACTCAATCTCCTAGGTGCTTTGAGTGGTGGTACCACCCAGACTAGGTGGTGGTACCGTCGATAGTTAATACTATCAGGCAGTGGTACCACCAGAGCTTGGTCTCCAAAGCTTTGTCAGGCGATCGTACTACCTAGACTGAGTGGTGGTACCACCCAGTGTTAGTCTTAGGTGGTAGTACCGCCCAATAATGAAAGTGGTCCCGCTAGTACCCTGAAATCCGAGGATGTGACACTTTTTGGCTCTAATTCTAATGTCATTGGGGCCTATGAATACCCCACCCTTTTTTGCATGAAAAGGCATGAAAGTGTAAATAATATCTTGAATTCTTGGGGTGTTAAAAGTATTATAAAAGTGCGAAGAATCTTCCTCCTCCCTTTCTAGTATTGTGATCATTCAAGAGAGATGTGAGGCATGTAAGGGTTATCTCTTAAACCCGTGAAAAGGAGAAAGTGCTGTAAAGAGGTGGTTGGTCTTCGCCTATCAAAGGAAAACCATTAATGGATGCCAGCGACCTTGACAGAGGAGGAATCAAAAGTGGATGTAGGTCATAATGACCGAACCACTATAAATTCTAGTTTGCATTTCTATTATTATCATTTACTTACATTACAATTGTTTCACTTTCTCCTTACTTGGCTTTCACTACCCTTACGAATAAATACGCTTTCAAGCTATCTTCCAAGATCGATTTTTTTATGTACGAAGAATTTTAAATCGATATTTTTATCTACTGCACTAATTCACCCCCCTCTTAGTGCTAACTTGATCCTAACAATTGGTATCCGAGCTCGATTACTCTCGATTTGGTTTAAAACCCAAGAGAGATGGCTTTTGCCGATAATCAAGAGGGCTATTCTATCACTCGTCCTCCTATATTCAGTGGGACGAATTACACGTATTGGAAAACTAGGATGCAGATCTTCTTAATTTTTATCAATTTTGAGTTATGGAATATTGTTAAAAATGGATTTTAGAAGTCTTCTCTTCCAATGAGCGAATGGAATGACTTGGAGAAAAAGTCTTTCTCTTTGAATGCCAAAGCTATGAATGCTTTGTTTTATGCTTTGGACAAAAATGAATTTAATAGAGTTTCTATTTGCGAAATGGCTTATAACATTTGGCATATACTTGAAATCACACACGAAGTTACAAGTAGGGTTAAGGAGTTAAAAATCAATCTTTTGGTTCATAGTTATGAATTATTCCATATGAAACCAAGTGAGACCATTGGAGACATATACACCCGGTTTACGGATGTCATCAATGGTCTAAAAGCCCTTGGTAAAAGTTTTTCTAATGTTGAACTTGTTAACAAGATACTAAGATCCCTTCTAAAGAGTTGGGATCCTAAAGTAACTACTATTCAAGAAGTAAAGGATTTGAACAACTTTCCACTCGAAGAACTTATCAGATCCTTAATGACATACGAAATATTATAAAATGCACATGAAGAACATGAAAATAACCTTCCAAAGAATATAAATAATTTGACATTTAGAACTCAAAAAGATCACTTGAAAGAAAACTCAAGTGATGATGATGATGATGATGATGATGATGACGACGATTTAGCACTTCTAACAAAAAAATTCAATAAATTCATAAGAAGAAACAAAACTAAAAACAAAAATAAACTCAAAAAGGACCAAATCATTTGCTATGAATACAAGAAGTTGGGGCACTTCAAAAGTGAATGTCCCGAAGCAAAGAAGAAGCAACCAAAAAGGAATAAGACGCTTAAAGCAACTTGGGACAACTCAAGTGCATCTGAAGAAGAAGAGCCAACCAACAAAGAGCAAGTTGCTTACTACGCACTAATGGCTATCAGAGATAAGGTAAGTAGTTCATTAGATGCAAATTTATCTTTTGATGAATTACTAAGTCATTTTCATGATTTATTTGATGAATGTAAATTAATTAGTAAAAAATATAAACTGTTAAAAAATGAGCATGCTTCTCTTGTTAGTGATTTTGATAGATTAAAAGTTGATCACGATGATAGTTTAGCTCCTTGCACAAAATGTAATGAATTAGAAAGGCTTAAAAAGGAAAATTTGCAACTACATGAAACCTTAGAAAAATTTGAAATAGGTAACAAATCCTTAAACATGATTCTTGCAAGTAAGAATCATGTTCATAGAAGAGATTGAATCGGCTTTGTGAGTAATACTTATAAAAATCCAACAATCTTTGTTAAAGGCTCAACTTTGTATGTTTCACCCCGAAACAAATGCAACTTTTGTTGCAAATTTGGACATGTTGCTTATAAATGTCCATTTCAGAGATATAGTCCACACAAATTAATTTGGGTTCCTAAATGAACCATAAAAAGCTCTATACAAAATAATAAGTTAAGTAGATTGATTTTTGAGGCACCGAAGGTCAAATGGATACCTAAAAATCATTCTTTTTAAAAAAAATATTTACTATCACAAGCTAAGAGTAAGAGATGGTACATGGATAGTGGATGCTCAAGGCATATGATTAGATATTCATCTCAATTCTCTAAGCTCACTAGCCTAGATGAAGGGTATGTCACCTTCGGAGACAACAACAAGGGTAAAATCATTGGCAAAGGAACCATAGATAACAAATCCAACTTTTTGATTGAAGATGTGTTATTGGTTGATGGCTTAAAGCATAATCTTTTGAGTATTAGTCAATTATGTAATAAAGGATACATCATTAGATTTGAATCTAATGCTTGTATTATTGAAAAACCACACAAAAACACATCTATGATTGCCCTAAAAAAAAATAATGTATACACTATCGACATTGATGATCTTTATAATGAAATATATTTTTTGATTTTAAATGATGATGCTTAGCTTTGGCATAGGAGATTAGGTCATGCTTGCATGAAACTAATCTCTCAAATCTCATCCAAAAAACTTGTAAGAGGTATTCCTAATATTAAGTTTGTTAAAAATAATATGTGTGATGTATGTTAATTGGGAAAACAAGTAGAAGGTAGTTTCAAACCAAAACATCAAATAAGCACATCTAGGCCATTGTAATTGATCCATATGGATTTGTTTGGACCAATTGATACATCAAGCCTAGGAGGTAACAAATACACCTTTGTAATTGTGGATAATTATAGTAGATACACTTAGACATACTTCTTGACATACAAAAATGATTGCTTTAGGTATTTTTTTAAGTTTTATAAACTTGTTCAAAATGAAAAATGCTTTATGATTTCATCAATTCGGAGTGATCAAGGTGGTGAATTTCAAAACTATGATTTCTAAAAATTTTATGAATCTAATGGATACAACCACAATTTTTATACTTCGAGAAATCCTCAACAAAATATAATAGTAGAAAGAAAAAATAGAAATTTATAAGAAATGATAAGAACCCTATTGAATAAACATAGCCTACCTAAATATTTTTGGGTTGAAGCCGTTAATATGACATGCTATATCATGAATAGGGTTCTAGTAAGACTATTACTTTCCAAAACTCCTTATGAATTATGGAACAACAAAAAATCCAATATTTCATATTTTAAAGTTTTCGGTTGTAAATGTTTTATCTTGAATGAAAAAGATATCTTAGAAAAGTTTGATGTAAAATCCGATAAATGGATTTTTCTTAGCTATTCTTTTATTTCTAAGTCCTTTGTATCTTTAACAAAAGAACTTTGGTTATAGAATAGGCTATTCATGTTGTTTTTAATGAAGTTACCGAATTTAAGAAAAATGAGTATGATGATGATCTTAATTTTGATGCTTTGAATTTGAATGAACCCTCTCCTCCAACTAGCAACTTGGATATATCTTCTTCCGAAACATCCTTACCCAAGGAATGGAAGTATGTAAATGCTCATCCTAAGGAGTTAATCATATGAGACACATCAAAAGGGGTTCAAACTCATTATTCTCTTAAAATTTGTTGTGCTAACGTCGCTTTTCTTTCTCAAATTGAACCTAAATGCATTGACGATGCCTTGAAAGATTATTCATGGGTTATCGCAATACAAAAAAGTTGAACTAATTTGAGAGAAATGAGATATGAGAGCTTGTTTCGAGACCTAGTGACCATTTAGTTATTGGTACTAAATGGGTCTTTAGAAATAAGTAAGATGAATCTGGTATTGTGGTTCGAAACAAGGCTAGATTAGTAGCCAAGGGTTTCAACTAAGAAGAAGGTATCGATTATGACGAAAACTTCACTCCTATGGCAAGATTAGAAGTCATAAGGATGCTTCTTGCCTATGCTAGTTGTAATAACTTTAAGTTTTTTCAAATGGGTGTTAAAAGTGCTTTTCTTAATGGCTTTATTTCCGAATAAGTTTATGTTGAACAACTTCCTAGATTTGAGAATGATAATTTTCCTAATCATGTGTTTAAATTGACTAAAGCTCTCTATAGATTGAAACAAGCCCCAAGGGCTTGGTTTGAGAGACTTAGCTTCTTTCTTATTTAAAATAATTTCTCTAAAGGCAAGGTTAATACTATATTGTTTATTAAAAATTTTAAAAATTTGAAATGAGTTTAATGGGAGAGCTAACATTCTTTTTAGACTTACAAATCAAATAACATAATGATGGTATTTTTCTTAGTCAAACAAAATATGTATTAGACTTACTAAAATGGTTTAATATGAATAGTTTAAAGGCTATCAATATTCCTTGAGTACCTCCACTAAGTTAGACATTGACGAAAGTGAAGAAAGCTTTGATAAAAAAGCTTATAGGGGTATGATAGGTAATTTACTATATCTCACCACAACTAGACCAAACATCATATTTAGTATAGGACTTTGTGCTAGGTTTTAATCTAACCATAAGAAATCTCACTTAAAAGTTATTAAAAGAATTTTTAAATATCTAAAAGGAACTCCTAAACTAGGATTATGGTATCCAAAATATAAAAACTTTGAATTGCTTAGTTATGTCGATGCTGATTTTACTGGCTGCTAAATAGATAGAAAAAGCACTTCTGGAATATGTCAATTTTTAGGACACACACTTGTCTCTTGGTTTTCTAAAAAACAAAAATCGATTGCATTATTTATAATTGAAGTCGAGTATATAGCAGCAGGTGCATGCTATGCTCAAGTTACATGGATCAAAAACATTTTAGAGGATTATGGAATTCACCTGAAAAATATACCTATAAAGTGTGATAACACTAGTGCAATATGCTGAACAAAAAATCCTATTCAACACTCTAGAACTAAATATATTGATATTAGGCATCACTTTATATGAGATCATGTTAATAACCATGACATATCTCTAGAATTTATTGATATAAAACATTAATTAGCTGATATTTTTACAAAACCATTGATTGAGGAACAATTTGATTTTATAAGAAGAGAATTAGGTATGTTAATTTTTTTTTATACATGAGTTCCTCTTTAAACTTTTCTTCAGATTTTCTTAATTGAGTTCTCTTTTTCGAGATCATTCACTATTATTTCTTCACTTGAGATAAGATTTGAATCATGGATTTATGGTATGTTTAATGAGCCATATGAATTCTTCATATAAATTTTCTCCTCTTACAAAAGTAGAACTTCAAAAACCTTATATAATGTTTGTGTAAATTATTGTGTGCACCATGTAATGATAAAGATCTTCTTGTGCACTGGAACCACACAAATGTTGGCACCACACAAGTTTGCACCACACTACAATGAAGTCAATGCTCACTACCTATAGGTGGTGGCATTGCCTAGCTGGTGGTAGCATCGCCAAAGCTCGTTGCTTATAGGCGGTAGCACCACCTAGCTGGTGGTACCACCACCTGCAACCTGCCCTATAAAAACATAAGTTAGGGCTGATGATAGAATCGACCCCAACTCAATCTACACCTCTCCAAACAGCCCCAAATCCCTAATTCCTCTTGCTCTCCCTCTAGTAACTCAAAAGAATCTTCATCCTCTACAAAATCAAGGATCAATCTCAAAATCCCCCTTGGTGATCACAAGAAGGTTAAACTACTAAGGTAATCCCTAAACCAAATTGTTTCCTTCTTTGCATTACTTGTTCTTGCCTCTCATTTGTTCTTAATAAATGTAGTCTCCATGACTTCTAAAAGATCCTCAAGGGACAAAGGGAAGAGGAGATTAGATAAAACCTGTGACTCCCTACATTTTTATTCTTCTTAACATGCCCTTAAATTTCGAATCATAAAATCTAGAAATGCTCATGAGGGTAAATACGTAGATCTAGAAGAATTGAGTAACTTGGAACCAATTCAATGGTTTACTAACCTAGATATCCTCCTAATCCTTCAAATAAGTAAACATATCTATCCTAGACTTATTAAGTTGTTTTACAACAACTTGCATGTAGATGAACATGACAGGGTCTCCACTTATCTCTTAGGACATCATATACCCATATAAGTAAAATGTCCACATCTATCACAAAAATTACATTTATTTTCATAGGAAACATATAATGTGAGTCCTTTAACAAATAAAATCAATTTTCATTGAGTATTGTTACTCATAAAATTGTTCATACTTTTCTATGTATATGACCTTTGTTATCAAGAATCATGTTTAAAAATTTATTTTCAATTTCAAATTTTTCTAAAGTTTTTTATAATACTACATTTTCCTTCTTAAGTGAATCTAACTCTTCACATGTATTACAAGGAGTTAACAAGCATTTATCATACTTATTTTTAAAAATTTTAAATTCATTAGAAAGAGAATTATAATCCTTTTTTAATCATTTATATTTTTATTAACTAATTTATATTCATCAAACAAATCATGAAAAATATTAAGTAATTCATTGTAAGGTAAATGACTTTTGGTAAAGTCGCATACCTTATCATTGAGAGCTATTAGTGTGTAATTCGCTACCTCGCCTTTATTAGTTTGCCCCTTGTTTTCGGATGAGCTTGATTCATCCCAAGTCGCCTTAAGTGTTTTCTTCTTCTTTGATAGCTTCTTCTTCTTCTTCAATTGAGAACATTCACTTTTGAAGTATCACGACTTTTTATATTCATAGTAGATGATTATGTCCTTTTTTAGTTTACTTTTGTTCTTAGTATCTTATTTTACAAAATTTATTTTGTTTCTTCTTATGAAAATTTAAAATTTTCTTGTTAGAAGTGCCAAGTCCTCATCATTACTTGAGCTTTTGCTCAAGTGATCTTCTTTAGTTCTAAGTGTTGTATCCTTCTTGTTCTTTGGAAGGTTATTCTCATGTTCATCATTTATCTTGCATGTTATTTCATAGGTCATTAAAGACTCTATAAGTTTTTCAAATGAAAAATTATTCAAGTCCTTTGCTTTTTGTATTGTAATTACCTTTGGATCCCAACTTTTTGGAAGAAATCTTAGTATTTTATTTAAAAGTTCAAGGTTAGAAAAACTTTTATCAAGTGCTTTTAAATCATTGATGACATTCGTAAAACGGGTGTATATATCTCCAATGGTTTCGCTTGGTTTCATTCTAAACAACTCAAAACTATGCACCCAAAGATTAATTTTTAACTCTTTAACTCTACTTGTGTCTTCGTGTGTGATTTTGAATATATGTCAAATATCATATACAGTTTTACATATAGAAACCTAATTAAATTCATTTTTATCTAAAGCACAAAACAAAGCATTCATTGCTTTAGCATTCAAAGAAAAAATCTTCTTTTCCAAATCATTCTATTCGTTCATTAGTTTAGAAGACTTTTGAAAATCACTTTTAATGATATTCTATAAATCAAAATATATAGAAAGCAAGAAATTTCTCATATAAGTTTTCCAATATGTGTAGTCCATCTCGTTTAATATAGGAAGACGAGTGATAGAGAGACCCTCTTAGTTGCCAACAAAAGTCATCTTTCTTGGGTGTAAAACCAAAAGCCATTAATTGGTTGTCATCATAAAAAAGGAGATTATTGAATCTTAGATTTTGATGATGAGATCAATTGATAAATTTATGATCTAATCCATGCTTTGAGAAAAATGATATAGGACTAACTATGATTATGAAAAGGCAAAATAATTAAAGCAAAAGTATCAAAAGTTAGGCTAGAGTCAAAGGTCGGACATCGGACCGGAAAAATCGGATGTTGCGCCAAGATCGAACATTATGGAAGTCAACATGTAGATAGATTGAGCGATATGCCAAAGGTTTGGGTGATGCATCAAAAGTTCGCTAGGAGTTCGGATGAACAAATAATGTGTCGGATAACTTAGCTTCTTATTTTACAATTGTTTAAGTCTTAACTGTTATAGTTAGGTCTTAATTTGAGTTAGGTTTGGGTGTAACCCTACTAACTTAATTAGGGGCCAAATGGGCCTAAATTAGGGCTGAATTGGGCCTAATGTTTAGCCCATTCAGTGACTTAGAGCCATGTTAAGCGGTGGCACCACCAGGGCTGGCGGTGGAACCGCATGAGGCTCGACTTCCCAGAACTTATCTAGGCGATGGTACTGTCCAGATTGGGTGGAAGTATCATTAGCACTTAATTCTATCAAGCGATAATACCACTATGAGGATATGTCAAGCGATCATGTTACTTAGACTAGTGATAGTACCACTAGTTGTCAAGGGAGTAGGCGATGGTACCACCTAGTATTGGCAGTGGTACTACTAGTACCTTGGAAACGTAAAATGAGATATTTTTTTGCTCCATTTTTTGAAGTCATTTGGGGCTTATAAATACCCCAAACTTTCTTGCTTGATAAAACATGAAAAGTGAACAAAAGCCTTTCTGAGTTGTATAAGTCTTGAAAAAGTGCTAAGTGTCCTCCTCATCTTTATTAAGATTTGTGATCATTCTAAGAGAGGTGTGAGACTTGTAAAGGATGTCTCCTAAACTTATGAAAAGGAGAAAGAGTTGTAAGAGTGTAATTGATTTTCGCTCATTAAAAGAAGATCGATAGTAAAAGCCGGTAGCCTTGATAAAGGAGGAATCGGGAGTAGATGTAGGTCACGATGACCGAACCACTATAAATCTAGTGTGCTCTTTTTTTTTGCTATTTACCTTCATTGCCTTCTTATTTAACTGTCTACTACTTTTTCTTATACTTTTATGAACATTTTTAAGTTTAAATACATTACGATTATGGGCTTTATCGAATGTGATTTTTTAAAATCGTTGAAAGTTTGCAATAGTACTAATTCACCCCCTCCCATTGTAACATCTCTCATTTTTAAAAATTTTATAGATACTTGTTTGTAAATATGAGGATTAGCTAATAATTCTTTTGAATTAAATAATTTTATATTAGAAGTTTATAGCTAGGGACCTAAATGTGAATCTTAGAAAATTAATATGATTTGTTAAAGATTCACATTAAGTTTAAAAAAAAATAAAGGACATGTGTCACTAGCTAACCTAAGTATGGTGCCACCTATGTTTATTCTATGGATGACACATAAGCCTTTTCATGCATGCTTGACACCTTGCAACTCTTGTATTAGCCAAACCCAAGTAATTAGATAAGAGATTAAAAAAAAAATTAACAAAGGAGGGATAGTTGCTGCAACCAGCGTGGGTTTGAGAAGAGAATGGAGGAAGAAGAAGAAGAAGCATTGCTTTGCTTGAGGTTTTTTATCAATTTCCTCACATTTTAGAATCAAACTTTTCTAAGACAAGTATTTTAACCCCATCCCATAGTAATCCTAATCTTTATTTTTATTTTAATTCTATATAATTTGAAAGATTTCAGCTCAGCACCAAACATTTCTTTCATTTTGATACAAAGCCAGCAATCTATAATTTTTTGAAAATCCGACCTCTATGCATTATTTTAGACCTAACTTTTAGCATTAAATTCTAATTTAGCTAAAACCTAATTCAACTGAAAGTAGACTTAAAGATCTTTATTTTGATACTAGATTGAATGATTTGGAGTTTAAATGCCTACTAATTCTTCTATTTCAATTAACCTTATAGATTTTGTAAAATAAGGACTATAATTTCTGACTTTTTGTTGCTTAACTACTTAAAACTTTTTGTTGAGAACTCAGATTTATGCAAAGTATGATTTATTAGAGACTAGACTCAAAATTATTTCTATACTTATCTGATTTAAAATTTTTAGAATACAAATACAAACCAAAAACATCTATTTTCATTGACCTTGTGGATTCAATAAAATAGAGCTAATGTTTTCATACCTTTCACTATGAAATTATTTGTAACTCCCTATTGTAAACTCAAATTTATGCAAAACTTGATTTCTCTAAAAATAGATTGACACATCTTTCGAATGACACTATTTTGTATAAATTGAAGCATAATTGGTTATCCAAATAATTCATAAAATGTGCCTTTCAAATTCTGCCAGAATCGAGCTTTGGTCAATTTTATCTCTTTTTGTTTCTTTTCTTTGGAAATTGATTTCAGCAAAAACCTTTACTTCAGTTGAGCTTTATATTATTTTTTTAAATTTTTGTATACTCTTGTTCTTTAATTATTTGCATACATGATTTTATTAGTAAAGTTTATGTTTGTATCGTAATGTTTCGTATAGGTGCATTCTGTTGTTCCGCATATGTTTTCGATATGTCCCAATTTTATTATTCACACTATCCTTTTGTACTCTAGTATTTATGAGATAAATATGAATCTTTATTAGAAATTTTAAAGGGAGTTATGCTTAGAGCCCGCGATGCTGCGGCAGCCCCCTATGACTTTACTCAAACGTGGGTGGATGGAGCTCCTAGACGTGGGAGATTTATGTTTGGTGGTCATTCAGAAATAGATTGACCATATTATGTTATGATCTCACTTCACCTTTTATGTATTTGACATGATATCCAAAACTTTGGTTATATGTTTCTATGTACGCTTTGGATAAGAATGAAATAAATGCGACATCATGTGTCATTTGAGCTTCTATTTCATATTTGTTCTTTGATATGCTTCGAAATGTTTATACATCTTTGATATGCTTTGAAATATTTCATATGTCATGGATATATTTCTTATGCCAATGATATGCTCCAATTAGCCCTTACTCCATTGTTATGAACAAAATATACTTTGAATGATACGACAATGTAATTATGTATTCGTCGAGTGGCTATCTTTGAACTCTTATATCTCTGCCTTGTATTTTGAAACCTTATTTATTCGAAACTGTTCTTTTTGCCATGGATGTTAGTCACTTGATAAGCTTTATATGCTCACCCCGCTGCTATATAATTTTTTCAGAATAGCTTGTTGCTCACTAAAATATTTAAATTGAGCTAAGGCAGTGGAAGGCTAGAAAATTTTTGGGGTAAATCTTTTGTAGTTGAAAGGTGGTTGATCTAGAAGTACATTTTATATGTAATGAAATATTAATGATAAATCTGAGTTGATGTATCTTGTAAATATTTGAAAAGTACCTCTCATATCGGGATTTTGGAAGTGTTAAGTTTAAATTGTGTAATGATATAAACATATGGTACATTTTGGTTTTGTTATTGTATAGATTGTATAGATTCCCAGAACTACGGATTTATGATATGGTTATGGTTTAGTTGAGTTGGCTTTGGATTTTATGAAACATTAAGTGATATAATGTATGATTATAAACTACACATGTTTTATGAATTATGGATTGTAGAGGTGAATTCTGACTCGAATGTTTTCTTAGTGGCCTCAAATGTGTGTTTAGATCCTATATTATTTGTTGAATTAAAATATTATCAATTTTGAGTTAGGTTCACACCTTCTAAATGAGGACTACATTCAGGGGGCGTGATTAGAGGTGGTATCAGAGCATGATTTAAGAATTACTAAGATTTTTGATATGCTAGATGCATAATAAAAATTTGGAGGTTTAGTGACTTTTATTCAGATATTGATCCAAAAAATTCTCTTTTATTGTTTTTAGGAAGCGAGGATGACGAGTTCATCTAGTTCTCCAGTTGCATCTACTTCTGATCAATTGAGTGGAATTATGAGAACTTTAGAGACTATGACACAAGTGATGCAACAGCAAGTCTGACAAGGAAGAAATGATGGAACGGGGATATCAAATCAGACTAGGTTAGGAATTGAACAATTTAAGAAGCTTAGTCCTCCTAGTTTTAGTGGTGAGCTTGATCCAATGGTAACAAAATGATGGATGATGTAGACAGAGAAAATATTTGATATCTTAAATTGTCCTAATGATCAGAAGGTTTCTCTTAACGCCTTTATATTGAAAGGAGAAGCTGAGCACTAGTGGAGAATGATTAAAAGGATTTTTGAAATCAAACATGAGCCAATCACATGGGAGATATTCATAGAATAGTTGAACGATAAATATTTTTCAAATTGCATTAGAGAGCAGAAAGAATTGGAGCTCTTAGATCTCATCCAGGGAAATTTGACGGTTGCAAAGTATGAATCTAAATTCACTGAGCTATCTTGATTTGCCACTCATATAACTGATGATGAAATTAAAAAAGCAAAGAAATTTGAAAGGGGCCTAAGGCCAACTATAAGAAGTTGGATATCAACATTAAAACTCTAAGCTTTTGCCGATGTGGTCGAAAGGGCTTTGATAATTGAAAGAGACTTAGAAGAAATTTAGGAAATTAGGGAAAAGAAAGATAAGGAGAAGTTTATCAGCAAAAATAAGAGAGGGAATGAATCTGAAACAAATTATAAGAGGGTCAAGACTTCCATATTTGGGAAAGGAAAACCACCATAGAGGACTTCGTCATGTGCTAAATGTGAATTAAATCATGAAATAAGTCAGTGTTTTTAGACGATTGGAGCTTGTTTTGCCTGCGGGAAGTTAGATTATAAAGTAAGAGATTGCCCACTGAACAAAAAGAAAGAGCCACTACCTTCTAAGGCAACAGCTCATGCTAGAGTATATGTTATTACTGAATAAGTTTCCAAAGCCTCTAAATCAGTGTTAAAGGTATTCTTCATGTTTCTAAAAGAAATGTAAAAGTTTTGTTTGATCTTGGTTCCAACTTATCTTTTGTTTCTTAGGCATTCAACCTAGACCCCTGGATTATATATTATGTATAACTATTATTGTTGGGAATTCTTTGACAACAAACTTGGTTTATCCATCCTATTTGATTTCTATCGGAGAATATGAACTTCTAGCTGATTTGATTCTTCTAGAGATCTGGGGTTTTGATATTATATTTGGCATGGATTGGCTATCTTCCTATCATACTAGTATCGATTGCTATATAAAAATAATTACTTTCTATATACTAGATCAACCTATATTTTTACTTTGAGGGTATTATGCATGATTTGCCTCCTTGCTTGATATCAACACTTTAAGCTTATCATCTTATGCAGAAGGGTTGTTTTTGTTATATTGTATATGTAAAGGAGCATTCAAATCAAGAAACTCACCTAAATGAAATTTCAGTGGTCAAAGAGTTCCCTAATGTATTTCCAAATGACTTGCTTGGTTTATCTCCAGATAGAGATTGTGAATTTACTATTGATTTGATCCCTAGGACAACCCCAATATCTAAGCCTCTCTATAGAATGGCACCACTCGAGCTAGAGAAATTGAAAAAGAAATTACAAGAACTATTAGATAAGAGTTTCATTCAACTCAGCGTTTCACCATGGGGTGCTTTGGTGCTATTAGTTAAGAAAAATGATGGAATACTGAGGCTTTGTATTGATTATAGATAATTGAATCAGATGACCATCAAAAACAAGTATCCCCTACCTGGAATTGATGATTTGTTTGATCAATTGCAGGGTGTATAAGTATTCTCCAAGATTGACATGAGGTCAAGTTACTATCAGTTGAAGATTAAGAAGGAGGATATTCTAAAAATAGCTTTTAGAACTTAATATGGTCACTATGAATTCTTAGTAATACCTTTTGGTTTAACTAATACCCCTGTAGTTTTTATGGAACTGATGATAGGATATTTTAGCTACTCTTGGATGACTATGTAATTGTATTCATTGGTGATATATTAATATATTCAAGGAGTAATCAGGAGTATGGGGAATACTTGAGAAATGTATTGTCCATACTTAGAGAAAAGAAATTGTATGCAAAGTTCATCAAATGTGAATTTTGGTTGAATGAAATTACTTTCTTAGGCAATGTGATTTCAAGGAAAAGCATATCTGTTGATCCAAAAAAAGTGGAAGCTGTAGTTAAGTGGGAAGTACCAACAAATGTTATGGAAGTTAGAAGCTTTTTGGGCATGATAGGTTATTATAGGAGATTTATGGAGGGATTCTTGTGAATTGCTCAACCTCTCACGAAACTCACTCAAAAGAATGTGAAATTTATATGGGGTAATGATTGTGAGCAAAGTTTTCAAAAGTTAAAAAGAAGATTGACTAGTGCCCCGATTCTCACTATTTCAAGTAACAACAAGGGATTTGTAGTTTATACTGATACTTTAAGAAAAGGCCTTGGATATGTTTTGATGCAAGAAAGGAAAGTGATTGCTTATGCTTCTAGACAACTAAAGAGTTATGAACTGAATTATCCAACTCATGATTTAGAATTGGCAGCAATTGTTTTTGCTCTAAAGATTTAGAGGCATTACTTATATGGGCAAACATTTGAAATCTTTACTGATCACAAGAGTTTAAAGTATATTTTTACTCAAAAAGAGTTAAACATGTGGCAATGGAGATGGATAGAACTTCTAAAGGATTATGATTGTACCATTTGTTATCACCCAGGTAAAGCTAATATTATAGTTAATGCACTTAGTAGAAAATATACAAGTTTTATAGTGACTTTAATTGTGAAGCAATGGAAGTTATTAGAAAAAAATATGATTTGAATATTATGAGAAAATGGCTAGACTTAATGATATTAATGGCCTCCATCTAAGTGCAATCTGATCTCATTCAACAAATTAAAGAAAGACAACTATGATATCGACACTTAATCTACTTAAGGAATGAGGTAGAAAAGGGATTGAAGTTGAATTTTCAAGTTTCAGAGGATGGCCTATTAAGATTTGGAGATATAATATATGTTTCAAATGATCCAGATATCAAGAATCAAATCTTAAGGGAAAATCATAATTCAAAGTACACCATGCATCCTGGTAGCACTAAGATGTATAGAGATCTCCAAAGTCATTATTGGTGGGAAAGCATGAAGAAGGAGATTGCAATATATGTTTTAAAGTGTTTGACTTGTCAGCAAATCAAAGCAGAACACTAGAGACCTAGAGGTTTGTTGCAACCTTTAGATATTCCTGAATGGAAATGGGAATGTGTTACCATGGACTTTGTTTCAGGACTACCCCGAACTTCTAAAAAGCATGATGCAATTTGGGTTATCATTGATAGGTTAATGAAATCTGCACATTTCCTATCAATCAATATGACTTATTCTTTTAATAGGCTTGTAGATTTATATATCAATGAAATAGTAAAACTTCATGGTGTTCTAAAGGAGATCATATCTGACAAAGACTCTAGATTTTTATCTAGATTGTGGAGACAATTACAAGAATTTATGGGCACTAAAGTCAAGTTTAGCACTGCTTATCACCCTCATACTGATGGTCAATCAAAAAGAACCATTCAAACACTTGAGGATTTGCTTAGAGCCTATGTTATGGATTGAAAAGGTGAATGAGATAAAGATATATCTCTTTTTTAGTTCACTTATAATAATAGTTATCATTTAAGTATTTAGATGGCTCTTTATAAAGCTTTATACAGCCGGAAGTGTAGAACTCCTATATGTTGGGAAGAAGTTGGCGATAGAAATTTATTAGCACCAGACAAAGTACAAGAGACTACTAAGAAAATTCAAGTTATAAGGAAAAGGTTAAAGACTACTCAGAGTCATCAAAAAAGTCATGTTGATAACAGAAGATGAGATACTGAGTTTCAAGTTAGGGATTTTGTATTCTTGAAGGTCTCCCCTTTTAAAGGCATTGTAAGATTTGGGAAGAAAGGAAAGTTAAGCCCAAGATTTATTGGACCTTTTGAGATCCTTGAGAGGGTTGGTTTTGTTGCTTATAGGATTGCCTTGCCACTATCATTGTGCCCTATCCATAATATATTTCATGTTTTGATGATCATAAAGTATATATTGTTAGGAACAGGGTCGGCAATAAGAGGGAGGGTGAATTAGTGCGGCAGTAAAATAACGTCAGTTTAAAACTTCATTTCGATAAAATCGATTTTTGACATAAAACCGTTTCGTAAATATCTTAACTTGAAACATGTTCGTAAATATATTGAAAGCAGTGAACTATTAAAGAGGTTTGCAGTAAAGATAAATTGCTCAAAGAAATGCAAACTAGATTTTAGAGTAGTTCGGTCGTTGTGACCTACATCCACTTCGCCGATTCCTTTTCTGTCAATGCCACCGACATCCACTATCAATCTTGCTTCAATAGGCAAAGACCAACCACATTTTACAACTCGATTCTCCTTTTACCGGGTTTAGGAGACAACCCTTACAACCCCACTCACTCCTCTCTCAAACTATTCTAACACTTAGAACTTTGACAGGAGCTCACACAAGATTACAGCAGCGTTTCTATCCTTTTTTAATCTCAATACTTGTGTTCTTTAACCAGGGATGAGAGGGGTATTTATAGGCTTCATGTTGATTCAAACTTGGAGCCTAAAAATATCTCATCTCGGGTTTCCTAGGCACGGGTGGTACCACCGCCAGTGTCAGTCTAACACTACTACACTGGGTGGTACCACCGCCCAGGCTGGCGGTACCACCATTTGTAGCCTTCTCGAAGGCTGTGTTTGGGCGATACCACTACCTGACACAATCTCGAAGAATGTGCCACAACGGTGCTACCTCTTGGGTCACTGTTTGGGCCTCTCATTGGGCCCAACACAGTCCTTACATGGGCCCAACTAGCCCCTAATTGGGTTGGCCTAAATCCAAACCTAATTACATGCTAACTACAATTCCTAAGCCATATTCTAAGCTAAACAAGTCTGTAAGTCTAATTTCTTCCGGCGAGCTTCCAGCGATCTTCTGACGAACTTCCGACGATCTTCTTGGTGAGTTCTGACAAGCTCCTTCTAGCAAGCTCCTGGACTTCTTGGTTGGTTTCTGCAGAACTTTCGACGAACGTCTGGACTTCCGACAAACTCTCGAACTCCCAACAAAATCGAGTTCTTGACTCTAGGACTTTATTTTACTTTATGACTTACTATCATAGTTAATCCTACACGTGTAAAAACACACTTTAATCTAGATAATTAATATTAAGCATTAATCATGTTGTCCGACATGTTATTGGTCCCTCGTCGCTTCGTTCAATTTTTCGGCGCATCATCCTCTCTTGCGGCCTATTGCCCAATCGGCCAGTTGACTCTGAAACTCCAATATTCTTAGCGCAATATCCGCTCTTCTTGGCCCGATGCCCAAATCCATGGCCCAAAGCCTTCTATCGATACGTCGACTGATCCTCCGGCTCGACGTCCAATCTTCTGACATGTTTTCCTCTAGCACAACATGATTTTTCCTGCTTTAATTGTCACATCCTGATCGAAGCATCCTATGTCACTCAAAACGCAGATTAAATCATAAACAATTATCAATTGGTTTCATCATCAAAATATGAGATTCAACAATCTCCCTTTTTTTGATGATGACAACCAATTAATGACGGAGTTAAAATAAACTCCCCCTATCAGTATGGTATATTGATAGAACCTTGAATTCAAGCTAAATTCAAGTCATTACAAATTTCATCATGAATATTTGCAACACGTCATCATGCATAACATGATCATACTTCTCCCCCTTTGTCATCAACAAAAAGGAGAAGTGCAACTTTCAAATGTTTGAGATATTACAGTTTAAATCATTGTATAATAAATCTCAAGTTTAATCAACATGCAAGCTAGTAGATTTTATGAGTTTTGCAAGTTTGTAAATTTTGCTAGATGTGTAAGTTAACATTTTTGCTTCTTGAAATTGCAAGCTAGCAAATCTTGGTGATATTCTAGATAGCAACTTCTACATCATAGAACATGTAAGCTAGCAAATTTACGATATGCAAGTTTTACAACATATAAGCTAGCAAATTTTATATCATTTTAAAGTATGTAAGCTAGCAATATTTGAGACATGTTCTTTTTATGATATGCAAGCTAGCAAATTTTGAGATGTGCAAGTTTAGCATATTTGCTTTCTTCTTATATTGTGCAAGCGAGCATCTTTTATCTCTCCCTTTGTCATTGTCAAAAAGAAGGGAAGACCCTTTACATTAATTTTCAAATTATGACAAAGGTAAAGTAACGAAGATGAAAAATCAAGTCGTGAATGTCAAAATAATTTTTCATCATGAATGTTTCATCATTGCATGCATCAAAATAATATCATGAGTGTTTCATGTATTCATATCATCACATGAATATCAAAAAGAACTTGGTGATGAGATATACTTCATAAATTTAAAGAATTTTACATAATAAAATTCAAGTCATAAACCTTAAAAGATGTCATGAGAGAACACATAAATGATCTTGATTCAAGTATAATATCTCTCAATTCATTATGAATCATAAAAATTATAATTCCAAAAAATCATGATTCATTTGGACAAAAAGATTATCGATTATGCATTTGAATAAATATTTTTAAATCATCACTTCAACTCATCAAGCATAATTTCAACATGTAAAATCATCAAACGTGATACAATCATTTATTTTCAAAACATTAATCATTATTTTCAACTTATTCAATTTGTCAAATCAACTAATGACAGATAGGTCCTTTATTGATAGACAACCAATTATTAATTGGTTTCATCATCAAAATATGAGATTCAACAATCTCCCTTTTTTTGATGATGACAACCAATTAATGACGGAGTTAAAATAAACTCCCCCTATCAGTATGGTATATTGATAGAACCTTGAATTCAAGCTAAATTCAAGTCATTACAAATTTCATCATAAATATTTACAACACGTCATCATGCATAACATGATCATACTTCTCCCCCTTTGTCATCAACAAAAAAGAGAAGTGCAACTTTCAAATGTTTGAGATATTACAGTTTAAATCATTATATAATAAATCTCAAGTTTAATCAACATGCAAGCTAGTAGATTTTATGAGTTTTGCAAGTTTGTAAATTTTGCTAGATGTGTAAGTTAACATTTTTGCTTCTTGAAATTGCAAGCTAGCAAATCTTGGTGATATTCTAAATAGCAACTTCTACATCATAGAACATGTAAGCTAGCAAATTTACGATATGCAAGTTTTACAACATATAAGCTAGCAAATTTTATATCATTTTAGAGTATGTAAGCTAGCAATATTTGAGACATGTTCTTTTTATGATATGCAAGCTAGCAAATTTTGAGATGTGCAAGTTTAGCATATTTGCTTTCTTCTTATATTGTGCAAGCGAGCATCTTTTATCTCTCCCTTTGTCATTGTCAAAAAGAAGGGAAGACCCTTTACATTAATTTTCAAATTATGACAAAGGTAAAGTAACGAAGATGAAAAATCAAGTCGTGAATGTCAAAATAATTTTTCATCATGAATGTTTCATCATTGCATGCATCAAAATAATATCATGAGTGTTTCATGTATTCATATCATCACAAGAATATCAAAAAGAACTTGGTGATGAGATATACTTCATAAATTCAAAGAATTTTACATAATAAAATTCAAGTCATAAACCTTAAAAGATGTCATGAGAGAACACATAAATGATCTTGATTCAAGTATAATATCTCTCAATTCATTATGAATCATAAAAATTATAATTCCAAAAAATCATGATTCATTTGGACAAAAAGATTATCGATTATGCATTTGAATAAATATTTTTAAATCATCACTTCAACTCATCAAGCATAATTTCAACATGTAAAATCATCAAACGTGATACAATCATTTATTTTCAAAACATTAATCATTATTTTCAACTCATTCAATTTGTCAAATCAACTAATGACAGATAGGTCTAAAGGATTGGATTCTCTTGTATCGTTTGGGGACTACGGCGTAGTGGCATAGTACATTCATAGTCGATGAGTCGAGTGAATTATTATAGAGATAATAATTCACTAAGCCAGAAGGAGTTTTGATATATATGACTCACAGCCAACTCGATATTAGGCCTAGAGGGTCACACACATATAATAGGCGTTGTGACGAGTAGAAGTTCGAATATGAGATATCCGTCGGAGCCCCTATCTTATTGGATATTCAATACCCTGAATTATTGGATCATATAGATGAGATCCAATAAGAGCTAATGAGAGATTATTGGATAGAGATCCACTAATCTAATAGGCTTGGATAGTTGGATGGAGATCTAGTGCCCAATAGATAGGATCCATTAGGGTTAAGTTGACAAGGGGCCTCTATAAATAGGAGAGAACCAAAGGTTCATAGGCTAAAGCTTCTCTTTGTTATCATCTCCTATTCTCCTCTCCTCTCTCCTCCTTAGATAACAGGCTTAGAGATTTGAGGAGCATCGTCGTAGCCCTACTGTGTGGATCACCGTTAAAGAGGAGGGCGCTTGACTTCCTTCATCCTCTCCTACAGATCTATAGGGATTTAGAGATATACAATTTTCCTAGGTAAAATATAATCTTTTATATACATAGTTTTTTGTTTTGTGGATTTTGCACACCAATTTTCACACGATAACAAAAACATTAATCATTATTTTCAACTCATCAAGCATAATTTCAACATGTAAAATCATCAAACGTGATACAATCATTATTTTCAAAACATTAATCATTATTTTCAACTTATTCAATTTGTCAAATCAACTAATGACAGATAGGTCTAAAGGATTGGATTCTCTTGTATCGTTTGGGGACTACGGCGTAGTGGCATAGTACATTCATAGTCGATGAGTCGAGTGAATTATTATAGAGATAATAATTCACTAAGCCAGAAGGAGTTTTGATATATATGACTCACAGCCAACTCGATATTAGGCCTAGAGGGTCACACACATATAATAGGCGTTGTGACGAGTAGAAGTTCGAATATGAGATATCCATGATCATACTTCTCCCCTTGTCATCAACAAAAAAGAGAAGTGCAACTTTCAAATGTTTGAGATATTACAGTTTAACTCATTATATAATAAATCTCAAGTTTAATCAACATGCAAGCTAGTAGATTTTATGAGTTTTGCAAGTTTGTAAATTTTGCTAGATGTGTAAGTTAACATTTTTGCTTCTTGAAATTGCAAGCTAGCAATCTTGGTGATATTCTAAATAGCAACTTCTACATCATAGAACATGTAAGCTAGCAAATTACGATATGCAAGTTTTACAACATATAAGCTAGCAAATTTTATATCATTTATAGAGTATGTAAGCTAGCAATATTGAGGACATGTTCTTTTATGATATGCAAGCTAGCAAATTTGAGAGTGCAAATTATGACAAAGGTAAAGTAACGAAGATGAAAAATCAAGTCGTGAATGTCAAAATAATTTTTCATCATGAATGTTTCATCATTGCATGCATCAAAATAATATCATGAGTGTTTCATGTATTCATATCATCACAAGAATATCAAAAAGAACTTGGTGATGAGATATACTTCATAAATTCAAAGAATTTTACATAATAAAATTCAAGTCATAAACCTTAAAAGATGTCATGAGAGAACACATAAATGATCTTGATTCAAGTATAATATCTCTCAATTCATTATGAATCATAAAATTATAATTCCAAAAATCATGATTCATTTGGACAAAAAGATTATCGATTATGCATTTGAATAAATATTTTTAAATCATCACTTCAACTCATCAAGCATAATTTCAACATGTAAAATCATCAAACGTGATACAATCATTTATTTTCAAAACATTAATCATTATTTTCAACTCATTCAATTTGTCAAATCAACTAATGACAGATAGGTCTAAAGGATTGGATTCTCTTGTATCGTTTGGGGACTACGGCGTAGTGGCATAGTACATTCATAGTCGATGAGTCGAGTGAATTATTATAGAGATAATAATTCACTAAGCCAGAAGGAGTTTTGATATATATGACTCACAGCCAACTCGATATTAGGCCTAGAGGGTCACACACATATAATAGGCGTTGTGACGAGTAGAAGTTCGAATATGAGATATCCGTCGGAGCCCCTATCTTATTGGATATTCAATACCCTGAATTATTGGATCATATAGATGAGATCCAATAAGAGCTAATGAGAGATTATTGGATAGAGATCCACTAATCTAATAGGCTTGGATAGTTGGATGGAGATCTAGTGCCCAATAAGATAGGATCCATTAGGGTTAAGTTGACAAGGGGCCTCTATAAATAGGAGAGAACCAAAGGTTCATAGGCTAAAGCTTCTCTTTGTTATCATCTCCTATTCTCCTCTCCTCTTCTCCTCCTTAGATAACAGGCTTAGAGATTTGAGGAGCATCGTCGTAGCCCTACTGTGTGGATCACCGTTAAAGAGGAGGGCGCTTGACTTCCTTCATCCTCTCCTACAGATCTATAGGGATTTAGAGATATACAATTTTCCTAGGTAAAATATAATCTTTTATATACATAGTTTTTTGTTTTGTGGATTTTGCACACCAATTTTCACACGATAACAAACACATTATTAGGAAATTTGGAGAATTTTGTTTTCTATTCTTCCGTTACACATGTGATATCACCCCTTAGATTTCTCTACAGTATAGATGGAAGTAGCACTGCAAAAATATAAAATGACATTAATGCTTCGAGTTTTTCAAATTATAATGAACTATTGATATCATCTATATTTCACCTTTGGGTGAAATATTGACATATCTACTGTTCACTCAAGACTATTTATGGATGACTGATAACATCCTTGTGAAATAGATTATTATCTTTGGGTATACAACCCTAAACTGTAAGAGTATCCAAAACAGTATTATCCTACCCTATCATATAAATATTTGAAGTAGATTCTCCTTTGAGATTATCTAAATCTCCTAACTATGTATACCATTGTGAATATTATTTCCTTAATGTAATTTAAGACTAATTCCTTAATATAATTTTATAAGTTATTGGTCTAGGTTACTTTGCTGGCTACAAAACCAATACAATAATATAAAATATAATTTAAGATGTCCTATAAATGATAAAACTTTTATTGTAATTCACATCCCAAAAGCCTATCATCTCAAGCTACTTTGGTAGCTACAAGTCAGATAAAACTTAGGAAGATGAGTTACAAATAATATTCATTAATTTTGTTAATTTAATTTATGCTAAGCAATTCAATAAAAGAATAACAGTAATAATAATTATTAAATATTAATCAATAAAAGAAAAAACTCATGTGATAACCATGATAACACATAAATCATGCATACATATAAAAGATAAATATTATTTCATAATTTCAAATATATATATGTAAATAAGTAAATAAATATTCAAGAATAATAATTAGATTTTATTTACCACATGTAAAAATATAATCAATAAATCATATGAGAAAACTATAAAAGTAAATCGTAATTTATATTTTTAATCAAAATTAAATTAATCAAAATATAATCATGATCAAATTCAATCATAATTATAATAAATTATATTATTTTATAATTAAGGACATAATTTAGAAATTATCAATTTTATAAAGGCAAAATCATAAATATGTTAACAGGACATAAATTGGAATTACAAGATTTATTAAGGGTAAAATTATCAAAATATTAAAAGCATTAATAAAATCCATAAGGGTAAAATTATAATTTAATCAAAATGAAACCCTAGGGCAAAACTATAATATTACCAAAACCCTAATCTACATGCGTTGTCGCCTACGCGTGTGCGGCTGCCACCTCCGCAACGCTGCCTTTGCTCGCACGTGGTTGTTGCCTGGGCACGGCTGTTGCCTGCGAGTGGCTACCGATTGTGTGGACCCCTGTAGCACCAATCTAGCACATGGCCTTTGCTTATGCACGGCTTGCCCGCGTGCAGCTTTTGCCCTGGTGCGACCACCGCCTAGATACGGGTTATGCCTACGCCCGGCCGTTGCATGTGTGTGTTGTTGCCCATGCGGTTGCCTACAAGATCAGCCCAATGCTCGGCCTGTGCCCATGAGTGGCTGCCATGGGCATGATTGCCATCTGTGTTCACGATTATTGCGACACACATGTTGCCCGATGCAACCACTACTGCCAAAAGATTTGTTGGTCGTACACAGCAATGTCGATAGCAACGTTGCATAGCAACCTATTTTGCAATCATTGAAGATTATATTTACAAGAAATCTAACATTGCCTATAAGTAAAGAACAAAACAGAATAGATAGGGATATAGATCGACAAAAATATGATAATTTAAGCATCGTAAATAAGAAAACAACATATCTAAAGTATTTAATTTCAAGAACATAGACTCTGACACCAATTGTAAGCATAAAAACTATTATATACTATATGAAATATGAAAATAATCTTTTATGTTAGAAAATCAAATAACATTATATATGTTTTACAATATATACATTTTGATTTCATCTGAAAAGGCTTTGTGTGATATGCAAAGGAAGATCTAGAATAAGTTATTAGGAGAGTTCTTTACATCAAATACATTCTCTAAGAAATTTTACTATAATATAATTTTTTTATTATATCATCGTAAGAATCTAATTAATTTTATTATGCATCTTGTTCAATTATAAATGGTAACGTAATGGATGCTCAAATAACGCAGGTTCTGTGTAGCCGCAGCGAACGTCGGAGACTCCAGTCTTCACTCAGTTCTGCCCCTGTTGATTTACAATGCCACCACTCGCACCCTAACTCCATCACACAATACAGTTTGAGAGTGAGTATACTTAATTTGCTGGTGAATCTTTGGGTGGATTTATTATGATGGAGGAAGTTTGACCGTAAAGTAATTGAAGATAGAAATAAAAGGTTTCGTTCTGTTTAGCTTTCAGAATTAATGTGCGATTACATGCATCTCAGAATTATTCTTGTACCCAAGTTTGATTCAGTTGGGTGATGGCTGGTATCGTCAATCAACGTAATGTGTTCAATTAAAGGGTAAAAGATTAGAATCTTATCGTTTAAGTCTCCCGACTCACCGACATGCCAACCTCGTCTTGTTGTTGTTGTTGTTGTTGGGCACACGAAGCATTTGATTCCAAACGCACTCACCCGCATCTCTCTCGCCTCAACAGCCACGAAGATGATGGAATCCTTTCACGTGCACATAAGAATTTGACCTATGATACTCCGTGCGATGCGTGCAACGAAGATGGACAGTTGCCTGCGAAAGAAATCACTGTTTGCTGAACATATTAAACACTCGATCCAAAATCCGAAACCGAGCCGAACACGGCGTGCCCTGATCCGACCCAATAGATTCCCATGTCTGCCACTCCCCAACGTCTCTCTCCAGCCGTTTAAATCCCATTAAAATAATAATAATAATAATAATAATAATAATAATAATAATAATAATAATAATAAAAGACCCAATTCTTAAATAAAACCCGACCGTTGGCTCTCTACGCTCCAAGCGAAGGAAGAGGGTTCGCGAGAGACAGGGAGAGAGAGAGGGGGGGAAAACGAGGCACCTTTTTCTTCATTTCCTCTGTTCTCTCCGCCCACCCAGTCCGATGCATTCGCCCCTCGATCCCTCCGCCGGCGCCGTCGGATGCTGCGCCTTCCTCCGCCGCCCCGCCTCCTTCTCGCGCCACCTCGGCTACCGCCCTCTCGCCCCCCTCGAGGAGGAGCCGCCGCGGGTGCGGGTGGTGGTGGGGAAGGAGCGCCGGGTGTTCCTGGTCGACCCCTTCGTCCTCGACAGCAACCCCTTCCGGATCTTGATGGAGGCGGCCGGGGACGAGCGGTCGAGGCGGAAAGGCGCCGTCTTTGTCGACGTTGACGCCATCCTGTTCGAGCACATGCTGTGGTTGGCCTACAACGAACCCTCTTCTTCCTCCTCCTCCGCTTCTTTGTTCCAGCTCAACCTGAAGGAGATCATACAGTTTTATTCTCAGGACAATTAGAAGAAAAAGAGAAATCGAGATGGATCTAAAAATTTGATTTTTTGTGTTTAGCTATTTCTTTTATTCTCTTTGTTTGGGAGTTGATTTATTACAGACAATGAGAGACGATAATCTAATGGAAGGGATAAACCCAGAAATTTATATGATTTCTACAACTTGTGTTCTTGTAGATCCATGTAATACATATTGCAGTGTATGATTGAAATAAATCGTGAATTTCTCCGTTTCTTTTGGAGATAATTAGCCATTAGTATGCCAGCATACAAGGAGAGAACTTTTCTTTTTTTATCTTTTATCCTCTTTCTGGTCAACCATCATGATAGATGATCTAATAATAATAATAATAATAATAATAATAATAATAATAATAATAATAATAATAATAATAATAATAATAATAATAATAATATAATAATAATAATAATATAATAATAATAATAATAATATAATAATAATAATAATAATAATAATAATAATAATAATAATAATATAATAATAATAATAATAATAATAATAATAATAATAATAATAATAATAATAATAATAATAATAATAATAATAATAATAATAATAATAATAATAATAATAATAATAATAATAATAATAATAATAATAATAATAATAATATAATAATAATAATAATAATAATAATAATAATAATAATAATAATAATAATATAATAATAATAATAATAATATAATAATAATAATAATATAATAATAATAATAATAATAATAATAATAATAATAATAATATAATAATAATAATAATAATAATAATAATAATAATAATAATAATAATATAATAATAATAATAATAATAATAATAATAATAATAATAATAATAATAATAATATAATAATAATAATAATAATAATAATAATAATATAATAATAATAATAATAATATAATAATAATAATAATAATAATAATAATATAATAATAATAATAATAATAATAATAATAATAATAATAATAATAATAATAATATAATAATAATAATAATAATAATAATATAATAATAATAATAATAATAATAATAATAATATAATAATAATAATAATAATAATAATAATAATAATAATAATAATATAATAATAATAATAATAATATAATAATAATAATAATAATAATAATAATATAATAATAATAATAATAATAATAATAATAATAATAATAATAATAATAATAATAATATAATAATAATAATAATAATAATATAATAATAATAATAATAATAATAATAATAATAATAATAATAATAATAATAATAATATAATAATAATAATAATAATAATAATAATAATAATAATATAATAATAATAATAATATAATAATAATAATAATAATAATAATAATAATAATAATAATATAATAATAATAATAATATAATAATAATAATAATAATAATAATAATAATAATATAATAATAATAATATAATAATAATAATAATAATAATATAATAA
Organism: Musa balbisiana; assembly: GCA_004837865.1. Lineage (NCBI taxonomy): Eukaryota > Viridiplantae > Streptophyta > Magnoliopsida > Zingiberales > Musaceae > Musa > Musa balbisiana. The sequence goes on from CM017192.1 coordinate 22,069,174, forward strand.
TAATAATAATAATAATAATATAATAATAATAATAATAATAATAATAATAATAATAATAATAATAATAATATAATAATAATAATAATAATAATATAATAATAATAATATAATAATAATAATAATAATAATATAATAATAATAATAATAATAATAATAATAATAATAATAATAATATAATAATAATAATATAATAATAATAATAATAATAATAATATAATAATAATAATAATAATAATAATAATATAATAATAATAATAATAATAATAATAATAATAATAATAATAATAATAATAATATAATAATAATAATATAATAATAATAATAATAATAATAATAATATAATAATAATAATAATAATAATATATCTCTCAGTTTTACCACAATTCAATCAGTTGTAAGGCATTCACAATTTTTATTAAGGATTAATCTTGGGTTAATGGAAACTCTGGCTTTAGATTTTTACAACTATAATCCAACATGCTGCATTTCTTGTATTGTTCCCCTTTTTGAAGTTCTGAAGTCCATGTTTTGGGTAATTATATCAATTATTTTTCCTGCTTTAACTTCACCAACATTGTAATTTATGGTTAGCCAAATTGCAGATCATCGTCTGCCCTTCATTAACACAAGGATCAGAGAATTTTGGTCAGCTCCTAATCTAATTTTTATGTCTAATCCTTGATTTCATATATTATGCATACATACTTAGCTATCTTTTGCTCTTATTTAGCTTCACAAATACCAATTTGCATCATATTCATGCAAAGTTGAGTGCCAAAGCAGATAGATAAATGGACGACTTCCGCTTGGTCTGACCTCAATCGTTTCAATCATTGGTTGACAAGAACATAAATATCTGGTACATATCGAACATCTTCGATAAGTAGATATCAAGTCTGCTTGCTTTTATGCTCTCAACCTCTTGCAGTGGACACATGAATCTCCTTCGCTTCAGTCCAACTATATCTCGGTTCCTCTGACGACACAGCAATCCATTCCCGTCTCAACTTTTCCGTGTCACTCTACATTCTTCGTATCAATACTTACTCACCTTACCAGATATTTGACATCCACTAAGTAAGCTCTCGAAGTAAAACTGCAGTTGGTTCAATTGGCATCAACTCCATAAGCTCTGCTCAAGTTGCTGACAACATAATGTTCCTCTCTGCAGGGGGTGAGTGATGGGGATATAAAGTGAAATAACTTTTGTATATGAACAAGTATTAGAAGACCATAATACGCAGCGAAATTAAATGAAATTATAATCAAATAAAATATCAAGATATGCGTGAAAAATCTCTCCAATATGAAGGGTAAAAATCATGGGGCAAACTAGAAATAATCCACTATGAAAATAATAAATATACAAATCTCAATCTCTTGCCCTAAACCCTAGCAACAATCACAAAAGAATAACTAGGATACAAAGATCACGTCACTGTCCACAATATCTAAAACCGCCTCAAGTAATCACAGCAAGAGTCTACTGTAGATTTGATCTAACCTGAGATGAGAACACTGCTAGATGATTGAGAATAGTCTCTCTGCGTTGTCCTTATTTTCTTCCCTTTCTTTCTCTTGTTTTTCTGCCTTGTTCTCCTCCTTTTCTTTGGAATCCTGTGGTTGCAGCCTTCTCCCACATTGCTACCTTTTTCTGCCTTTTTTCTGCCCCTAAAACACAGCCCACACACTCCCTAATATGAGATTAGGGTTAGGTTAAGTGGGGGGTGGGCTGTGGGCTGATAAAGCCCACCTTGGGCTGAATCTATGGGCTGCCAGCCCAACAACCTCCCCCTTCAGCCCATAAGGGAGGTTGTCTCATGACTCCTCAATGTAAAGCCATGCCAACCAGCTGTCGGCATATCTCCTATCTTTCTTTTGGTAAGGTCTTTATCAACATGTCTGCTCCATTATCATCTGTATGAATTTTCTGAAGGTGCAACTGCTTCTCTTCAAATACATTTCGAATCTAGTGGTATCTGACATCTATATACTTTGACTTAGAATAAAACATTGGGTTCTTACATAAATGGATAGCACTCTGGCTATCACAATGCACAATATAATTTTCTTGTTTCAACCCCAATTCTTATAAGAATTCTTTCATCCATAACATTTCTTTGCATACCTCTGTAGCAGCAATATATTCTGCTTCTATGGTGGAGAGAGCAATACACATTTGCAACCTGGATTGCCATGACATAGCTCCCCCTGCAAAAGTAAGTACATAACCTGAAGTAGACTTTCTCGTATCTATATCTCTTGCCATATCTGCATCTGTGTAACCTGTCAACACAGGTGGTCCACCTCTAAAGCTTAAACAAACCTTAAAGCTCCCTCTGAGATATCTAAAAATCCACTTCACTACTGCCCAGTGCTCCTTACCTGGATTTGCAAGAAATCTGCTAGTAACACCAACTGCATATGCGATGTCCGGCCTCGTACATACCATCACGTACATTAAGCTTCCAACTGCTGAAGCATAAGGAATTTTTTGCATTTTCTCCTTCTCCTCATCACTTGACGGACTCTGTTCTGAGCACAACTTGAAGTGACCTGCAAGAGGAGAATCAACTGGTTTTGCATTGCTCATACTAAACCTTTCCAATACCTTCTCGATGTATTTCTCCTGTGACAACTAAATCTTCTTGTTTTTCCTATCACGGGAAATCTGCATGCCTAGTATTTGCTTTGCTGGCCCCATGTCCTTCATTGCAAAAGACTCACTCAGTTTCTTCTTCAACCTGTTAATGTTAGACATATCTTTCCCAAGAATAAGCATGTCATCAACATAAAGTAAGAGAATAATAAAATCCTCACCAAACCATTTGATGTACACACAATGATTTGAAGACGTTCTTTTATATCCATTTTCTATCATAAATGAATCAAACTTTCTGTACCATTGTCTTTAAGCTTGCTTTAGCCCATACAAGCTCTTCTTCAACTTGCAGACAAAGTTCTCTTTACCTTTGACTTTGAAGCCTTCTAGTTGCTCCATATAAATTTCCTCCTTCAAATCATCATGAAGGAAAGCTGTCTTCACATCTAACTGCTCAACCTCCAAGTCCTGGCTAGCAGCAATACCAAGAGCAACACGAATAGAAGACATTTTAACAACAGGAGAAAAAATCTCTTCAAAATCAATACCTTTCTTTTGACCAAAGCCTTTCACAACCAATCTATCTTTGTACTTTGGTTGAGAACAATATTCTTGAGTCTTTAACTTGAAAACCTACTTGTTCTTTAAGGCATTCATTTCATTTGGTAGGAGCACCAAATCATAAGTGTAGTTCTTCTGAAGAGCATCCATCTCTTCCTGCATAGCAATTAACCACTTCTCTTTCTGCTCACTTTCAACTGCTTCTTGGTAACTCTCTGGTTCACCTGCATCAGTAAGCATCACATACTCATCTGTAGAATATCTTTTGGAAGGTTGATGTTGTCTAGAAGATCTTCTCAATTGAGGTTCTGCGGGAACTTGCTCTTCAACTTCTTCTTGCTCAACATGTCCTGCAGGTAGATCAACATTAGGCTCTATACTATCTTCCTACGCATCTCCCCCATCACCCTGATATACTGGAGGAATAACTGGGTCACAATCTGCTACTCCTTCTGCAGAAGTCTTGGCCGGTGTCTTCTTCTTCAAATCTTCAAAGGTTTGATCCTCAAAGAAGACTACATCTCTGCTTTTGAACACCTTCTGCTTTTCTAGATCTCAAAGCCTGTAACTAAACTGATTATGTGAATAATCAAGAAAAATACATTCTTTAGACTTACCATCCAGCTTGGACCTCTCATTATCTGGAACATGTGCAAATGCACGACAACTAAACACTCTCAAATGCTTGTAGGAAACATCTTTCCCTAACCATACGTGCTCTGCAACATCACCATCTAAGGCTGTACATGGTGATAAGTTGATCACATCAACTGCAGTCCTCAAAGCCTCATCCCAAAACCTTTTAGGTAGTTTGGCCTGTGAAAGCATACATCTGATCTTTTTCATGATGGTGCGGTTCATCCTCTCTGCAATAGCATTATGCTAAGGTGTACTAGGAACTGTCATCTCATGTTGGATCCCATGTGACCTGCAATAATCATTAAACAATCCTGTATACTCACCACCATTATCTGATCTTATGCATTTCAATTGCCTTTCTGTCTCCCTTTCAACTCTGGCATGAAACTCTTTGAAGACATTAGTCACCTGATCTTTGGTCTTCAAAGCATAGGCCCAAACTTTCTTAGAAAAATCATTTATAAAAGTGACAAAATAAAGTGCACCACTTATACCAAGAACATCAACAGATCCACAATGAGTTTTTATCCTCAAAGGACCGCATACATCTGTATAAACACGGTCTAAGGCATGCATTTTTCTAGACAAAGCAGGACTAGCAAATGAAACTCTATGTTGTTTACCAACCAAACAATCAATACAAGAGTTCAAATGTATACCTCTGAGATCTGGTAATACCTCTCTCTTGAAAGAGCTTGCGGTCCCTTCTCGCTCATGTGTCCCAATCTCCTATGCCACAACTCCATACTGAAGTCTTTTTCTATAGCATTTAACTGCTCACCATAAGCTTTAGCCTGCAACCTGTACAAAGTATGAAATTTCTTTCCACTAGCCATAACAAGAGAACCCTTAGTGAGCTTCCATTGCCCTCTGTGAAATCTACTATCATAGTCTTCATCATCTGGCCTTCCAACTGAAATTAAATTCAACCTCAAGTCAACCACGTGCCTCACATCCTTAAGCACCAACTTGCAGCTAAGGTTGGTCTTTAAATGGATATCACTCATGCCAATGATATCTGTTGTGTCATAATTACCCATCTTGACAACACCAAAATTTCCAGACCTGTATGTAGCAAAAAACTCCCTCCGTGATGTAGCATGATAAGAAGCACCTGTATCAATCACCCACTTAAGATCCTAACACACACAAGAAAAAATATCATCAGAATGAGACAAAATCAAATAATCACCACCCTGCACTGTAGTTGTAGTATTATCCTTTGACTCTGTAGACTCCACTTTTTTTCTCATTTTCTTGCTCTTCTTAGATTGCTTACATTGGTTCTTGTAATATCCTTTCTCACCACAGTTATAGTAAACAATATCTTTTCTTGATCTTGACTTGCTCCTACTAATGCGTGAACTGCTTCTAGACTTTGACCTTCCTTTGTTCTATGAGATAAGTGCTTGTGAATCATTCTGAGATATTGCTGAACTCTTTCTTCTCAACTTCTCATTCAATAAACTGCTTGTTACTTGACTCATGGTGACAACACCATCTGGCGCAGAATTACTGAGGGAAACCACTAGTGTCTCCCAACTTTCTGGTAATGAACTAAGAAGTAACAATGCCTGCAACTCATTATCAAGAGACATTTTCATAGAGGATAACTGGTTAGTAATACTTTACATTTCATTCAAATGCTCAGCAATAGAAGCACCCTCTCTATATTTTAGGTTCACAAGTTTTCTGATCAAAAAAGCTTTGTTGCCAGCTATTTTTCTTTTATAGAGACTTTCCAACTTTTTCCAAAGAGAATATGCAGAAATTTCAATAGAAATATGGTGAAAGACACTATCATCAAGCCATTGTCGAATAAACCCAATTGTTTTTCGATCTAACCTCTTCCACTCATCATCTGTCATGGTTGTAGGTTTTGCACTATCACCCTGCAAAGGTCCATACAAATCTTTGCAATACAAGATATCTTTCATTCTTGATTTCCATATCATCCAATTGTTTCCATTCAAACTAATCATACGAGAAACATTACTGGCCTCCATGTTCAAATACAAAATTAAATCACCACAACCCTGCTATAATACCAGGGGGATATAAAACGGAATAACCTTTGTATATGAACAAGTACTAGAAGACCATAATACGCAACGGAATTAAATAAAATCACAATCAAATGAAATACCAAGATATACGTGGAAAACCCCTCCAATGTGAAGGGTAAAAACCATGGGGCAAACTAGAGATAATCCACTATGAAAATAATGAATATACAAATCTCAATCTCTTGCCCTAAACCCTAGCAACAATCACAAAAGAATAACTGGGATATAAAGATCACGTCACTGTCCACAATATTTAAAACCTCCTCAAGTAATCACAACAAGAGTCTACTGTAGATTTGATCTAACCTAAGTTGAGAACACTGCTAAATGATCTAGTCTTTTTCTACATTTTTTCTACCCCTAAAACGCAGCCCCCACACCCCCTAATATGAGATTAGGGTTAGATTAAGTGGGGGGTGGACTGTGGGCTAATAAAGCCCACCTTAGGTTGAATCTATGGGCTGCCAGCCCAACATTGAGTAAGTATTTTCCTAAGTCCAAGAGGATTTAAATTACTTGATGCATTACCATATTACTATAATTGGCGATTCAAGAAGTAGGAAGATGAGTTTTAGTGAATTAAACTTTAGTGTTACAAATACCTTATATATTTTTGGGTTTAAGTTTTTAAGTTTCTTGAATTGGAATTAACTCGAAGATATTTATAATTGAAAATTTTCTAAGTCCGATAAAGTTTAGTAAAATGTTAAAGAGACAAGTTAAAGGAGCTTGAAGCAAAGCATATTTTCTATAAAAGATATTTAAGTATAAATAAAACAGTTACTAAGGAAAAGATTATTTGAGTGAGTTAATAAGTATTTTCAGAGTCCTAATTAGATTCAAATCACTTGGTAGATTATGATTAGGAATTCTAAGTGAGAAGAGGAGTCCTTTTGTGAATTAGAATTTATTGCTATAAGTACCTCATGTATTTTTAGGTCTTGGTAGGGAAGTAAGATATGAAAAAAATACCTTCAGTTCTCCTAGATTTTTTCTTTTTTCTAGAGAATTCAGAGAGGTTATTGGGGTTAATCTAAGATATGTTTTTTTACTGTAGATGTAGTAGATATAGCGAGTGCTAAACCATGTATGTTACTTTTTTTATTTGTTGGAAAAAGGAGGAAAGATATTAAACCGAAAGAGAAACTCAAGGATCAATGCATAAATACATACACTTGCAAAAATGTCTGGTTTTGTTATCAATGCATAAATCGACACTTGTTAGGTAAGATAATTAGAATACACAGGTTTCAAATGATGATGTTTGGATTTAGAAAGTTGATCATAAAAGTTTAATGATCATGTGAACTAAACCTTGCTTTGGGAAGGGGGATCTCGGATTCATGGCATGAGACGAAGAGGGGGGACGCTGCTGCGTATTTATTTGATAGGCACCCGCTGACTCTTCAATTTGAAGCAGTGACCATTAGGGAGGGAGGGAGTGGGTTGGTTTCTCCAGACTCGGGGAGAAGGGTTCACTGTCATGCTGCCTTACACACTGATTCAAAGATTATCCATAGTAGGAGCCATCGTGTGAGTGAGATGAGGAATGTTTACGCAACTCAACTACTATTATTTCCAAGGAACATTTTCCCTCGGAATTACTATCCATTTTACTTATTAATTAATTAAATATTTTATTTTATTTTATAACCTTTTTGTTTCTTAATTAATTAATATATATATTATAAGCATTTAGTAGTTGAAATTATTCAAAATGTTCAAAACTCTCATGTCGTACAATACTATCATTGATCGCACTCCAAGGAACAAAGCTGTCGTGCGGAACACCCAACTCCAAAGATATAAGATTACCCTGCAATGACTACGGCGAGATCACCTGAGTTCTTCACCGGAAGCTCATCGAATATCAAATGCCTAATCTTTGTTGAGAAGTTGAGAAGAGAAGAGCGACGTCCCCTTCTTGACCCTATTGTGCGCCCGTATATGGAGATCATCGAGGACCAAGAGATCAAGTTTGCATAGAATGTTTTGTCAAATGGATACCCGGAGACGACGCCATTAAGTCGAGAGAGAGAGAGAGAGCAGTGTTCGATTTCAGCCCTGACCGGACCCGAATCAAGCCCAAATAGATCAGAACCGAATCTATTAAGCAATTTGTACAAATAGAATTCAGCTCATCTTAAAGGAAAATTTATTAGTAATGCCCTTTTTTTAACATACCAATTTATATAAGCTACGAGTGTATGCCACATCACCACCAGAAATTATACGATGCCACTTCATCTAATTCGACTCCTTTTTCATCCACCATATATATACGTTGTGCATACGAGAGGACGAGGGGATTGATGGAGCTTCTTTCTTTATTCACTAACTCGGGATGGAAATGATGTTGAAAAGGGCATTGAGCATTATCTATTGCGGAGTCCATCGAGTTGCTCTTAAGAATCCAATTAGAAATGAGATCACATCACACCACATCATCTTGAAATGATCATGAGAAGGAAAATGTTGGCGTAACAACAACGGATTTACTATACATTAAATTGTCCAATTGAAATTTTTTATTTGGCAAGAACATGACGATGAATATTTTAAATTGGATTACCACAAATCCTAAATAATTGCTATGTTCAGTCTATGTTAAATCCAAAAACTTCCAATGTTCAATATGTAAAGATTCCACCGAGTCATATAAGATAGTAATCACACAAAAAGATTTTGACTGGATTATAGTAAATTATAAAAGTTTAAATTCTTAAAAACAAAGAACCAATTCGTGTTAGACTAAACGGGGAATCACCGTTGACGAAGAAGTGAACGCGATCAGCATTTCCTCACATATTTCTTTTTCTTTTGTGCTATTTGTATGAGTGCTAACGCTGCATCAGATTAGCTCTTGGAATGCGAAGTTGAAGTAGTACTAGTCATCTCAAAAAAAGCCAATTCTTTCACTGTTTCCTGCGTCTTTTAAGAAGTTAATACAACAGTATTCTCGTCAAAGATTTTACGCGTTCATGGTGGATTCCATTACAGTACTCGGAAGGAGAGAGAGAGAGAGAGAGAGAGAGAGAGAGAGAGAGAGAGAGAGAGAGAGTCATCTTGCAGACAGTTTGGCCGCAGAAGCTGCTGCTTTCTTTCCTGCACCGAGCTCATCGCCGCATGGGCCGGTGTGAAGGTGATTCTATATCTCTACATAAAGCACGCAACACTTCCACGATCTCAATGCAGGACTCTTTTCATTGTACTGGTACGCTCAGAGGTCATCAACATCTTTCCTCTAAAGAGGAATGGGGAGCTGTGTCAAGGACAAGATTCGCCTAACAAGTGCGGTTTGTTTGCTCTTTTCTTGAGCTTGGCATGCCCTTTAGGACCTCGGAGCACCACGAGAATGGTATTAAAAGGAGATCAAGCTTTGAGACAGCTCGCCTGCTCCATTATTTTACGGGAAGGGTTGGATGTATTGTGCCTGCCCTGTTGACTTTGGTTTGGATGTTACTTGTCTTCTTAGAAGTTCCGATGGATCTCCACCGGTTGTTTTGAGTCCGTCCCATTGCAGAGTTCCCTAGTGCAGTTTCTTTGACACACACACACACACACACACACTTACTTACTTACTTTATACTATGGGCTTCTGCGTAGGGATTCATCAAAGATTAGAACTAAATCCCATTATGCGATTGGTTACTTTCATCTTTTAATGAATCAGAAATAGCTGTTTGCCCTCTCAACGCATGCCGTACTAAAGCCATTCTAAAGAGAACTTCTTGATGTCGTCGTGCCTTTTGAATCATGCAGACCATGTGTTGTTGAATCATCAGCAAGCAAGCTTTACTAATCCCCATCCTAATAAGTATGTGCGCATTCACATCATACTTGGGGACCTAAAGAGTGATTGATCTAGCGTGAATGATGGTCTAGTATACGAACAAACACTTGCTCAGACATTACAATACTTGAGGGTTTTCTAGTCAACTACCATGAAGGCCGATGGAAATTGTTCCTTTTTTTTTTTTTTTTTTCTTCTTCTTTTAATGTCATATTCCTACTCCTTTTTTTGGCAATCTTGTGATCATCTCTCTATGTTTGTCTCACACTCCCCAATGCATTCTTGTGTTTCAAGTCTCAGTTATGTACTTGCTCAGCACTTTCCTGAGGGTCACCTCCAATGACAAAGAGATCAAACCAATACATTGTGATCGTAGCGTGGAGTAGATAATTGGAACTAGGTAAATGTTCACTGGTACAGACTTTTGTGCTTCTTAACTAGTAATTCATGATGGTTAGGTTCAATGTTTAGCTTTAGACCCCTAGCTAAAGAAAGTCCTTGTCCTTTCTTTAGTGAACTTGAAACTTCAAATCTAAGTGAAAGAAAATAATCTGATTTGTTTTACGATACATTGCATATGGATCTAATATTGTGCATGCCAAGGATTAAATTTGTACACAAGATCCTAGAATCCCAGTTATGGTAGTTGTTTAGAATCTTAAGAGCATTGTCTTATTAGTATGAAGTAACTTGTGATCCACAACCAAATCTAGGAAACTTATATAACACTGAAATATTCTTTCATAACTTCTGGACTTTCGTTCAAGGAAATCTAAGTACGATTTATAGTCTTATACATTAAAAAGAAAAAAAATCCTGTAGCCATCTAATACACACATACACATTGTTGTTGGTCTTTCATGGAAATTAGCATGCAAATCCATGAATGAAATGTGAGGGTTTATGTTTGACTAGTTACTCACATGAAGATCACAAAGATAGTTTGCAATCTCTCTCTCTCTCTCTCTCTCTCTCTCTCTCTTGTCTATATATAAAATAATCCTGTTTTTGGTCACAAACTATTCCCCACGCTATAAGGCAATGGAGAAAAGAAGAACTTCCAACCGATGCAGTATCAAATTGGATAGGACACTAAGAGGTTGCCTTTTTTATTCTTGAAATATAGTCAATTGGTGAGCCTGTTCGTGGCCGGTGGATGAGCATCAAACCATAATTCTTCATCCTGAAACTAATGTCCAAGCCATTCTCTCTTCGAGAACCAAACCATGATTTTATGCAATTGATGTTTCTTTTGCTTCCTCAAACACCTTTCCAAAGCAGAATTCATAAGCATTATTTGTCTCAAAACCAACATTTTAGTTTATTTATTAGAGGTAGAATGTGGTCCAAAAAAAACATAGACTTCGCCTTCTACAGCAAGAGCAGAAAAAAACCATGCAGAGAAATTTATAGGCTTCTTCAAGCCACCTTCAGCAAGTTCGATCTCGTAGTGGTTATATTTAACTCTCAACTTGTTGGTTGCTAAGTCACGAGACCTGCAAGCAAGTGAAGCTGCTGCTTGACTTGTTAAAGAAAATGCCAAGAAACATTTCTTGCACAATGAAATTTGGTAAGAAACTTGCATAGTCAACTGAGAGTCTCTTGAATGCTTTATTATATTGTGTTAAAATTACAAAGAAACACACACACATCAAGATAATTATTTATAACTGAGTTTTCAATAACAAAAGATTTGAAGCGTAATATGTTCTCTTGAGAAAGAGTTTAATGTTTGATGCTCTCATTCACCATAGCATGAAGCAATCACTGCCAATTCGACGACAAGTATTAACTCATTCAGTACTCGGAAAGGCAATGCAATAATGTAAGCGAATAGCAAGAGAGAGTTTCTGAATCATGCACTGCCACTCTCTTTCTTTCTTTCTTCTTTCAAATGGAGAGCACTTTTTAGATTCTCTACAATGAAGTTGTCCATGAAATAGCAGGAGACAATCTATCAAAAAGGACAAGTTACAGTTCATCATGCTCCAGGCTACATACACGATTCACATGCCATTGACATTGTTTTGTTTGGTTCATCAGAGATCAAGAAAGAGACAGCAAAACCCTTGTGCTACTATGCATGCATGCAGTACCAAACAGCCCTTCCACCGCTGCCTGAGGCCACAATCTAAAGCTCTACACTACAGCTTAGCCCACCCTACACTCTACCAGCAGTCTCATGGAAGGTTCCATGTACTTTGGTCCAGAATCACACCATCCAGCTGTATCCACCCCACAAAGCTTGTACGTATGCAGCTATTGAAGACAATACAATCTCTCTCTCTCTCTCTCATGTTCAAACGTAACACCGGGAAATTGCATTGCTCGCACTTCGATGGGTTCCTTGAGCACAAAGCAACCCCAGCCGTTCGCCTTGGAGCTCGCCATCGTCTGCTGAGAATCTATGGGATCGTCTTCTACCCCGCTTGCAGGTCACCAGTCAAAAGCCGTAAACCTAACTTCTTATTTAATAGCTATGCGTTTGAATCAATCTTTTTCGCTTCGTTGTATTAGCTCAGTACCACTACAGAGTCCAATCTTTCTGATACAAAGCAAAGTCAATCATTAGAACTGAATTCAGTTCTTGCATCTGATATGTATGAAGATTCTAGCATCCACAGGTTGAACATATTTGCTGCAAGGATGCTGTTCCTAAGCCTTCAAGCTCATTCTTTTGGCAATGTTGAATCACCAGTTGTTCCCCTGTTAAACTCCAAGAAGTCCCTTGAAGACACATTATAACTAGCAGTAGTGTATTGAGGCTCTCAAGCTCTAGTAGCATTGTTAGTTAGCTGTGCGTGTTTAATTCGTACCAATAGCATATATCCCTGCGTTCTTATTTGTAGATGAAGAAGGTTCTTCCCATCTCAAGGTTTTTAATATCTTAAACTCTTTATCAAGCTTAACTTACATGAGTGTGTTGTCTTCCCATTCTTTTGATATAGTATGGTTAGATCACCACTGATGCTTAGATGGTTTATTGCAGACCAACTCCAACATTTCCAATCCAGTTTTCGTATAGACTTTGTTTCCTAATATTGGTGTTAAAACACTGAGAATTAGGAATCACCGAAAGAAAGTTATGCGTCAATCATCATATTAATATACCTTCAAAACGCCTTGAGATGTGGAAGTAAATCAGCTGATGGGTGGTGAGGATCTTCGGAGGAACCCTGCGTAGAATTTGCGCTCCCTATAAAGACCGTCCTCCCATCTTCTTACTTGCCTCGTATCACTTGGCTTCTCTCTTCGCCTGCTGTTCTCTTCCATCCATCCCTCTTGCTGGTTCTCTCGTAAAGAGGGAGATAATAACTCATGGCTCTCAGTACGCGCACTACTACTGACTCGAACTGGTGGGTGTTCACCCTTCCTGCCTTCTTCGGCGTCGATACGCTGCACTGCGACCTCCCCCTGCTCTTGCTCAGCCTCTTCATTGCCTTCGTCTCCTTCGGCCTGATCGCCTGGGTCCTGTCCCCCGGAGGCCCCGCTTGGTCTCACGGCCGGGCCCGCCGTGGTACCGTTCCTATACCTGGCCCCCGCGGCCTCCCCGTTTTCGGCTCCCTCTTCTCCCTCGTCTGCTCCCTCCCCCACCGCGCCCTCGCAGAGCTCTCCGCCGCCGCCGGTGCCAAGCCCCTCATGGCCTTTTCCATCGGATCCACCCCCGCCGTTGTCTCCTCCGACCCGGCCGTGGCCCGCGAGATCCTCTCACACCCGGCCTTCTCCGATCGCCCTCTCAAACGCTCTGCTCGCGAGCTCATGTTCGCCCGCGCCATCGGCTTCGCTCCCAGCGGCTCCTACTGGCGCCTCCTTCGCCGCGTCGCCTCCGCCCACCTCTTCTCCCCCCGCCGCGTCGCCGCCCACGAACCCGGCCGCCAGGCCGATTGTTCCGCCATGTTGTCCGCCATCGCCGCCGAGCAGCGTCTGGCTGGCTGCGTCCGCCTCCGCCCGCACCTACAGAACGCCGCCCTGAACAACATCATGGGCAGCGTCTTCGGGCGGCGCTATGAGGTGTCGGTACCGGGGGGCGAGCCGGAGGCAGAGGAGTTGAAGGCCATGGTGCGCGAAGGCTTCGATCTCCTGGGCGCCTTCAACTGGTCTGATCACCTCCCGTGGCTGGTGCAGCTCTACGACCCCGCCAACGTGAAGAAGCGATGCGCCGCCCTCGTGCCGCGCATCCGAAGTCTGGTGACCGGCATCATCGCCGAGCACCGCCTCCGGGGGCCGAACCGAGAGCAGGACAATGGCGACTTCCTTGACGTGCTCCTCTCGTTGGACGGCCACGACAAGCTCGATGAAGACGACATGATCGCCGTCCTTTGGGTAACAACTCCCTCCATATACAATGAACGTAATATGTTTTAGTCCGAAGGAGTAATCTGTAAATATAGATTTTATATTTATATTTATATATATATATATATATATATATATATATATATATATATATATATATATATATATATATATATAATGATTAGAAGTCGTTTGTTTGAGCGGCAGGAGATGATCTTCCGGGGCACGGACACGACAGCGCTGTTGACGGAGTGGACCATGGCGGAGCTGGTGCTCCATCCGGAGGCTCAGGCGAAGCTCCGCCGCGAGATCGACGCTGTCATTGGCCGCCACCACGTGCCGACGGACGCCGACGTCGTGCGGATGCCCTACCTCCAGGCCGTGATCAAGGAGACTCTCCGCAACCACCCGCCGGGACCCCTGCTCTCCTGGGCCCGCCTCTCCACCGACGACGTCCACCTAAGCAACGGTATGCTTGTCCCCGCCGGCACCACCGCCATGGTCAACATGTGGGCTATCGCGCACGACACCAAGGTGTGGGCCCGGCCGGACTGCTTCGAGCCGGAGCGGTTTGTGGACGCCGACGGTGGAGCCGACGTCGACGTGCGGGGGGTCGACCTACGGCTAGCGCCCTTCGGGGCCGGCCGCCGTGTCTGCCCCGGCAAGAACCTGGGCCTGGCAACCGTGAGTCTCTGGGTGGCGCGGCTGGTGCACGGGTTCGAGTGGGCCCCCGTCGATGGCGCCGCGGTGGACCTCGGTGAGGTGCTCAAGCTGTCACTGGAGATGAAGACTCCCCTCACTGCCGCTGCCACACCAAGGGAGAACGTCGTTGGGGTGCTCTAGTTCACATGAAGAGTCTTCAGATATAGAAGCTAGTCGATGTTGTTAAGGGGCTCCAATTTTGCGTTGACGGTATCATGGAGTCTGGTTTACTTCTGTTTGCATGTTAATTTAGTAGTGTAAACAAAACTTCCACAGTTTGTAACGGATGGTAGTTGTACTGTAGTAGTAGTGGCGATCAGTTCTCGTATCTTATACAGGAGTATTGTTAAAATATTAATTAATACGAAAAGAATGCACAGAAGCACACTGCTCTCCCCAGGAAACGCTTCGTCCAAGTGTAATGTCGTCACTGATGTGCTCCAGGAGAAGGCTTGCTGGAAGATGGGCGCCTGCATGCATTGACCTGAAGAATGCTAGCTGCAGCATTTAAGTGATGATCGTTGGTTCTCATGGGTTCGCTAAAGCCGAGGGGGTTCTACTTCAACTTTTCCTCGAGGATCAATGGCCATCGCCATGCATGCCGTTGGATTTTCCTTGAAACCTCGCAGGACAAAGCGAGCGCTTCGGTAACTCGCAGGCAAAAGAAATGGAAGAGCTATCTAGGGTTAGTAGAATATGGTGGAAACTTACTATCAGGGATCAACGTCAACGAAAGAGGGCTGACCAGAAGTCAGGAAGCAACTGGTGCCCACTGATGAACTCATTTACCATGTCCTGCGCTCGCTCGTTCCGAAGCTCAAGGTTCTCAGAACACCTCATAAGCGAACGCATGGATAGCTCACGTCTTGCCTTTATTGCGCCGTACTTAGTGATAGGGCAACTCAAGACAGTGAGAGAAAGATAAGACTACACAACTTGGCGTCATCGGTCACGCAAGGTGTACGGCTGAAGTTACACCCGACGCCTTGCATGACATATGCTAAGCACGTACGTACCACAAACCCTAGCCTATATATATGCGACGGCCTAAGGGTGGAAGGAGGAGACCTCTCTCTCTCTCTCTCTCTCTCTCTCTATCTCTGTCTTCTCGATGTACGCGTCGCACGCGTCGCGTCACTGCAGCTTCCACTTACAACGTGATTCGGTCAATGATTTTGCTGCAGCGACTCATCCCAATGTACAACAGGTGTACGTGGCCCTCAAAATCTTCTTTGTTGCCATAAATGCATGCAGAAAAGAAGAAAGGAAACCCTGAGTAGACGATGCTAAATTATACTGCTTAATACAAATAACACAAGTATTTAAGATAATTTACTACGATGAGGATCTACTTCGGTGTAGTCGCTTGAGCCAAATCGATCTTAGATGTTCATACTCATCATTTGAACTGGAATGTGTCTGTACCGTTGATGTTATGTATGCATGTCAAACATACAACTAGCAGCTGCTTCTTTGACTATAAAACAGTAGAAGTTGCTGCCGAAGACCTGTGCACTAGCAACAATATATACCTTCTGCCTTGACAAAGTCTATATTATCTCCATGTGTATCTGCTCTATGTTCCATGCCTGGAGGACATGCGACCCTGTGGAGCTACAGGATAATGAGTTGCCGACCAAGTAACCAGTGGAAGGGACCAAATACACGCTAAGATGGGAGAGGAGCGCATGTCATTTACGTTGTCCATATTCTTATTTGCATGAACATGACCGAGGCCTGATGTGCAATTGTTTGCGGGTGAAGACAAGAATGAGAATTAACTGTGGAAATCACACACAACCTAGTAGTATTGAACTGTTACTATCAGGGGTTGCTAGCAATTGAAGGACCAATGGGAACATATGCTTTCTGCCATTCTTTTCAAGCTTGAGGCTCCGTGGTTCTCTTGACCATAAGGGCACAGTGATGAAGATCACAGTCCCCAGATATTTTTCAATTAAAGACGAGTTGTGTCTCACAAACTTTTTCCTCTGATGCCAAGGATTTTTGTATATTAACCACAACTTAGTCTCATGCAACCAGGACTTTTTTGTCTGATGGAATGCCTGGAAGATCATTTCATGCCAATCAACTTAATCTTGATTATATGACGAAAGACATGTGGGCTATTTATTAATTAAAAAGAAATCTCAATCTCACTCTTCTCATTTCTAGAACAGATAGCAAGCTGTACGATGTGCGCTTCAGATAGCAATCTCACTCTTGTCATGTTAATAACCATCAACTGCTGCTTGTTTGTGCCTCCAAATAATTAAATGTGCGCTTCAGAAATCTCCTCAAGGACTGGCAAGATATTTGAACATTCTTTGGTTATCTATGAGAATAAAGCTTTCGCATATGACTAATACAAAGCATCTTCAATATTCAATAGAGGAATAGTCTTTCTTATAATTCTATTTTGCCTGCAGGATTGTTCGTGAAAGTACCTGGAGTCAAACCGGTCATTTTTAGATGTTTACATCAAGCAACTGTTGATATTTCTTTATCCTGTACTTCAGACCAACATAATATCCCAACTCATTTGGCGTCGGTAAATGATTGTGGCAAGAATGATGGTGGGGAATCTGTTTCTAATATGTCAATAAATATCTAGATGGGTGTGTTCAATGAACCATCAGCAGAAGCTGCATCTTTTGTTTCTGTGATATGCAATGTTTAGACTGGATATTGTTTGGAGCCAAGCAGGAGAAGTTCGTCAATATAGAAGACACGAGAAGATCCTCTATGGACATCAAGAAGGAAAAATCGTATGTAAAGCTAATAGATAATGAACTTCTTTGTCTCTCTCTTGATCTGAAACTGTCAGCTTGCTGCAATACACCTCATATCATCATCATCAACAACATTTGACTTCTCTGGACCATTAACATCGACTGACAGTGGACACAACTCCTATTTTCTTTTCATAAATTCCAAGACATGTTTTACATAAATGTGGCCGATATCTGCCACTATGTCTATTAACCTTTATTATATATATATTGCTACCATTGCATCGTTCGGATCCGTGGCGCAATGGTAGCGCGTCTGACTCCAGATCAGAAGGTTGCGTGTTCGATTCACGTCGGGTTCAATCCCGGTTAGAAAAGGGTTATTTTTGTTGCTTATTTATTTTGATGGGTCAGATTTGGGCCAGAAAAATGAAACCCGGCCCGTAATGTCAGTCCAACGAGATTGAACCACGGTGTAAAAACAAATACATCGACTTTTTGATAAGCGCGTCATCTCACTGCATGCAATCATCTTTATGAAAAAAATATGATCGTTGCTTATTTCTTTTACTGCCAGAAAATTAAACCCGGCACGAAATGTGAACAAAGATATGGATTTATGTGAATAAATATATTCGAAACCCAATTCATTTCCAAAAAAATGATTTATCACTTATTTATGTTATATTTTATTTATTTTATATGATGAGAAATTTAACGAGCATAAAAACAAAATAAAAGACCAGCCCATTATTAGCTTACGAGCCGAAAGGCTCATTTTGAGTCCATCGTGTCCCAGCAAAAGCCCCGAGAACAAACCAACATGGATTGAATAGAAGTGCCTGCGCAAAGATTCAATTGCATTATAAGTAACATGAAATCTGCGTAATTATACATACATACATATATACATATAATAATATAATTTTATGGTTTTGGGCTATCTTGTCAACATGTTTCAAGTTGGATGGATCCTCGAAGAAAGTTGCTTGCAGCAGGACCACCACCACCACCACCACCACCACCACCACCCCATCACTGTGAAAGATCATGACCTAACTATATCTAGATTAAAAATTATTTTCTTTCGTGGTTCAAAAAGTTTGTATTGATAAGATAACATACAAATAAATTCAAATGACTGTAATTTTGATAAGTAAGTAAGGAAAAAAATCATCGATATTTTTTTTTATTAAACTAAAAAATACTACATAAAACGATACTATCTGAATTTGAGACTTGTTAACTATATAATAGTGCATTAACAACCAATATGTCTTAATAGAGACTACAGACAAACCAAATTATCTGACAAAAACGAAGTAATTTTTATACTAATTGTTTTTTTATTCTCTTTAGGTTTCACGGGAAGAAAAGAAAAAAAAAAGAGAGAGGATGAAATATTGACCAAAATTAATGAAAAATGGGTTATTCATATCCATCTTGTTTGGACTTAAGTGGTGACTGTAGTAGATTCATATCCATCTTGCTTAGTTCTTCCGATATAAGCTTCGGTTTATTCGAAGCTCAATTAAAGTCAGCATTTTTGTACTTTACTTTAATCCAGTGAGAAGTTAGGAGACGTGGGAAGTATTTTATTTTTATATATATGTATATAATTAGAGAGGATGTGAAAGGTGGCCAGCTGCATTGCCACCACAAACCAGCTGTGTGATGGTCCCAAATGATTGATGATGATAATGTTGTGGTGTGTGCCCAAAAGCTCAGTGTCCCAAGAATGCGTTGGGTGCATGTAAGATTTGGCCTTTGTCAGAGGCACAAAGAGAGAGAGAGAGAGAGAGAGAGAGAGAGAGAGAGAGTGTGTGTGTGTGTGTGGACTCTTTGCACTCATCATCATAACCCGTGGACGGGGACACATCGCCATCGATTGCGATTGCATCTTCTAGTTGAAGTGTTCACGCTTTATTAAGACTCATTTTGCATCCTTAGACAGAGAGTCTTTGGCACCCGTAGACGAGGATTCCAGTCGCCGGTAAACCAACCCAACCAATTACTAATAGCTTCCCTCCGCAAAACACATGGTACATAATACAATACACAAAACGTGCATTGGATGATCAAAATTATTATGATACTTTTAATACAATACATAAAACATGCGCTCAATTTTATCCATGATGGTGGAGAGTTGTTATAACATACAGATTAGTCTAACGTCCAAAGATTGATTTATAAGTATATTACTATTAACATCAATCTCAATATTTTTAGTCAAATGTTTAGATTCAACATAGTTAAATAGTAAATTACCTCATTGTCCGAAGAGTAAAGACATAAGTTATGTCTCAAATGCCTCTAATCTAATTTTAATCTTGAGTGAGAGAGATTATAATATCCCGATTAACCTCACATCGAAAATCATAAAAAATTAAGCTCGACTTATAAAATTTTTAATGGGTATACTATTATTAATTTTAACTTAAATATTTTAAGTTAATAATTTAGATTTAATTATATTAATAAGCTAGTTATCGATTTGCGTCATGATAATTCTTCTCCAAGGATGTCCGAATCAATTTCAATAAATAAAAATATTATCTTTGAAATATTTACACCCAACTCCACTATGTACATTATGGGCCATCCATCCAAGCTAAGTACAACCTATCTAATAGGAGTAATTAGGTTTTCGATACCCTTCAAATTCACACGATTTAAACAAAATTAAAAAAATAAGAAAAAATTTAAAATTTTTTTTTGGTTTTTCATAAAAAAATATTAATGATAATATTGTTTCAAGATTTTTAAATCATCCACGGTATAATAATAATAACTATAGATCAAAATTATATAGCTGCAAGAAATGAGAGATAACGTTCGTTCGAGAGCCATAATCCATTATATAAATGGTTGAAAAACTTAAACGATCGATACTAATGATCATAAAAAATAAAAAAACTCAAAATTAACCTTAAATATATAATAAATAAATTATATAATTAATAGATTTCATATGCAATGTAGTAAACTTTTAATAAAATAACTTGATTCTTGGTAGGATTAGGAGATGGCATATATGCCAACGTTAGCCATCCCATACATGGGAAAAAAAAAGTTAATATCATGCTTAGATTATAGGGAAAAAAGAAGAAGAATAAGAAGTTAATTTAGCATAAATAAGTTTATAACTTTCAGGTCTTAAACAAGCTATCATCGTAATAGGGGAGAGAGATATTAATCCTAGAATTCTTATCCAAAAGAGAATAATCAAACAAATAGTTCAATTCCAAGAAACAGATGAAATCATATCAAAAATCATACTAAACAACAAAGTAAGTTTATGATGGGACATCAGAAATCCAAGAATCATGCAACACATTAATAGAGAAATAATAACTAACAAATTTAACAAAATCGAAACTAAGGGGTTCGAAGCAAAAAAAAAAAAAAAAAATCCTCCAACTTTTTAACAGTGTTATCCACCCAATGACAAATTCTCATATTGGTAAATTTGTTTAGCTTGAATAGAGAACTTGGTTAGTGTGGATAATCATGAATCCCGACACCATTAGCATACTCGAGAGTGGTTAACACCTCCCAAGACATCAAGAGGAAGTATCATGACTACTTAAAATGAGATATTTAATAGATTAATTAATACAATTAATACAATTCAGCAAACAAACAAATATGAAAAATATAAAGGAATAGAATTAAGCACATAGTTAACAAAAGTGAGCTTGGGATAAAAAACTCAAAGTCCAAGAGTTTATCTTCCCTTAAATATTTTGAGTAATCTAATCATGAGTACTATTAGGATATCGTGTGAAGAAATAAAGGCTTCAAGATATTTAAAATGAAAATTTTCCTTCTTTAATACTTAAAACGTTATAAATATGCCTTTTTTAGCATTTTTGTTAGTGTCTTTGGGGAAATAGATCTTGGATTTATATAGATTGATCGATCTTTAAGGTTGATGAGATGATCCAATATAAAATTTTAATGATGATAATGTATGATTTAGAATTGACTTAAAAGAAAAGTAATAAATCTTTAGGAGGTGATGTAACTCGAATAATCTATTAAATTGAAAAGGGTAATTAGCTTATCTTTTTGTTCACAAGGAAAGTGAAATTTTGAGTGATTAAGAAGAAAAGGCAAGAAGATATAGATGGTTGAGAAAAATGAAAACGAGAAATATTCATGAGACAGGAATAGGAAATAGGAAGAAGATGTGATATAAGTGGAAACTCAATTCATAAAAATAATATTGGTGACGTTAACATATTCTAAAGCCAAGAAGATAACATCCGAAGCCACTTTATGAAAACAAAAAATTGATATGAATCTAAATCCGGGCATAGGGATGGATTACCACTCTTGGAATAATAATTAAGATATTATAATGGATACAATTTGTTTCCTAGAAATAAGATTATATAGGAGAGGTTTCATAGCTAATTAATTATCTGACACTTTGGCAAGGATATAGGAACTAATATTAAGTAAGAAAATTAATCTAAAATCTTTAACAGCACTGTGGGACTTACACTTAGGTAAAAGATAAGATAATTTTCAAATGAAAACCATGGGAAACCCTAAGCTACAGAGTCACTAATAATGTTCTAATAGGTTTTATAGAATTCCATCTGCAACCTTATAATCTATGACTTTTGCTCGAACCAAGAGAACTCAAGGCTTAAAAGATCTCATCTTTCTGTAGTAAAGGGGGTCACTAATTTGGAGGCATCAGTGCTAGAATTACGCTAATCATCATGCACAAATCATCTAAAATGACTTTGGAGGTTGAAAAATGTCTCTATTTCATAAATTAAAATATAAAACATTGAATTCTTTCACGGTACCTTTCTAATAAAATATGAGTTGATGATTTTGTTGGTGTCTAGTAGAAACAGATTGATTATCGTTTTTGATAGTAAGGTCATATTTAAATTTAGTCCACCATTTCATGTTTATATATATGCCTAATAAAGGCTATAGCCCTTATTACATAAACATAAAGGATTTGATTTTTCAGAGTCAGCTAAACCAGTATGACAATCCTTATTTTCTAAAGAAAAAATTTCCTGAACAGATGAGGGATGATTCTCAATTCTGCTTAAGAAGTATTTATTTCAATAATAAAATATAAGATGAAGCTCAGATAAGTTATTAGAAACATTTTTGCAGTGAAGTCAGTGAGCCACCCATTTTTAATCAAAGTTGTAATATTCTTAAATTTCATTCAAAAATTTTAAAATTTAAAATTATAAATTTTAGGATTGATAATGACATTAAGAGGGGAGTGAATTAGTTCTCATAAATATTTAAATAAATAAATCTTAAAATATTAATAGAGAAAATCTAACTGAAACAAGTAAATAAGTACAAGTAAGAAAGAATTAATTTATAATAATTCGATCGTCCTACCTATGTCTATTCTTAATTTTTTATTATAAATTTTATCATAAATCTTTCTTCAGGTGGATAAATCCGATGCCTAAATCCACATAAGGATAAATTAAATAATTCTAAAAAAATATTACAGGTCTAACTTTTAAGATGTTATCCTGAATAGCCAAAGTGCATTTAGTGAGTACCGATAGAACATCTTTTTTTAATGGAAAAAAAATATCTTTCTAATATTTAGCCATAAATAATTTAATTATATAACGCAAGAGGTGATAGCATAAAAAATCTATAATTATGCTATATCAATTATGCGAAAATAACCTATATGCTAGGATTGAAATAAAAAATGCATAGATCTAATTTACGAAGCGTACCTTTAGATGTCATCTGGTCAGAGATCTCGTTTGATCTGCTAAGCACCGTCTTGAACCGAGATTGTTGTAGGCACCGTCTCCACGTCTCCAAGATCGCTGCGCAACTCTGATCTGCAAGGAGTAGATCCGGAAGTAGATCCTTTCTCCTTTCTTCCTATCCTTTCACAGGATCACTCAAACTGATGGATTTTGGGGAAAGATTTTCGGGAGACAGTTGAAGAGGAAAATGAAATCCCTCAACGGAAGGATGCGTCTGTCGTGTATACGTGCTACAATGCTTATCCAATCTCCTAAAGATCCTGTCCTTTAATAGGCGAGAGTAGAGGGTCTACGATAAAATCTCAAGAGATTCCTCCCATCAAGGTTATCTCCCGAGGAATCGTTCCGTAAGTGGACTAATTCTATTGGCTAAAATAACTCAATGGAACCCAATTAGTTATCTTATTCAATTATAAAAGGGCCACAAAATCTAACATTCTCCCACTTGGCCCATTAATTGATAAGATATAAAAAGATGTTAAAAATAAAAAAATAAACAAAACAAAATTTGTTTAAAAAACAATTTTATCTAATTGGATTCCAAAAATTTTGAAAAGCATTTTATACATGGCCATGTTTTAAAAATAAGCCAATAAGTCCGATAAACACAATAATACTATACTAAGTCCAATTATCAATGCGAGTCATAGCGGTTGTATTTCATCAATATTATACTCCCTTCTATATACCACAACATTGTTAGTCTTTCCTAATATAGTCCATAATGACCCATGTAATTTGTCTTGTCAAGATAATCCTGTTATTACATTCAACCATAATATGCATAAACATAAATGTAAACAGGATAACAGAAACAGATAACTTTCAAGAAGAATGTCAATATTAGCATCCACACAAACATGCATCACCATATCTTTTATGACTTGCTCACAAGCCCCATTCTAAGAACATATTCTCTGAATATTTTACATTGTAGAGCTTTTGTCAATGGATCAGCAATCATCATAGTGGTGCTCAAGTTCTCAATTGACACTTGCTGTTTCTGGACTCTTTCTCTAACCACCAAGTACTTTATCTCAATGTGCTTGGAACCACTAGAGTACTTGCCATTCTTAGAGAAGAAAACTGTTGCGGTATTATCACAAAATATCTTCAGCGGCCTGGCAATTGAGTCGACCACACCAAGTCCTGAGATGAAATTTTGCAGCCATAAAGCTTGATTTGTGGCCTCAAAGCATGCCACAAATTCAGCTTCCATTGTTGACGATGCAATAAGCGATTGCTTTGCACTTTTCCAAGAAATTGCCCCACCAGCTAACATAAATACAAATCCTGAAGTGGACTTCCTACTGTCGAGGCAATTTGCAAAATCAGCATCTGAATACCCTATCACTTCAAGCTGATCTGATCTCCTATATGTGAGCATATAATCTTTCATCCCTTGCAGATATCTCATTACTTTCTTTGCAGCTTTCCAATGTTCCATTCCTGGGTTACTTTGGTATCTTCCCAGCATTGCAACTGCAAAACTGATATTTGGTCTTGTACAGGTTTGAGCATATAATAGACTTCCAACTGTGCATCCATAAGGAATATTCTTCATTTGATTTTTTTCTAAGTCATTTCTTGGGCATTAGTTTTGACTGAATTTTTCACCTCTAGTAATAGGTACATCATTGGCTGAACAAAGTTGCATATTAAATCTCTCCAAGATACGATCAATATATCCTTTCTGAGACAATCCTAATAATCTTTGAGATATATCCCTAAATATCTCAATACCAATGACATAGGCTACCTCATTCATATCAACCATCTTAAAATTCTTGTTGAGAAATATCTTAGTTTCGTGCAATAAATCAAGATCACTACTAGCAAGTAAAATATCATCCACATATAAGACCAATATAATAAACTTGCTCCCACTTACCTTCAGATATATACAATGATCAACAGTGTTTTCCTTAAATCCGAAAGAAGTAATGGTATTATGAAACTTTATATACCATTGTCTAGAAGCTTGTTTAAGGCCATAAATAGATTTCTTAAGTTTATAAGCCCAATTTTCTTTTCCCTTTTCAATGAATCCTTCAGGTTGTTCCATATAGATTTCCTCATCCAGATCCCCATTCAGAAATGCTGTTTTCACATCAATCTGATGCAGCTCAAGATCATAATGAGCTACTAATGCCATGACGATTCTTAATGAGTCCTTTTTAGAAACTGGAGAAAAAGTCTCATTATAGTCGATGCCTTCCTTTTGAGAAAAACCTTTGGCCACAAGTCTAGCTTTATATCGTTCGATATTACCCGTTGAGTCACGTTTTGTCTTAAAGACCCATTTACAACCGACTCTTTTACAATCATTGGGCAATTCAACGAGATCCCAAACACCATTCTGGATCATTGATTTTAACTCTTCTTTCATTGCATCATACCATTTTTCAAAATCGTTACTTTCTATGGCTTGTGAAAACGATAAGGGGTCTCTTTTTATTCCTATATCATAATCTGATTCTTGTAGGTATACCACATAATCATCAGAAATGGCATGTTTCCTTTTCCTTTGAGATCTTCTCAAATCTGCCAATTGTGATTGTTCTACAAGATCATCGGCGGCGACATCAACATCATGTGAGGGTTCTTCGATATTATTTTGTTGTTCACCCTCGTCAATACTCTCATTGATTTGAGGAACAATAATTTCTCGAATAGGGGATGATATGAGAGAATTAACCTGAATCTCCTCGATATCAAAATTAATCCTTCGAGATTTTTCACTCCCACTGATTTTGCCATTTTCTAGGAATTTTGCATTACCAGATTCTACTATTCTCATGCTATAATTAGGGCAATAAAATCTGTATCCCTTGGATTTTTCTGGATAACTAATAAAATATCCTGAAATAGTTCTTGGATCCAATTTCTTTTCATGTGGATTGAATACTCTTATCTCTACAGGACATCCCCAAATATGTAAATGTCTCAGACTGGGCTTCCTACCAGTCCATAACTCAAATGGAGTCGATGAAACTGACTTACTAGGAACCATGTTCAAGATGTACATAGCTGTCCTAAGAGCTTCACCCCACATCGACTCAGGTACAGAGGAATAACTTATCATGCTCCTAACCATGTCCATCAGAGTATGATTTCGCCTTTCAGCAACACCGTTCTATTGTGGGACACCTGGTAATGCATATTGAGCACAAATACCCCGTTGTTCTAGGAATCTAGCAAAAGGACCAATATTCTGATAAGATCCATCCCATCTCTAAGCGTAGACGATAAGTTCCCATTGATATCACTTTCGCTTTAAGACGATTTCCCATAATGATGAATCTTTCATGTTCTTTTGGTTTCCGAATTGAAAGAAATCCTTGCATGTTATTTGTAACATGAGTTGAAGCACCAGAATCAATCCACCAAGTGTTAGAAGGAACTTCTGTAATATTTGATTCGAAACATACAAAGGTCGAGTTAATACCTTTCTTTTCGAACCAAGTCTTGCGTTTAATACAGTCCTTCTTCACGTGTCCTTTCTTGCCACAAAAGAAGCACTTTACAATAAAGGCTTTCTTTTCATTAGTCCGTTTAACATTTCCAGACCCGGCAAGTTTCTTTGATTGATAATGCTTCAATTTTCTTTTCCCTTTTCAATGAATCCTTCAGGTTGTTCCATATAGATTTCCTCATCCAGATCCCCATTCAGAAATGCTGTTTTCACATCAATCTGATGCAGCTCAAGATCATAATGAGCTACTAATCTGGACAGATCATCTATAAATGTGATAAAATATTTTTTTCCACTAAAACAAGGAATATGGAGTGGTCCGCAGATATCAGTATGAATAATCTCAAGGAGTTCTTTACTTCTTGTGGCATTTTTCTTTATATGTTTAGTTTGCTTTCCCTTAATGCAATCTACACAAATATCAAAATCAGTGAAGTCTAAATGTTCCAGAATATTATCCTTCACTAATCTTTCAATTCTTTCCTTGGAGATATGCCCTAATCGTCGATGCCACAATATAAAAGATCTTTCATTATTGAAACTACGTTTCAATCCAACATTTGATTGTAGGGTCATTAATGTCTTTGCAAACTCAAGATCCAAATTAATTCTATACAAACCATCACACAGAATTCCAGAACCAACTTTTATTGAATCATAAAACATACTGAGTTTGCCACTACCAAAAGAAAGACAATATCCTAACTCATCAATTCTAGAAAGAGAAATCAAATTTCTAGAAATTGTAGGGACATAACATGTGTCAACAAGATCCATCAAATGACCCATCTCTAAGCGTAGACGATAAGTTCCCATTGATATCACTTTCGCTTTAAGACGATTTCCCATAATGATGAATCTTTCATGTTCTTTTGGTTTCCGAATTGAAAGAAATCCTTGCATGTTATTTGTAACATGAGTTGAAGCACCAGAATCAATCCACCAAGTGTTAGAAGGAACTTCTGTAATATTTGATTCGAAACATACAAAGGTCGAGTTAATACCTTTCTTTTCGAACCAAGTCTTGCGTTTAATACAGTCCTTCTTCACGTGTCCTTTCTTGCCACAAAAGAAGCACTTTACAATAAAGGCTTTCTTTTCATTAGTCCGTTTAACATTTCCAGACCCGGCAAGTTTCTTTGATTGATAATGCTTCAATTTTCTTTTCTTATTGCCAGCACTTTGAGTAGTAGTCATAACATTATATGAACTTTCCTGTCTTAATCTCAATTCATCCTAAACACACATATTAGTCAAATCATTCAAGTTCCACTTATCCTTATTTGTATTGTAGTGAATCTTGAATGGGCCAAACTGAGAAGGAAGAGAATTAAGAATAAACTGCACGAGGAAAGATTCATCAACATTCATGCCTAATGTTTTAAGTTTTACAGCTTTGTCAGCCATATTGAGGATGTGATCTTGAATTCCTCGAGTACCATCATATTGGGTTGTAGTCAGTTCTTTCATTAATGTGCCAGCCAATGACTTATCAGCAGATTTAAATCTGTCTTCAATAACCTTTAAATATTCCTTTGCGCTAGTTGCAATTGGTAATGAAGTCTTTATGTTATTTGCAATTGTCATTCTTATGAACATTAAACTGAGTCTATTAGATCTTTCCCAAACCTTCATTTCATTGACTTGTTCTACAGTACTTTCATCAGTCAAGTCTGTAAGCTTTTCAACAAGTAATGCTAAATCAAGATCTAATACTCCGAGTGTGAATTGCACATGCTCTAACCATTCTGAATAATTTGATCTAGAGAGTACAGGGACACTTGAAGCATATGAATGTATATGCGGAAGTACCACTGCAAAAATATAGAATAACATTAATGCTTTGAGTTTGTTAAAAAATTGATGAACTATTGATATCATCTATATTACACCTTTGGGTGAAATATTGACATATCTAATGTTCACTCAAAGAATATTTATGTAGGACTGATACTATCATTGTGGAATAGTGTTGTTACCTTTGGGTATACAACTATAAACTGTAAGGATATCCAAAACAGTATCATCCTACCCCATCACATAATTATTTGAATTAGATTCTCCTTTAGGATTGTCTAAATCTCCTAATTATATGTGCCATTATGAATATTATTTCCTTAATGTCATTTAGGACTAATTCCTTAATATTATTTTATAAGTCATTAGTCTAGGTCACTTTGGTGGCTACAAGACTAATGCAATAATATAAAATAAAATGTCCTATAAATGACAAGATTTTTATTGCAATTCATATCATAAAAGTTTATCATCCCAGGCCACTTTGGAGCTACAGGTCAGATAAAACTTAAGGAGATGAATTACAAAATAATATTCATCAAATTTCTTTAAGTTTGCTACTAAACAGTTCAATAATAAAATAACAGTAATAATTATTGAACATTAATGCTAAGTGATTTTAATAATAAAATAACCAGAATAATTATTGAACATTAATGCCAAGCAATTTAATAATAAAATAATAGTAATAATTATTGAACATTAATGCTAAGCGATTTCAATAATAAAATAACCAGAATAATTATTGAACATTAATCCCAAGCAGTTCAATAATAAAATAACAGCAATAATAATTATTGAACATTAAGCAGTTTCAATAATAAAATAACCATAATAATTATTAAACATTAAGCAGTTTCAATAATAAAATAACCATAATAATTATTGAATATTAAAGCTAAGTAATTCAATAATAAATAACAATAACAATTATTGAATCTTAATCAACAAAAGAAAACTCATATGATAATCATGATAACATATAAATCATGCCTTCATGTGAAAGATAAATATTATTTCATAATTTCAAATATATACATGTGAATAAATAAATAAAATTCCAAAAGCAATAATTGGATTTTTTTTATCACATGTATAATCAATTATTCATATGAGAAAACTATAAAATAAACCATAATTTATAGTTTTTTAATCAAAAATTAAATCCAATTAAATAATCAAAAAATAATTATGATTAAAACTAATCATAATTATAATAAATCATATTTATTAATTTTATAATTGAGAATATAAACTAAATTTTTCAACTTTGATAAAATCGTAAATATTTAAAAGGATTTAAATCGGAAATATGCGATGGTAGAACTGTAATTTGGTAAAAATAAGACTCGAGGGCAAAATCGTAAATATGTTGACAGAACATAAACTGAAATTACGAAATTTGCAAGGGTAAAACTATAATTTTATTAAAACCCTAACCTCGAGGGCAAAATCATAATTATGCCAAAACCCTAATCTGCCTTCGCCGCCGCCGCCTGTGCGCGCGGTGCTGCCGCTGTTGCCTGCCGCGCGGCTGCCTGTGCGCGGGCGGACGCTTATGCGCGGTCGCCGCCTGTGCGCGGCGCGCATGGCTGGCCGCGGCTGTTGCCAGCGCGCGGCCGCCGCCTGTGCACGGCCTACCACGCACGACCGCCACCTGGGCTGTGTGCCTGCGTGCGGCCGACCGTCGCATGGACGGGTTTTGTGATGCCCGCATATGGGACGTAATTCTGTGATGTCCGCGTACGGGACGTAGTTCTGTGATGTCCGCGTACAGGATGTAGTTCTATGATGTCCGCGTACGGGACATAGTTCTGTGATGCGCAGCAAGGTCGACGGTGACCATTGCTGCTTTATAATTCTTGGAGAATAGGATAATTTTATGCATCGTAAATGAATTTATAGATATAATGCATTTGATTTCAAGAAAACCTAGGCTCTAATACCAATTGATAGCATAAAAAATCTATAATTATGCTATATCAATTATGCGGAAATAACCTACATGCCAAGATTGAAATAAAAAATGCATAGATCTAATTTACGAAGCATACCTTTAGATGTCATCTGGTCAGAGATCTCGTTTGATCTGCTAAGCACCGTCTTGAACCGAGATTGTTGTAGGCACCATCTCCACGTCTCCAAGATCGCTGTGCAACTCTGATCTGCAAGGAGTAGATCCGGAAGTAGATCCTTTCTCCTCTCTTCCTATCCTTTCACAGGATCACTCAAACTGTTTGATTTTGGGGAAAGATTTTCGGGAGACAATTGAGGAGGAAAATGAAATCCCTCAACGGAAGGGTGCGTCTATCGTGTATACGTGCTACAACGCTTATCCAATCCCCTAAAGATCCTGTCCTTTAATAGGCGAGAGCAGAGGGTCTATGATAAAATCTCAGGAGATTCCTCCCATCAAGATTATCTCCCGAGGAATCGTTCCGTAAGTGGACTAATTCTATTGGCTAAAATAACTTAACGGAACCCAATTAGTTATCTTATTCAATTATAAAAGGACCACAAAATCTAACAAGAGGGTCAACATAAAATCTATCCACAACACTAAACAATTAACATTTTTTCTATTCATCAAGCGTACTATCATGTAACACCGAAAAACTAATGATGATTTTTAAATACGTTGAAAATGTAATCCATTAAGAAATATATGAAAAAAATAGAATTAAATTTATAAGAAAGGATATGAGCTTAGATCGTATTAGAGTTACTTGCTTAGCAATCCCCTTTTTTTTTTCTCACCGAACAAAGTTAAGAGAAAGTTATAGCAACATCAACAAAGGAGTTATCATACGAAAAAGATAAGATAAACCATAAGAGCCTTATCTTTATATAGTAGGAGAAGATCTAGAAGAGTTTCTATTGAAATAGAAGTGACAGAGGGGTCATAACATAAGAGAGAGCAATAGAAAGAGAGAGGGAGTCGGAGAGAATAGTGGGATTAGGAGGGAGTACAAGGATCACAAGATGTGAAGACATCGTCCATAGTGATTTCTCCCATTAGCACCAGTAGCTTTTCACTCTAGGATTTCTCCCCAAGTTCACGTATCTAATAATACTACTACAACTTGAGTTACACCAACTACAAAGTGTTAATATGAGTTACACCAACTACTAAACACACACTCCCGCCCCAAAACACAATTACAATATGTAATGGAAGCTCATTGCAATTCATATTATCGATTATTATCTCTATCATCATCTATCAAATTAGATAAAATAATATTTTTATATTAAATCTCATATTTTAATGATAAAATTAATTGATAAATTATTTGATCTAATATATATGTTGAGAAAAGTGTGTAGGATTAACTACAATAGCGGTA
This sequence comes from Musa balbisiana, assembly GCA_004837865.1. Classification (NCBI taxonomy): domain Eukaryota; kingdom Viridiplantae; phylum Streptophyta; class Magnoliopsida; order Zingiberales; family Musaceae; genus Musa; species Musa balbisiana. The sequence continues at coordinate 22,100,970 of CM017192.1, forward strand.
AGACATAAATCAAATGTTATGCTGGAGTTAAGATTGAGATTTCATTGGGAGTTCGAGAGTTCATCGGAAGTTTGGACGTTCATCATAAGTTCTGTCGGGATTAACCGAGAAGTTTAGGAGCTTGCCAAAGAAGCTCGTCGGAACTAGCCAAGAAGATCGTCGTAAAGTCTAGGAGTTTACCGGGAGTCCACTAGAACATTATCGAGATATCGTCAAAAAATCGTCGGAAGCTCGCTAGAAGAATAATTGACATACTGGACCAAGATTGCTTAGTTAATATCTTAAATTATTATAGTTAGACCTTAAGTTGAGTTAGGATTTGGAGGTAATCCCATGAACTTAGTTAGGGGCCAATTGGACCCTTAATAGGGCTAAATTGGGTCAGTTGAACAACCCATTCAGCACATGAAGTGACGGTCGATGGTGGCACCGCTTGGGACTCAGTCTCCCAGGTGCTCTGGGTGATGGTATCACCTAGACTAGGAGGTGGTACCACCAACAATTAATGTTGTCAGACAATGGTACTGCCCTATTAAGTGGTGGTACCACTAAAGCTCAATCTCCGAGCTTTGTTAGGCGGTCATATCGTCTAGACTGAGTAGTGGTAGGTAATGCACAGTGTTAATTTGTAGGCGATAGTACTGCCCAATAATGGCGGTGGTACCACCAGTACCCCGAAATCCAGAGATGTAATATTTTTTTGCTTCAATTCTGAAGCCATTGGGGCCTATAAATATCCCACCTTTTTTTGCATGAAAAGACATAAAAGTATGAACAAAATATTGAAGTCTTAGGGTGTGAAAGTATTGTAAAAGTGAAAAGAGTCATCCTCCTCCCTTTCTAAGTGTTGTGATCATTCAAGAGAGGTGTGAGGCTTGCAAGGGTTATCTCCTAAACCCGTGAAAAGGAGAAAGCACTGTAAAGTGGTGATTGGTTTTCGCCTATTGAATGAAGATCATTAGTGGATGCCGATGATCTCGACAGAGGAGAAATCAGAAGTGGATGTAGGTCACAACGACTGAACATTATAAATTTCGGTGTGCTCATTTCCATTCTGCTTTTCATTACTGCATTAATTTCTAAGTTAATTGCTAGTTCATTTACTCTAAAGTCTTTCTGAGATTGGTTTTCAATGAATGAAAAGTTTACAAAATCGACGAATTTTTCGGCTGCACTAATTCACCCCCCCTCTTAGTGCTGCTCTTGATCCTAATACTTTGATCATAGACTACGAATGATATGAACCATCAAGTTGATCATAATTCTGCCAAAGACCCTTTAACTATTTATGGAGGACCAATGACAAGAGCTAAAGCTAAAAGGATGAAAGAAGCCTTAACTTGTTTATTGGAATGCATTTGAAAGGAGCAAGCTGGTCAAGACTCGGTCAACGTTTTATGGATGCAAGAAGAGCCTCAAATTGTCAACATGTTTCAAATAAGTCTAAATAATGAAGAGAAAGTCTAATTTTGAGAGAAGGATGAATTTTTAACCCGTTTTGAGGAATAAAGGTCATTTAACCATGGACAATATTAGGAATTGTGGGCTTATTCATGAATAATCATTCAAATTAATTCAAGGTAGATTCATGAGTGATATATATTCATGAATTAGGAATATGAATATCATTTAATATATTTAATATATTCATTCCTTTTTGTATTTGGCCTTTGTAGTCTATAAACAAGGCTGACTCCCTTTTTAAGGAAATAATTCAGAAGTATAATCATCTTTCAACACTGGTTAGTGTTTTATTTTTAAGTTCATGAACTTTAAAACCTATCAAGCTTTGCTGCTTGTGGCATTCAAACCCCAAAAATCTTTGATTTTTCTTTCAACTTATCAAACTTCTTAGTTTATAACGTTTTAAGAGAATCAAAGTGTTGTTCTAATTATTTCATCAATTTCTTATTGATAAAGTGATTAGAATAGTTTCGCTTACTTAAATGTTGAACGTTCCATCTTGTTTTAATTCGTTGGAGGGTGTCAATTTGTATTCCATATATATCATAGTTCTTTAGCTATCAGGATGTATAGTTGCTAAGTTGATAATTTTCATCATTTGGTATTAGAGCTTGGCTCAAGTTTGAGGTTTGCATATCTATTTATTTGCTATCTTTTATATTTCTCCCTTTTCTTTTTCTTTTTCTCCTTGCATATCCATTTATTTGGTATTAATTGTTGTTCTTCCTTTATATTCATTATTGTGCTTCTTGTGTTATTACTATTCTTCTTTGTATCTTTGCACTTTATAGTATAAAAAAAGAAAAAAAAAAGAAAAAAAATTCAAAAAGAAAAAAATCAAAGGGCAAAAAAAAGAAAAGGGAAAATAAAAGGTAGAAAAAGAAAGAAAGAGATCAGAATTGAAAAAAAAAAAAGAAATTTTTTTGTGGATTCAAGGAATTCTTGCAAATTACAAAATTCTATGTTTGTTCATTTAAATTCTTATTTTAATTTGAAAAAAAATTTTCATTCCACAAAAATTTCTTTGTTCAATTGATATTTAGATTCTAATATTTGATTATGATTGAAATGCATTACACACACCTTTCAATTGACCTACCTTTTGGTTGCTTTTAAACCTGTCCAGTTTCACTACCTTTGAATTGTCACAATATTAATTATTTGTTTAGGTACCTTAGTTAATATAAGAACTCAAAGAACAAAACAAGAGAGGTAAAAGACAAGAGTATTAAGATCAATATTGAGAAAAGCCAAAAATTGTGTGAAACATGAGTGGAGTTGATAAGACCCTGGGGTTTTATCATGGAAGAAAGGGGAGAAAAGGGGATGATCGCTTTGAGGGGATCAGCTTCCTTGATTACTTCAAGGGGATCGACCTCCTTGAACACTTTGAGAGGATCGACCTCTTAGGGTTTGCCAAAAGACTGAATAATATTTCATTGATTTCTAAAAAGAAACAGTTACATCCCTATTTATAGAGTTCCACTTAGAGTCCACTAGGACTTGGACTTTTAATAATAAATAAATAGTAAATAAATCTCTATCCGACTCTAACTAAACTAAACAGACTCAATAAATATTATTCAAAAGCTTAAAAAATAAGGAGATCCTAACAATTCCTCCCTCTTCAAATCAACCTTGTCCTCGAGGTTGAGCAACATCAAACTCGGGGAGTTTCTCTTTCAACACTTTAGTCGCAAGGTATCTGCGACACATCACAACCCATTGATCGAGTAAGTACGGTCTCCACTTCTTGATAGTATAAGCAATATGTTACATTTTGGTGTTGTAGTCTTCTGAAAAACCCTCTTCATCTAATGGCTAGTGATAGTTGTGACCTTATTTCCAGGTCTTCCCTTTAGGATCACCTACTTTCTATTAATAAAAAACTTCATTATTAGTTTAGAAAAATTCTATGAAATATCACCCAAGGTTGATAGCTATTCAATTCCAAGCACCACTTCGAAGTCTTCCAAAGGTAGTAAAAAGAAGTCCACATGTAACTCTTAGCCCTGCAAAGTCAATTTAATCTTTGAGCATTTGCTATCACAGATTAAAATCCATCCATTGGTGACCTTTACTTCAAATTTATCATAACATTCGATGTGGTAAGCTAATCGGGCTGCAACTTTCCTATCCATAAAATTATTAGTGCTGCCCATATTAATCAAAATAGTAACAGACTGATATTTCAAAGTTCCTCCAATTTTTATAGTTTGTGGGTTAGAGTAGCCAACCAATGCATATACTGTATGTGTGATAGCTTTAATATATTCATTAGTTTCCACACCTTCATGATCGGAGTCTAACTCTTTTGCTTTCGGTTCCTCCTCGATCGACTCAATCATCAGAAGTTTATCTTATTTGCATTGATGCTCCTTACTCCACTTTTCATCACAATGCCAGCACAAACCCTTTGCTGATCTTTCCTTGAGTTCTTCTTGGGTTAGAATTTGGGTGCCAAGGTTTCAGTTGGGAATAGATGAGGTGAGTGGCTTGCTAATCATCTATTTGTTGTCACTTTTGTTTCAACGATTTTTTTTGCTAATTTTTTTTCATATAGATGTGCAAATGAGATCATAGCTATCATAGTGCAGGGTCGATGAGCCTTAATTTCACATCGGATATTTAGATTAAGTCATTCGATAAATATTCCCACCAGTTGTCATTCAGACCAATCTCTAGCTTGATTTGACAATCATTCAAATCTTCTATGATATTCTAACATTGTAAAAGTCTAACGAATTTTGGCGAGTTGCCCATCAACATTCTCATATTCAGATGGTCCAAAGCGAATAAGAAGTCCCCTCTTAAATTGCTCCCATAAGAGAACTCCGTGGTAAGTTTCATACCAATTATGCCACTGGATTATTTTTCCCTCTAGTTGGATTGAGGCTATTTCCACCTTAGATTCTTCTAGTGTTCTATGAAAATGAAAAAAATTTTCTACCCTAGAGATCCAATTGGTCGGATTTCCATCTTCCCATCTTGGAAATTCCACCTTCATGCGTGGATAGCTTGTGTCTTGTTCTTGGTTCTTTTTTCCTATGTCTTCAAATCGATTTAATGTAAGACTTGAACTTTCATCTTATTGAAATTTACTGAAGCTCTCCAATAAACTATTTTAATTTTTTTTAAGAGTTTCTTGTAGTCGGTTCTCAATTCTGGTTTCCAAGGCTTCTAATTGGGCTTTTATTGAGTTGTCGGTAGCCATTACATAAGATTATAGATCTGTGATCTCTAATTATTGTTTCTGGTGTCGGGTCAAGGGCATCAATATTGCACTATTCGGTGTGGCTGCTGTGAAGTTTGGCCTGGGGTAACATTGAGGGCGTAAGGAAACGTGAAGCTATTGAGGAAACAAACGTTGAGGGTAGTGTAAAGGCTTGTTGTGGTTGCTACGAGGAGGAAAGGTTGTTATCCTGTTTCTATTGCTATGTGGGGTGAGATTGCGAGGGCTGAAAGGTGGTGGCATTGACATGGGGAGCGACTGAGGGTGGCTGCGCATGTTGCTGCGACCTAAGTGGAGCGATCGACGAGCGGCCGAAGATGAGCCAGGGTAGTGTAAAGACTTGCTGTGGTTGTTGCGAGTGCTGTTGGAGGGTGGCTACAGCAGATCGAGGGGGGTGGTCACTGGTCAGGAGCAGTGGCGACGGTGGTGCTGGCTGAGAAGCGGCGGCGACGATGGTGGCAATCGGTGCCTACGGTAGTAGAGGGACTGACGGCTGTGGTAGCAGAGGGTGCTCTGTTTTTATCGCATCGTAGAAGGAGCTGCTGGCGACATGAGCAGTTGAGGAGAAGGTTGCAGTGGCTAGCAATGGTGGTGGCTCGGTTGGGAGGCGGCGGTGCTGTGAATGTCGATGGAGAAGAGAAGTGGTGGTGGCGTGGCTGGGAACAAGGGCAATCGGTGAGTTGCCCTATTTTGGTTGCTGCAAGGAAGGGAGTTGCTACCCGAGGTTGAGAGGCAACGGTGGTGGCATGGTTGGAAGCAACGTCGCCAAGGGTCGTCGAGGGCTAAGATCAACGAAGGGGGAGGTCTGCTGGCAAGAAAACAGTGGCAGCGACCCTTTCTTGCTCAATTAGGAAGAGGTGTTCTACTGGCTGGGAAACAATGGTGATGGTGGTCGTTGGCTGGAAAGCAGTGGCGGCGGTGGGGCTAGCTGGAAGCATGGGCTCTTTCGACCAACAGCGGTGGTGGTGGAGAGGGGAAGCAGGGGTTCTTGGTCGTGCATGGTTGCTAGCCTTTTTTTTTCTTTTTTTTTTATGATGATAACTGTAGCGAGAATGCTGAGGATCGCTGCTTTGATACTAAATGATAAGATCCTAAGGTTTTATCATGGAAGAAAGATGAGAAAATGGGATTATTGCTTAGAGGGGATTGGCCTCCTTGATCACTTCGAGGGGATCGACCTCCTAGGGTTTGTCAAAAGACTGAATATTATTTCATTGCTTTTCGAAAAGAAACAGTTACATCCCTATTTATAGAGTTCCACCTAGAGTCCATCAGGACTTGGACTCTTAATAATAAATAAATATTAAATAAATCTCTATCATACTCAAACTAAACTAAACAGACTCAATAAACATTATTCAAAATCTTAGAAAAGAAGGGGATCCTAACAGGAGTGAATCAAATCTAGAGTGAAACACGTGAGAGAGTATTGATGAGGCTGTTTTAATTTTGATTTTCAGGTTGTAAACATGTTTAAAGATAAAGAAGCAAGTTCTTCATTAAATGATCTTTTGGTTCAAGCAATATAGTAATAATTTGAACATATATTCAAAGTGATAAGAGATATAAGAGATTATCTAGAAAGGCATGATAATATAATTAATAGATTGCAAGGTGAACCATGGTATTGGAGACAACCAACCTTTGTCAATGATGAATATGATGGTGGCGATGACATAAATGATGACCAAGTTACTATAATTGGTCAAGATGTTAATCCTAGGAGATAAAATAGGAGAGGACATTTTGATGGTGTGGACAGAAACATAGGTAGCATCAAAATGAAAATTCCTGATTTTCAACAAAAGAATAATCCAGATACCTATTTGGAGTGGGAACAAAAAGTGGAGCTAATATTTGAATGTCACAACTACTTCGAAGAGAAAAAGGTAAAATTAGCCTATGTTAAATTTTGTGATTATACTATTATTTGGTAGGATCAATTATGTAAAGACAAGCGTAAAAATGGTGAAAGGCCCGTGGAGACTTGGTTGGAGATGAAACAAATTATGAGGAGGAGATTTGTCCCTAGTCATTACTATAGGGATTTGCATCAACGACTATAAACTTTGACACAAGATTCCATTAGTGTTGATAAATATCACAAGGAGATAGAGATAGCCATGATAAGGGCTAATATGGAGGAAGATTATGAGGCCACCATGACTCGATTTCTAAGTGGATTAAACAAGAACATTACTAATCTTATAGAGTTTCAACATTATGTGGAGATTGAGGACATGGTGAATATGACCATAAAGATTGAGAGGTAACTAAAAAAAAAAAGGCATAATGTATGATTTGAAACCTTATTCGAGTTTTTCTTCTTCTTGGAAATCGAATTAGAGTAAAAAGGATGATAAACCCATGTTAAGCTTAAAATTGATGAAACTAAAGGTAGAAATGAATCAGGCAGCAAGGGTAAAGGTGAGAATCAACCTAATCAAACTAGAGGCATTAAGTGTTTTAAGTGTCTTGGGCATGGACATGTGGCATGTGAATGTCTTAATAAGAGAGTTATGATCATGAGGGATAAAATTATAGAATCTGAAAGTAAGAGAGAGGATGATGATGACATTCCAGAGGATGCTAGTGATGTAGAGTATGTTAAAGGTGAAAATCTAGTTATTCAATGCACACTTAGTTTGCAAAATAAAATTGATGAACATGGTGAACAATGTGAAAATATATTTCATACTCATTATTTGATTACTAACAAGTTGTGTAATGTGATTATTGATTGTGGAAGTTGTACAAATGTGGCAAGCACCTTGCTCGTGGAGAAACTAAAATTATCTACTATCAAACATCCAAAACCTTACAAGTAACAATGGTTGAATGATAGGGTGTAGTAAAGGTAAATCGACAAGTGTTAGTTTCTTTTTCAATTGGTAGATATAACAATGAAGTTTGGTGTGATGTGGTACTTATGTATGCTGGTCATATATTGTTAGGGGGACCTTGGCAGTATGATCGAAGGGTAATATATGATGGATTCAAGAACCATTATTCTTTGATTATGGATAGACAAAAATATCAGCTTGGACCTTTGCCTCCAAAGATAATTTTTGAAGACCAAATCTGTTGGAAAATCTTGGGGATGACATCACATGCGTAGTAGAAGAACAAAAATAAAATTCCAAATTCCTAAAGAGATGTTCGTCGTTGTGCGAAGATTGGTGCGAAAAAATCTGTGAAACAAACTACGTATAGAATAAATTATGTTACCTAGGGAGATTGTATATCCCTGTTTCCTTATAGATCTCTATGAGAGGGTGAAGGAGGTCAAACATCTTCCTCTCTAGCGGTGATCCACATAGCAGGGCTGCTCTAGACTCTAGGCCTGCTTTGAGGTAGAGAGAGGGAGGAGAATAGGAGAGGCAAGCAAAGGCTCTATAGCCTATGAATCACTGAATCCCTCCTATTTATAGAGGTCTCCTATCAAACCCTAATGGGTCCTCCCCTATTGGGTATTGGATCTGCATCCAATTATCCAAGCCTTTTAGATTAGTGGATCTCTATCCAATAATCTCTCATGGGCTCTTATTGGATCTCGTCCATGAGATCCAATAATTCAAGGGTTTATTGGATATCCAATAAGATAGGGGCTCCGACGGATATCTTATATCCAAACCTCTACTCATCGTAATGCCTACCATATGTGTGTGACCCTATAGGCCCAATATCGAGCTGGCCGTAAGTCATACCTGTCAGAACTCCTTCTAGCTTAGTGAATTATTATCTCCATAATAATTCACTCGATTCATCGACTATGGACGTACTAGGCCACTACGCCATAGTCCCTAGATGATATAGGGGAATCCAATCCATTGGACCTGTTTGTTCTTAGTTACCGTGTACCTATAGTCCCTTATCTATCTAATATCCCAAAGACCGTATATCGGGCATGGTGCTGTTAGACCCATACGATTTCTACTCGAGTCTCGCTCTAATCAGATTCTCCCAAAAAACTCTTTCTCTCTCAATCTGAATGACTCTGACTAGGGATTTGTTTGAGCAAGAACACATAAGATATTCCTCTCATGATGTCGAGAGTGGATGATCCTCTATCGACACTCAATAGCCCTCGTAAGGTCGACTACCACTCCCAATGATCAACTGTACTAGATTTGGGACATCCAAACCTATAAGTCTGGTATCAAGTCTAAAGACCAGATACACTACTAAGACTACGAAATCACTGTCTAACAATAAGGCATCATCAACCATCCAGTATTCCGTAAGCATATTAATCAGTGAACTCATTCTCCAATGAGCACCTGTACTATATCCCTAGTGTCCCCACACGAGCAGCTATGAGACCAACTATATCCATCATATGGACGAGTATACAGCACACCAGTCTGTCCAGTTGTCTCGATATCCCTCTCGAGTAACTTATGATCGGGATTATTTAGGATTTATGTTTAAAGGTGAATCGGTCTAATTATCGTGATCTCATCATGATCCGATTCCCATTGCACAAATCCAAGGACATCATAATATATACATGCATATATACAATAGACAATATAAAGTGATAAATACTAAAATATAATAAGCAAAAAGATTCCGTGTCAAGTCACACATGCTATCACTCACGTGATTGGCTTGTTGGGCACCTATGACTAGCAAAATGCGCATAAAACAATAATATAAGGAACTTGAATCTACATTAACTAAAACTTTGGGGAGGGAGCAAGAAAGAGAGAAAAAAAACAAATGTGAGTTGAGTGGTAAAAGTAAGAGTATTCGGAAATAGAAGGGGAGAGAAAATAAAGAAAGCTTGAGTGAAAGAAAAATAAGTGTTTATGCTAAAATTATCATGCCCCCTCGAGAATTGATAATATTAAAATTTAATAATAATCCATTCTAGGATCAAACACACATTTAATGACACTAAGAAAATATTTCAATCACATCCATAATTCTATAATTCATAAGACCTGTGCAGTTTACAATCATATACCACACTATTCGATGAATTGTAAAATTTAAACCAACTCACTAAGACAATAATCACCTCATAAATCCACAAGTGTAGTATTATATACAATCACAAAAACCAATGTTTATCACATATTCATATCATTACACAAATTTACTTAACACTCCAAAATCCTAAACATGAGAGGTTTTTTAAACTTTTACAAAACTCATAAGTTTATATTTACCATCAACATTCCATTAGACACCAAGTATACATATACAACAAAAACATATCATCTACTAAAGGTTTACCTAAAGTCTTCTAGCTTTCTATTGTCGTAGCTCAATTTAAACATTCTAGCGAGTGATAAGCTATCCTACAAAATTTATATAGCAACAGGGTGAGCACATAGAGCTCAACAAGTAACTAACATATCAATGGCGAAAAAGGATAATTTCAAAGCAAAAAGGTACCAAATACAAGGCAGGGATACAAGAGTTCATAGATAGTTATTCTATGAATGCAGAATTACAATATCATTTCATTCGAAGCATGTTTTGTTTATAATAAGAGAGTAAAGACTAATTGGAGCAAATCATTAATGTAAGGAGCATTTCAGGGCATTTCAATGGTGTATGAAATGTTTCGGAATATATCAATGACATAAGAAATATTTCAGATCATATCAATTATGGATGAAATATTTCAGAGAATATCAATGGCGTATGAAATATTTCAGAATATATCAATGTCATATGAAACATTTTGGAGCATATCAATTGCAGATGAAATATTTCGGAACATATCAATGACATATGAAATATTTCGGAACATATCAATGACATGAAATATTTTGGAGCATATCAATAGTGGATAAAATATTTTGGAACACATTAATGGCAGATGAAATGCTTTAGAACATATCAATGGCATAAGAAGCACTTCGGATCATATTAAGGGCGTATGAAATATTTCGGAGTATATCAATAACAAATGAAACATTTCGGAGCATATCAAGGACATATGAAATGATTCAGAATATATTAATGGTGGATGAAATACTTCGAAATATATCAATGTCATATGAAACATTTCGGAGCATATCAAAGACATATGAAACATTTCAGAGAATATCATTGGTGGATGAAACATTTCGTAATATATCAATGGTGAATGAAATATTTCAGAACATATCAATGACGAATGAAATTCTTCAAAAAATATCAATGACATATGAAGTATTTTGGAGCATATCAATAACATATGGAATGTTTCAGAAGTATAAGAAGTATTTCAGAACATATCAAAGAACAAATACATAACAGAAGCTCAAACGTCGCATTTGACGTTGCATACATTTCATTTTTATCCAAAGCACACATAGAAGCATATAACCAAAGCTTTGGATATAATGTCAAACAGATAGAAGGTGAAGTGGGATCCCAAATATAATCTCTCATGTTTGGGAGCATTATCAATCCACGTCTGGATGAAGCCAGAGGGGGCCGACAGAGCATCACGGGCTCTAAGCAAATACCCTTTACTATTTCTGGCAAAGGTCCAGATAATCCCTTTACCATTTCTGGTAAACGTCCATATAATCCTTTTACTATTTCTAGTAAAAGTTCAAATAATTTCATAAATACCAGAGTACAAAAGGGCATTATGAACAATAAAGTTGGCACATATTGGAAATACATGCGGAACAACAAAATGCATGTGCCTATACGAAACATTACGATACAAATATGAAGTTTACATAACAAATTTAGGTATGCAAATATTTGTAGGATAAGAGTATATAGAAATTTAAAGCAATAATGTAAAGCTAAACTGAAGTAAGGATTTTAGCTGAAATCAATTTCCAAATAGACAAAATAAGAATATGCAAAATCGATCAAAGCTCAATTTCTGATAAAATTTGAGAGGTATAATTTATGAATTATTTGGATAACTAATTATACTCTAAATTATATAATATAAGAGTCATTAGAAAGATGTATCAATCTAGTTTAGATAACTCAAGTTTTATAAGAATAAGAGTTTCCAATAAGGAGTTATAAATAATTTAGTAACCAAATATCAGAGAATATTATATCTGTTTTATAAAATTCATAGAGTTGATTAAAATAGATGATTCAATATGAATTTATACTCCAAATCTTTCAAATCAGATATGCATAGAAAGGTTTATGAGTCTAGTTTCCAATAAATTATATTTCAAATAAATCAAAGTTTTCAATAGAGAGTTATAAGCAAGAGAGTACTAAAAGGTCATAACTAATAGTCTCTATTTTATAGATTTCATAGGGTCGATTAAAATAATAGTTTTGATAGGTAAATAGACTCCAAATTTATTAATCTTAGTATCAAAAGAAAAAGCTATGAGTCTATTTTCGAATTAATTAGTTTTTCTAAAATCAAGAATCTATGTAGAAAGTTATGGCTAGAAAAATACAAAAAGGTCAAATCTAAAAAAATTCCAGATTCACAGTTTTATTTCCAAATGATAGAAATATCAAGTATAAAGTCAAAATCTTCCAAAGTTTTTAGAATTAAGATGAAATCAGAGATCAAGATTTATGTAGAAAGGGATTCGAAAACTTGTCTTAGAAAAATTGGAGTCTCAAATGTGTGGAATTGATGCAAGATCTCACGCCAAAGTAAAGCTTTTTTTTTCTCTACTTCAATTCCTCTTCCCTTCTTTTCTCAAACCTACGTTGGTTGCAGCTCTTAAGTTTTCCTCCTATAATTTCTCCTCTAATGCATTAGATTTAACTAACACAAGGATTACAAGGTGGAAAGTATGCATGAAAGAAGCCTAGTGTCATCATTAAAACAAACATAGGTGACACCAACCTTAGGTTAGCTAGTGACACATGTCCACCATTTTTCTTTTTTTTTTAAAACCTATATGAATCTTTCACAAATCATATCATATTTTTAATATTTATATTTAGGTCCCTACATTACAAATAAGCCCTTACAAAAATTTAAAAATGAGGGATGTTACAAAAATAAGTGATGTGAAGAAAGCCTTAACCATGAGAGCCCTTACTTGTACTTATGTATAAGGACGTTTTGATTGCTTCTAACAAAATTGATAAAAGTTTGCCTAGTGTTATTATTGATCTTTTGCAGGAAAATGATGATCTTTTTTCTGAAGAAATTCCTAGGTTTGCCACCAATTAAATGAATTGAGCATTAAATTGATTTCATTCTAAGTGCAAGCATACCAAATGAGCCAACATATAGATGCAACATCGAAGAGGCCAAGGAAATCCAAAAGCAAATAAGTGAGCTTATAGAAAGAGGTATGTATGAGAAAGTATGAGTCCATGTGTAGTTCCTGTTCTGTTGGTGCCTAAAAAGGATGAATCTTGGAGAATATGTGTTGATTGCAGAGTCATCAACAAAATCATGGTAAAGTATATACATCATATTCCTAGGTCATATTCCTAGGCTAGATGACATGTTGGATGAATTGTATGGTTTTTGTATATTTTTATAAATTAATTTAAAATTTGGATATCATCAAATAAGAATGCATGAGGGTGATGAATGAAAAACCACTTTCAAAATCAAACATAATTTATATGAATAGTTGGTGATGCCTTTTGGCCTAACTAATGCACCTAGTACTTTCATGAAATTGATGAACCATATTTTGCATGCTTACATTGGAAAGTTTATAGTGGTTTATTTTGATGATATACTTGTGTATAGAAAAAATTTAGATGAGCATGTAAAACATTTAAAAACTATTTTTGATGTGCTTAGAAAAGAAATTATATGCTAATCTAAAAAAATATATTTTTTGCACTAATGAAATTACTTTTCTTGGATATGTTGTTAACGATAAAGAAATACATATTGATCAAGAAAAAGTGAAAGTAATTAGGGAGTGGCCAAAACCCACTAGTGTTAATGATGTTAGAAGTTTTCATGGTCTTGCTAACTTTCATAGAAGATTCATTAAGGATTTTTCTATAATTGTTGCACCATTAACTAAATGCATGAAAAAGAATATGAGATTTAGATAGGGTGACAAACAAGATGATACTTTTAACTTACTTAAAGATAAACTCAGTTTAGCACCTTTGCTTGCTTTACCTAACTTAACTAAAACTTTTGAGATAGTGTGATGCCAGTGGAATAGGTATTGGATGAGTTTTAATGCAAAAAGGTAGATCCATTGCATTCTTTAGTAAGAAGCTAAGTGGAGCAAGTCTTAACTACCCGACATATGATAAGGAGTTTTATGCCTTGGTAAGAATGTTAGAGACATTGTAGCACTATCTTTGGTATAAGAAATTCATTATACACACCGATCATGAGTCATTGAAATATCTCAAAGGATAAGGAAAGCTAAACCGTAGGCATGCAAAATGGGTGGAGTTTATTGAATCCTTTCCATACATCATTAAATACAAACAAGGTAAGGAAAATGTGATTGTCGATGCTCTTTCTGGAAGATAGGCTCTAATTTCTCAACTTGATGCAAATTTATTGGATTTTAAGTACATTAAAGATTTATATAATTCTGACCATAATTTTGCTAATATTTATGGGGCATGTGAGAAAAGGGGTTTTGACAAGTTCTCTAGGTATGATGGATTTCTTTTCAAGGAAAACAAGTTATGTGTTCCTCAATATTCAATGATAGAATTACTTGCGAGAGAGGCACATAGTGGAGGTTTAATGGGGCATTTTAGGGTTAGAAAAAACTTTAAATATGTTAAGTGATCATTTCTTTTAGCCACACATGAAAAGAGATATTGAGAGATCGTATGAGAAATGTAAATAAGCTAAATCTAAAGTAATACCTCATGAGTTATATACTCCTCTTCCTATAACTAGTGAGTCTTGGGTTAATATATCGATGGACTTTGTCTTGGGTTTACCTAGGTCAAAAGGAGGGAGAGATTTTATTTCTGTTGTTGTTGACAGGTTTAGCAAGATGACACATTTTATTCTATGCCACAAAATAGATAATGCAACACATGTCATGGGGCTGTTCTTCAATGAAATTATGAGATTACATAGCATTCCAAAGACAATTGTGAGTGATAGAGATGTAAAGTTTCTTAACCACATTTGGAAAATACTTTGGAGCAAGTTAGGTACAAGACTATTATATTCAACCACTTATCATCCACAAACAATTGGACAAACGGAGGTGATAAATCAAACTTTATCAAAACTTTTAAGGGCTATAATTTAAAAGAATTTAACAAATTGGAAGGAATGTTTACCACATGTGCAGTTTGCTTATAACAAAAGTGTGCATGCTACAATAAACCATTCCCCATTTGAAGTTGTGTGTGGGTTCAATCCATTAACTCCTATAGATTTGCTATATTTACCTTTGGAAAAGGCCAATTTGGATGGTAAGCAAAAAATTGATTTTGTCAAAGCGATGCATGAAAGAGTCCAAACACAAATTGAAAAGAAAACTTTACAATATGAGAAACAACACAACAACGACTGAAAGCAAGTAATATTTGAACATGGTATTTGGGTTTGGTTACACTTGAAGAAGGAAAGATTTTCTAGCCAAAGAAAGTCTAAACTAATGCAACTTAACAAAAAAAAAAGTCTAAACTAATGCTAAGAAGAGATGGTCCATTTTGAGTACTTCAAAAAATCAATAACGATGCATAAAAGCTAGAACTACCAGGTGAGTATGGCAATATTAGTGCAACCTTCAATGTTTCTGATTTATCTTTGTTTAATGAAAGTGATGAAATCACTGATTCAAGGACGAATCCTTTTGAGGAAAGGGGGAATGATATAAATCATTAAGTTGATTATAATTTTGTCAAAGACCCTTTAACTATTCATGGAGGACCAATAATAAGAGCTAAAGCTAAATGGATGAAAGAAGCCTTAACTTATTTATTAGAAAATATTTGGAAAGAGCAAGCTGGTTTGGTCAAGGTTTTATGGATGCAATAAGAGCCTAAAATGGTCAACATGATTCAAATAAGTCCAAATCATGAAAAGAAAGTCCAACTTTAAGAGAAGGATGAATTTTTAGCCCATTTTGAGGAATAAAGGTCATTTAGCCATATTAGACAATATAAGAATTGTGGGCTTATTCATGAATAATCATTCAAATCAATTCATGACATATTCTATTAGGACCAAGTCGACACTAAAAGGGGGGATGAATTAGTGCTTTTGATAAAAACATGTCAGTTTAAAAAATTATATTCGATAAAAGCTCGTATCGAAAATATGCTTGACTTGAAAGTGTGTTCGTAAGCGTAGTGAAAGTAATAAGCAAGTAAATTAGTTTGTAATATAAATGAAAAGCATGAAAGAAATGTAAATCGAGTTTTATAGTGGTTCGATCGTCGTGACCTACATCCACTCCTGATTCCTCTTCACTCGAGGCCATCGTTTTTCACTACCAATCTTCTTTCAATGGGAGAAGATCAACTATCCTTACAACTCTTTCTCCTTTTCATAGGTTTAGGAGAGAACCTTTGCACTTCTCCCTTTTACATTTAGACCTCACTTCTCCCTTTAGAAGAACTTTTAAATACTAGGAAGATGTGACTCTATACTAAAAGAGATTTATAACTTTTTTTTTACTAGGATTCTTTCCTCCCTTTATAACTCAATTTCATGCTGCTCCACGTAGGAATAGTTGAGATATTTATAGACCCAAAATAGCTTAAAAAATAGAGCTAAAAAAGGTCTCATCTTGGGTTTCCCGAGTCATGGCGAGACCACCACTTGTGCTGGGCGGTACTATCGCTTGTAGCACTGACACTGGGTGGTACTACCGCCTAGTCTGGTGGTACCATTGCCTGACATAGTTTGAGAGATTATGTTTGGGTGGTACCATCGCCTGATATAGTCTTTAAGATTATGTTTGGATGGTACCACCATCAGACCTTGCTATAGGATACTAAATGGGCCAAATAATAAGCCCAATTCAGCCCTAATTCAAGTCCAATTGGTCCCTAATTAAGTTGACATTATTTCATCCCAAAAGCAATTCAATTAGTCCTAAACTAACTCGATCTAGACACATAATTACAAGTATGAATCCTATATTGTCTGGTATATCATTGGTTTATTTGGCGCTTCGTTCGATCCTACGGCGCATCGTCCTCTCCTTTGGCGTATTGCCCAATCGACATGTTAACTCCCATAACTTATGATCTCCTTGGCGCAATGTCCGATCCTTCGGCACGATACCAAACTTATGGCACAAAGCCTTTTATCGATACATCGACCGGTCCTTTGGCCTTATATCCAATCTTTTGACATGTTCTACTTCGGCCCAACGTATGATTCCTCCTACTTTAATTGATTTACCTTTTTTTATCGAAGTTAGTCCTGTGTCACTCAAAACACAGATTAGATCATAAACTCTATCAATTGGTTTCATCATCAAAATCCGATATTCAACAATCTCTCCCATTTTGATGATGATAACCAATTGATGAAGGAGTTTAAACCAAACTCCCCCTTTCAATATACCATATTGATAGAACCTTTAAATTCAGAAATCATGTAATGTTTGAAAACATAAAAGTACATCCTATCATGCATGATTCAACTCATCATCATATCTTCTCCCTTTTTGTTGATAGAAGTGCATCTAGCAAAGTTTTGATATATGTAATTTTTATAACATATAAGCTAGCAATAATTTTGAGATGTGCAAGTTAATAATTCTTTACTTCTTGAGATGGGCAAGATAGCACTTTTATTTCTCTTGATATTACAAGCTAGCAAATTCTTTCTTCTCTTTGCAATGTGCAAGCTAGTAATTTTTCTCCCCCTTTGTCATTGTCAAAAGGAAGGGAAGAATACAATAGTATAATTTTTCTCATTTTTTCTTTTACATCAATGATTCAATCATATCCTGAGATATATAAATCATAAATATAAGGTAATTATACATAATAAAATTTAAGTCATAAACATCAAGAAGTCAAGTAACATGTCGTGGTTAATTTGAAAATATCTCTTCCTTAGTTAAAGGAAAAATCTTGATTTTTAGAAAAACATAAGTCATAAAAATCGAGAAATCAAGATTATAATCGGAAAGATGTATAAAAAGAATTTATGCATTTAGTAGATTTAACATGTCTAAGTTTAACATTCAAACTAGCATTTATGATTTTCTTAATATGCTAGTAATTTTCTTTCTTCCCTTGTGTCATTGTCAAAAAGAAGGGAATGTTACAATAGTACAAAAACTTTTCCTTTTACATCATTTTTCAAATCATTACATCAAATATATCAAGAAAAATTAACTTGGTAATGAGATATATAATTCATGAATACAAATTTCAAGTTATGAATTTCAAGAGATAAATTATGATTCTTTTGGATAAATCAAATAGTGAAAAGATGAATCATAGTAAACGATCTTGATTTAAATGAAAAACGTAAGTCATTGAAAACCAAAAAATCAAGATAAACCATGATTCATATGGATAATTCTCCTCTTTGGTAAATGGCAAAAAGAAATATAGGAGATTAAAAAATCTTGATTCATGTATAAGAAATCTCAAGTTGTTAAGTTCATGATTCGGATAAAACTTATTTAAATCTAAGTCATCAAGATCACTTTCATAGTTCAAAAGATTCATAAAACAACGTAAATTCATCAATCTCTTATTGAAAAAATCGCTAAGATAAAGATTGAGAAATTTTCAAGAAAAATACTCTCATCTTTTTAGTTGTTTCAATTTATATGATTTATTTCATACAAGCATGCTTTTGTTTTTTATGCCAAATTAAAATATGCATCATCATTTAAAATCAAAAAGCAATACAGAAATCATAAAGATACATATTATTGCTTCTTAAAACATATATAGGATTAATCTTATTAGGTCTACAAGCATTAAATATAAAGCTAACATTTTATTTCTTTATCATAAAAACGCACCATTGTCATGATCATTTTTTTCAAAATTACTAGAAAAAGAAGCATGATTTTTTAATATATTTTTTATTTCTTATTAACTAATTTAAAAATAACTAGTGAAAAACATCAAGTAATTCCATAGTAAGGTAAAGGAGTTTTGGTTGAGACATTTACCTCAACGTCGAGAGCCACTAAGGCATAGTTCACCATTTTATCTTTGTTGGTTTACTCCTCATCTTTGGAGATACTCGATTTGTCTCAAGTCGATTTGAGTACCTTCTTTTTTTATTATTATTTTATAAATTTTTTAAACTTTGTTGTTAAGAGATCAAGTTCATCATCACTTGAGCTTTCACTCGAGTGGTCTTCTTTTGTTCTAAGTGCAAAATCCTTCCTGTTCTTTGGAAGGTTGTTCTCAAGTTCGTCATGTGCCACACAAGTCAATTTATAGGTCATCAAAGACCTAATAAGTTCTTCAAGTGGAAAGTTATTCAAGTTCTTGACTTCTTTAATTAAAGTTACTTTAGGATCCTAACTCTTTGGAAGAAATCTTAATATCTTGTTAACGAGTTCAAAATTAGAAAAACTTTTAGCAAGTGCTTTTAGACCATTGACGACATCCGTAAACCAGGTGTACATGTCTCTAATGGTCTTGCTTGGTTTAATGCGAAACAATTCATAACTATGAACCAAAAAATTGATTTTTGACTCTTTAACCCTACTTGTGCCTTCGTGTGTGATTTCAAGTGTGTGCCAAATCTCATAAGCTGTTTCATAAATAGAAACTCGATTGAATTCATTTTTATCCAAAACAAAAAAAAAGTATTTATAGCTTTAGCATTCAAAGAGAAAGTCTTCTTCTCCAAATCATTCCATTCATTCATTGGAAGAGAAGACTTTTGAAATCTGTTTTCAACGATACTCTATAACTCGAAATTCATAGAAAGCAAGAAAACTCTAATTTGAGTTTTTTAATATGTGTAGTCAATCCTATTGAACATAGGAGGATGAATGATAGAATAACCTTCTTGAAAGTCGAAAAAAGTTATTTTTCTTAGGTGTTAAACTAAATGAGAAAAACTAACTTTGATACCAACTGTTATGACCAAGTTGGCACTAAGAGGGGGGGGGGGGAGTGAATTAATATTTTTGATAAAAACGCGTCGGTTTAAAAAATTATGTTTGATAAAAGCTCGTATCGAAAATGTGCTTGACTTGAAAGTGTATTCGTAAGTGTAGTGAAAGTAATAAGTAAGAATATTAGTTTGTAATAAAAATAAAAAGCATGAAAAAAATGAAAATCAATTTTTATTGTGATTCGATCGTCGTGACCTACATCCACTCCCGATTCCCCTTCATTGGAGGCCATCGATTTTCACTATCGATCTTTTTTCAATGGACGAAAATCAACTACCCTTACAACTATTTCTCTTTTTCACATGTTCAAGAGAGAACCTTCACACTTCTCTCTTTTACACTTAGACCTCACTTCTCTCTTTAGAACTTCTAAATACTAGAAAGAGGTGACCCAATACTAAGAGAGATTTATAATTTTTTTTTTTCACAATGATACTTTTCTCCCTTTTTTTAACTCAATTTTATGCTGCTTTATGCAGGAATAATTGGGATATTTATAGATCCCAAATGACTTAAAAAATAAAGCCAAAAAAGGTCTCATCCCAGATTTCTTAAGTCCTAGCGGTACCATCACCTAATACAGTTTGGGAGACTGTATATGGGTGATACCATCGCCTAGTCTGGCAGTATCACCGCTTGACATAGTCTTGAAGACTGTGTCTGGGTGGTTCTACCACTAGACCTTACTATAAGACACTAAATAGGCCAAACAATAGGGCCAATTCAGTCTTGATTCAGATCTAATTAGCTCATAATTGAGTTGACATTATTTCATCCTAAAACTAATTTAATTAGTCATAAACTAACTAGATCTAGACACACAATTATAAGCATGAATCCTATGTTGTCTGGCATGTCATTGGTTCATTTGATGCTTCATCCGATCCTTTGGCGCATCGTCCTCTCCTTTAGCATATTGCCCAATCGATATGTTAACTCCTGCAACTTCCAATCCTTCGACCCGATGCATGAACTCATAGCACGAAGCCTTCTACCGATACATCGATTAGTCCTCTAGCCTAACGTCTAATCTTCTGACATGTTCCATTTCGACCCAATGTTCGATTCCTCCTGCTTTAATTAATTTGCCTTTTCTAATCGAAGTTAGTCCTATGTTACTCAAAACGCAGATTAGATCATAAACTTTATCAATTTGTTTCATCATTAAAATCTGAGATTTAATAGATTCATGAGTGATCTACATTCATGAATTAGGAATATAAATGTTATTTAATATATTTATTGGATTCAGTCCCTTTATATTTGGCCTTTGTACTATATGAACAAGGCTAATTCCCTTTGTAAGGAAGCAATTTAGAAGTATAATCATCTTTCAATACTAGTGAGTGCTTTGTTTTTAAGTTCTTGCATGAATTTTGGAATTTATCAAGATTTTCTATGTTCAAACCCCAAAAATCTTTGATTTTTTTTTTTAACTTATCAAACTTCTTAGTTTGTGATATTTTAAGGGAATCAAAGTGCTATTCTAATTATTTCATCAATTTTCTGTTAATAAAGTGATTAGAATAATTTCTCTTCAATCTTAAATGATCCATCTTGTTTCAATTCGCCAGGGGATGTCAATTTGCATTTCATATATATCATAGCTTTTTAGTTATTGGGGTGTATGATTGCTAAGTTGATAATTTCCATCAGTTAAGCTTAGCAACAAACATATTTAAAATATCTAAAAAAAGAACTAGAAAATAAAAGTACTTTTTGTTGAATCTCAGATTTTGATGATAAAACTAATTAATAGTGTTTATGATTTGATCTGCATTTTAAGTGACACAGGAAGCTTCGATCAGGGAGAGACACTTAAAGCAGGAAGAATCATGTTGGGCCGGAGTAGAACTTGTCAAAAGATTAGATGTTGCGCCAAAGGATCGATCGACGTATCAACAGAATGCTTCAAGATATGGGTTTGGGCATCGGGCCAAGAAGAGTAGAAATTACATCAATGAAATCAGAGTTGCGGAGGTCAACTGACCGATTGGGCAATAGGTCACAAGAGAGGACGATACGTCGAAGAATCGAATGAAGCGTCGATGAATCAATGACATGCTAGACAACATTTAATTCAAGCTTTGTAATAATTGTCTAGATCAAAGTAGGTTTTAAGTGTATAGGATTAACTATGATAGTGATTAAGGCATAAAGCAAAATGAAGTCTCGAAGTCAAGAACGAGATTTTATTAGGAGTTTAAGAGTTTGTTGAAAGTCTGGACATTTGTCAGAAGTTATATCGGAATTGACCAAGAAGTCCAAGAGCTTACCAAAGAAGCTCGTTAGAACTCACCAAGAAGATCGTTGTGAAGTCTAGGAGCTTGTCGGGAGTCTACTGGAACACTGCCGAGAGATTGTTAGAAGTTCGTCGGAAGAAACCTATACTTACCAGACTTATTTAGCTTAGTGTATGCCTTAAAATTCATAGTTATCATATAATTGGGTTGGAATTGGGCCAACTCAATTAGGGGTCAATTGGGTCCAAGTTTGGGTTGTGTTGGGCCAAGTGAAAAGCCCAAAAAGTGACCCAACAAGTGGCACAATTGGTGGCTCAATCTACGAGGCATAATCTCCGAGATTGTGTCAAACGGTGGTATCGCCCAATGTCAGGTGATGGTATCGCCTAGACATAGTCTTCTAGGTAGTAGTACCGTTAGATTGGGCGATGGTACTGCCCAGTATCAGTGCTGTAGGCGGTGGTACCGCTAGTACCCTGAAAACCAGGGATGAGACACTTTTAGGCTCCAAGTTTGAATCCATATGAGACCTATAAATACCTCTTTCGTCCCTGGTTAACATACACAAGAATTGAGAGTAAAAGAAAAAAGAAAAATACTATTGTAATCTTATGAGAACCTCTAAAAGCTTTAAGTGTTAATGTAGTTTAAGAGAGGAGTATGTGGAGTTGTAAAGGTTCTCTCCTGAACATGTCAAAAGGAGAATCGAGTTGTAAGGGTAGTTGATCTTCGCCTATTGAAGGAAGATCGAAAGCTGGTGGCCTCAACGAAGGAGGAATCCGAAGTGGTTATAAGTCACAATAACTGAATCACTATAAATCGATTTATATTTCTTTTTGAGCAATTTACATTTACTGCACTCTGCTTTACCTTCTTATTGTTTTCACGCTCCATATGCTTTCAAGTTAATATCTTTTCGAAATGAGTTTAATTAAAATAAAATTTTAAATCGAGATTATTTTTATCTATTGCACTAATTCATGCCCTCCCTCTCAGTGCAAACTCAATTCTAACATTTTTTAGGTTCACACGGATGTAAATATTAAATCAAGTCCACAATGATAAATATATGGTTATTTTGACATTATGTAAGGCAAACTTTTATGATGAAAACTATCATCTGCCCTTTTATAAGGAATTCCAACACATAATATTTTGATACTATATTTTGACATAGAAAATATATGGTTATTTTGAGGTTACGCAAGGCAAACTTTTTGGTCACTACATTTTGACAAAGAAAATGTGTAATATTTCATTCGAGGACTAATATATATATATGGGGTGACATAAAAAATAAGAATACGAATGTGTTGTTGTCACGAATTCTTCTAAGCTTACATATATATATATCATTTTAATTCTTCTTTTATTTTCTTAATCAAGATGCCGAAAATATTTATTTTAGTCTTTTTCTTCTTTCTTATATATGGTTGAAAAGACATTTATATACTTTCGGACGGAGGCGAAATTAATAGCTTTGGCCACAGTTATTTATTTATCTATTTCTTTTGTTAACTAGTTTCCCGAGTGGGAGGTGAAACGGATGGGAATCGGCCGTTACTGTCTCGGCAAGACGGGCCCACCGTGGCTATCACCCAGTAGCTCCAGTTCGCTGTCTTCTCTTAGTTAACAAATCGCTCTAAGGGTAGTTTTTGCTTGGTCACTTTTTGTGGGTCCAGGCTTTCGACGAATCGGAGTTCGGAATTCTGTTTCATGTTGGAATTAACGTACATCTGATCCGAATTTGGATCCCCGTAGCTCGTTGACTTCCTAAGGGGACCGCGTTTCCGTCATCGGCAGTTACCAGTCTCTCCTCAGGACCGCTGTCCCAACGTGGCTGTGCTTCAAACCGCTGTCTCCATCGTTATAACCCGAGGTTCCCGTTTCGTTACCTCTTGTGGGTCCCAACATCGAACGAATTGTCGTGCTGAAAGCTGTTTCGTTAGCTTGTTGGCTTCATCCGGAAACGCGTTCCTCAGTCGCCCGTTACCAGTCTCCTCGATGTGGCTGCTACCCAGTTGCTTAAATTTGCTGTCACCAATAAGTCACAGAGCTTTCTTAGGGACGTTTCATTTGGTTAATTATTATGGGACCCAATGACGAACCGAATCATTGTGCTGAAAAATATGTTTTGTGTTTGGGTAAACATACAGCTAGTCCAAACTTGGACCCCGGTAGCTCGTAGGCTTCGTGTAGCTCGCGAAGCGTCGCTCTTTTAATATTTAAACCAATAAAATAGAAAAAAACCAAGCCTAAGCCATATCCAGGGATCTTCTCCGGGTTGGAAGAGAAGAGAGGAGAAGGGACGGCGAACACCAAAAGGAAATCGAAGAGGGTTCGAGGACAAGATCGCGTCGGTGGCTTCCTACCCATCTCCGACCCCGTCGTTCCGCAGCATTCAGCCTCGGATTCTGATTCTCTTGATGCTCTTCTCGGGAGAAATGACGCCGGTTCTGGGCTTCGCCTGAGGGTTCTCGACTTCTGGAGCTCGTTTGGGCCTAGAGCGGTGGGGTGAGTAGGAGTCGGGACCTCGCTGCGGCAATGGCGGCGGCGGGGCTGCAGCTGGTGGCCCAGTGGCTGCTCTGGCTGGTCTTGGGTTTGTCCAGGCCGCTTGCAAGGGTAGTCGCCAATGTCGAAGGTATGCGGAGATTTGGTACCGATTCTTTCTCTTCTCTTGTTGTGTCTAGGGAAGTGCTGGATGTTGGAGCTGGTCTTGGATGATGAAGGGGATCAAGATCTGATAGATCTCTTGGAGTATGAGGTTTTATAGTGACCATTTCAAGCTTAGTGTTGGATGAAGTCATAACCTAATGCTTTTTGCTCGGGTTTTACGTTGTATGATTTCTTCATGATGTTTTTCTTTTGCTTTTAAGTTGGTAAGGGATATTTTTGATGGAGAAGTTCTCGGTGCTTGATGCTTGTCTCATGTCTGCTGGGTTAGAGGAAGGGACCATTACTCTAGGGGTTGAAATCTTCAAAGACGAGTGCTTTTTTTTTTTCTTAGAATTCATTTGCTGAAGTCAAGAGTATCAATTTTTCTGGAATATTGACCATTATTGCATCGCTTGAGTATTTAAATGTTTTTTAAATTAATCTAGTAGGATAACCACGGAGGCTGTTAAGAGAAAGATTGTGTGAATTTAATGATGTTGTCACTTTTAATTTGGTCATCCATTTGAACTAGTTCTTTTATATATTAATGATTTTTATGAGACATCATCTTTTGTCTAAACAATTAATTTTTATTCTTTAGTAACTAATCTTTTACCATATCCAATTCTTTATAAGTTTGGAATGGGCATAAGTAAACAAAGATTCTTTTGAACTAAAACTGCCTTCCAGTTTTTGTTGGAAATTCTCAGCCTTTTAACTTAAGTTTTGGGCATAGGCTCATATTTCTAGTTCTGCCATAGGGGAAATAAATATTCAGATTTTGAGCATGTAGATACATCATTTTTGGAGAAGTGCCTATCAATAGAAAATCACATAATTTTGAAGAAGCAAACATAAGGGAATAGCAGAGTCAGGACTATATTGGTGGTTCATTACCCAATGTAATATGATGAGGAGATGTTAGGTCGAGGTTAGCAATGCACAAAGCTTGCAGTTGTCATTTAGCTTGTTGGTTGTTTTCCTTTAGTGAACTAGTGACTGAAACAGAAGGGAGGAAGGCTGCAAGGTAAGCAGACAGTGCAGAAAAAGGAAAAGGTGGTGAAGCAGACTCCATAAAGAAGAAAGCACCTATAACAATATAATCATGTCTAACTTCAAACTACATTGACCGTATGTGTAGCTCTTTTCTGCAGATGACCCTTATCAATCATTTCTCTAAGGGAGTAATAAAGTATAAGATGAACCATTACCAGCTGTACCAACAATTTTCTTTGTTGAAACATTTAGTTATAAAAAGAGAGGCCATGAATCTTAATGATGATGACTTAGAAGTAGTAACCTAAAAGCATCACTGATTAAGGTTTATCATATGATGCTTTAATTTTCTCATAAATTTTCATAGGATCTACCAAAATCTTCTTGAGGCTTTAACCTACTACAGTTTGTTTAGTGTATCTCATGTCCTTACTGAATTAACTAGCATCTCAAGTTCTTCCTGAATGAACACGGTGTTAGTATGCTTGCCTTTTATGTTGTATGACATGCATACCAGTTTACAAATTAAACAAGAAATCTTCTGCTGAGGATAGTAGCATGGCATAATTTTGTTGAGCAAGTATCGGTGCCGATTCTAAACTGAACATGCACGATGACCATCATGACTTAAAACCTAAAATAGCATTCAAGTTTCTCTGACCTATGCATGAAGAAGAAATAAGGAACAATGGTCTGATACCAAACATAACTCTTTGTTGGTAATGTATAAATTTCATGCAATATTTACATCTTTTTCAGCCCTGTATCTCTATCACATAGATCTGTTTAATATCCATATCTTTTTCAGATAAACACACATATATTTAGTATCTTTTTAACAAGTGTACTTAACTTCGTATTTGTTGACTAAAGATAGACAGATTTTCCAAATATGTAATCCATTTTCATCGCTAGTGTATTTGTGATTCTGTAGTTTCTATTAGTTCTATTTTTTATGTTATATATTTTATTGTTCTATGTGCCCTTCTCTGGTTGTTTCCTTAGTGTATTAACTGCTTAGAATTGTTCAAGCATTACTTATGGCTTCACTTATATATTTCAATAGGTGATGCATTGCATACTCTAAAGACCTATTTAAATGATCCTAATGGCGTGCTGCAGAGCTGGGATCCAACTTTGGTCAATCCATGCACATGGTTCCATGTCACATGCAACAATGATAATAGTGTTATTAGAGTGTAAGTGGACACATATCTTTGAGCTAAATATGAGAACTTTAAAGAACATGTTGAACTAACCATTTTTGGTTTATCTCAGTGATCTGGGAAATGCAAACTTATCTGGAAACTTGGTCCCACAGATTGGTCTTTTGAAAAATTTGCAATATCTGTAAGTCATGCCAAGATCTTATTGCTGGTCTTACTAAATACTTGATTGTAGATTATATCTATAATATAAGAAGTTGAGTGTAATGAACAACATCTATCATTTTCTAGTGCACAACAAGTTAATTAAAGAGAAATGAGGAACATGAAATTGAATCTCACCATTTTCACTTGTAAAATTTGTTTATTAAAGGGGGTAAATAATCCAGAACTACAAATCTAATTCAACTGTAGCATGCAAAGTTATTACTTCTGAGTTCAATTTGCACTGATTGCCTCTCTATTGGTTATGAATGTATAACCTAATAATAAATCAGGCCTTGAAAGCAACGGTGGCTCCTTTTAAATAAAATGATTAACATTGCTTCTCATTGATCCATCCTTAACAAATCTTCTTTTCATTTATTTCATGATCAGCCAAGTTCTAATCTAGGCAAGTTTCTGGCATATATCGGATTCATTATCTTCTTTCACTTTTATCATTGATGCAATTTACTTACTTTGGGGAGAAAAATTGTTATTCATTGCTTTTAATGTGCGAAAAAGATCAAGACCATTTGGCACAACTTTCTAAAATGATTTCTGGATTTGTTAATTGATATTGTGTACCCCATTGCTGAGACAAATGAAATTTGTTGTGATTAATTTCAGTTAGGCATTCCTCACTAGAAAAGAGTGTCTAAATTGATTCTTTTGTTGTACTGATGGACCAATGTAGTGCATTATGTTTAGTTGGAACTAAAATTATATGTGATGCATTTTGAACAAGTCAGATATTTTCTCAGAACCTAATTATTTCAATTATTCTTTTGAACTATATATTGTTTTACATTTGACTGTAAGAAGTTAATGTTTTCTCATTGAGGCATCATGTTTATGGCTACAAATCCTGGATGAGCACAGTGTAATCTTTATGACTAGAACTATCTTTTGGGGTCCCTTTTGTTGATTTGTTGTATTGATGAAAAACAAATATTTTTTCATCAAAAACAGGGAAATTTACAGTAACAACATTAGTGGGACAATTCCTAGTGAGCTTGGAAATTTGACAAATTTGGTGAGCTTGGATCTTTATCTAAACAATTTCACTGGTGAAATACCTGATTCATTGGGGAAGCTAACTAAACTGCGGTTTCTGTATGGTTTCTCCTTCCCTTTGTTTTTTTATGTAGATTTTATATATATGTTTGAAACTTAACCTTGGATTTTACATGCTTAGCATAATGAACATTTATATGGTGGTAATTTATTGACTTATGCAATTTCCGATTTCTTTAATGATTCAGAATATCATAGTTACGTAATGTTCAACCTCTTCGTGAGCATGTTTGCTTCTCTTCATCTATTTTTGTGTTTGAGCGAATAAAGCTGACTAAGATTAAATATGCACTAGTTCTTTGAATTAAGTGATCATTCTATGAAGCCCTAGACCCAAAATAAATAGATGCCATCTAAATATTAGCCAAAACAATTGGGATTTATATGCTGTTGTTACTGCTGCTGCTTTTATTGCAATGGAGAAATATTTGTTGGCAATGTTGTTTACCTAACTCAATGCACATTCTTCCGAGAAATATCGATTCAAACTTACTAAGTCTGTGATTTCTTTAGTCTACCTAATTTATTGTTTTTTGTTTGCATGATAACATTGGTAAGGTAAACTTCACTCCAAAAGTCTCTTTAGGCATAGTCTTGCTCAGTAGGACTATATAAACTCATCCATACTGTTGGTACAGATTCTGGTTGTCTAAGTTGGAGTGATGATTTGGATCCAACTGAGGTTTGTTCCAAGTTCATCTCAGTTCTAGAAGGTAGTTCTTCGGGGCATTGACCCTGCAAGACTAGGTTGGGGGTGCTTTCGACAAATGCCCCTTTGATAATAAAGTTAGTTCTCAAATATAGAATGGTTGGACTAGTCGAACGAGTCAGATTCATTAGTTGGGACTGCAAAGAGTGTGTTGAGTACATACTTGGGGTCCCTTATATAAGTGATTCAAGAGCAGTTACATCTGGGATCGTCGATGGCAAGAGGGAACATGCAACATTTTACGCGAGTGTATGGCATGATGGCCGGTACTCCTAAAGCCTATGTCATCTATTTTTGCCAATCATAGGTTCGGACATTCGACCATGTACGGTTCGTCATGGACATGCTTCTTTAGATCCGATTGCCACGTTTGGGTCATGTTTGATTGATGTGTTCTTTGGATGGTCTACCTATTGGCCATGTGTTACCAATGGATAGCTTACATGTTTGCCATGTCATCTCTTACCCATCACTCACCTATCACTAGCCCCCTCCACTATAGGGTTGTTAGGTTGCAGAGTCATCGATCCGCGGAGCGCGTCGAGTGATGATTCTAACTTCTCACTTGAATGGGCCATTGGCTTCAAGGGTGTTCGACAAGGTGTCATAGCAACATACACTAGGCTCCGGATCGCACGTGGTTAGCATGTACGTTAAGCTTGAAAGCCGTGTGTTGTTGAAATGCACGTTTGGTCCCTAGGTTGTGCATTGTCAAAATACATATTTTGCTCATAGACGATGTGCCATCGAAATGAACGTTTGTCTATAGGTTGTCTCGTCAAAATGCATATTAGTCTTATTGGTTGTGTATCGTCAAAATGTACATTTGGCTTATAGATTGTGTATCGTCGAAATGCTTGTTTGGGCCATAGGCTATGTTGTCGAAATGCACATTTAGCCCATAGGCTATGTATCGTCGAAATACAACTTTGGCCTGTAGGTTGTGCATTGTGTTCGGTCAGTGAGAAATCTACGTGTTTAGCTGTTTAGTTAGTTGGCCTAGAGGTTCAGCGTTTAGACGTCCGGTTGGTCAGCCTAAGAGCCCAGAGCTTGTAGTTTGGCTAGTCGGCCTAAGGCCCTAGTGCTCGGACATTCGGCTAGAAGGGCTATGCATGGGATGGGTGCCTTACACGAGGAACTTTCTCTCTTCGCAAGATCATGACATGTGGACTCGCATGTGTTGTCCCCATCTTGATCTTCAGTAGGTGCGTTGATTTGGTCACCTAGCAAATCTGATTGAATTTGGTTATTGTTGCTTCAACTATCATGGGGCTCACCTGGCGTTCGCAGGGACATCCATGTGGAGACAACATGTGCCATCAGGGATTCCAAAGATCATAATGATTTCAGTTGATCAGCTTCAGCCAATGGTAAGATGCTACATGTCTCGTTAGCCAAAGCATTGGCTAGTGAGGTGGTCAAGTAAAAGGTCGCTCACGCCTTCAAAACTTCTTGGTGCCTTTGGATCTTCAAACCTCTCGGAGCCTTCAGATCTTCAGATCTTCTTTCGTCCTCGAACTACTCTCACTCAAAAAACTCAGAAGATCCGAATGTCTTGTTGTCTCCAATGTCCGACCATAAGTCAAATGGTTCTCCGGTCTCATCGCTACCTTCAACGTCGGCTTCCACTACTTCCACCTCCATTGAAGGGGTCAAAATCGTCATGATGAGGGAGGCTACCTCATCGGAGGTGAGTCCCTTAGGCGGTCGGACCTTGCAAATTGTGTCGAGGTCATATAACTTCAACCCTTGGATCTTGGAGGTTGACCTGATACACGTCAGGGAAGCTTTCAACATTCCTACGAAGTTCGAGTTGATAGCTCCTCGACCTGGTGTCCGATCATATGAGTCATGCCATTTCTTTTGTATCTCTCTTGATACTTGGAGGCAGGGCTCCGATTCCCTCTCTATCCTTTTTTTGTTGAAATCAAGTGACGTCGAACTCTTGGTGCTAATTGGTCGCCTTTGTTGGGGAGTACCAAAGGCTCGGTATCTCCCTATTGTCAACCTTTCTACAGGCTTGCTTCACTGTGAGTCTAAGGGATTTGGCCTACTTTTTGCCTATCCTATTTGTTGAGTCCTGGAGGTGCTTTATTCCAACAAGGTTAGAAGAAGAGATACTTTTTTGTTTCTTCACAAAGGGGGTGGCCTATCGACTTGATGTGGTCCATTAAGAAATTTCGAAACTTGATTATGAGGTTAAATGGTCTAGCAACTCCGCTAGTTGTTCGATGCTTTGTTCGAGTCCATGGCCATCTTATAGATGAGCAACACTTAGCTTAGGGAAGTTCAGATTAGCCCCTCCCCTCGGGGTTAGTGTCTAACTCTTTTCCTCTGCCTTTTGTTTTCGTGTATAAGACTAATAGGTCTTCTATTTGTAGATATGGACCTTCGCGGTAATATCTTTCGAGCTATCGAGGCATTCGAAGACTCCCGCCGACACAGGAGGAAGTGGATGGTCGATAGGCCACCCTCAACCTAGAGGGCCTTTTGTTTTTAAAAAATATTGTTTATATTTTATAAAAAATAACAAAAATTAAAATTATAAAATTTTCAATGGCTTCCGATGTTGGATTTTTCAATTGTTTCTTTGGTTGATACATTGGTCGTCAAATAAGCAGTCATTGTCTTTGCGAATAATTTCTTATTTTTGTTTCTCCGCCTTAGTCCAATTGTCGATGTATGTTTGAGCTTCAACTGATTCGGGGGTTATACATGAATAGGTCTCATCCAAGATGTGCCCTCTCGCGTTGAAGGCTTGCTCCACAACTATTGTTGAAACTGAAGTTATTAGTATTTACTTTGCAATCGTTGCCAAAACTGGAAAGATTGTTGTATATCACTCCCACCAGTCAAGAATTGGAAACTCTATGCTCGTAGCAATGTCTCTAAGCAAACTCTTGATAATCCTCTTGATTTTGTCTTTGTAATAATAATTTCTCCCTTACTGATTTTGCTACTCCCGCTAACTTGATCCATAGATGGAGAAGTTTTGAAGGTAGTTTGTTGTCTAATATAGTCCACTATAGTAGTCATATAAATTAATGATGAATTTTTCTATTTTCTCTAATTTTTCACCAATATCAACTTCTAATCCTAAACTTTCATAAAAAAACTTAATAATCACTCAAACCATCTATTCTAATACGCGGATCAAAAATAGAAGTATGATAGTCATATTTAGATTATGACTATCAATTGAGAAATGATATCATTGCTATGATAGTCATATTTGTCCATTTTATTTTTATTGTTATTATAATCATATTTAAATTATGATCATGTTGATATTCTTCTAAAGCACTAGCAATATTAATCTAAACAATTAAAAATATATGAGTAGTAGAATAACAAACACCAGCTAAGGTATAGGTAGTATCATTAAAAGCTTTTAAAATTTCCAAAAATTTTTCACAAACATTCTAGTGTTGTGGATATAAATTGACTTGTCAAACATTATTTTGCAATAAAAGTACATAATAATTCTTTGTATTCAAAATTTTCATTAAGCAACTTATATGTAGATTTCTATCGAGTTTCTCATCGGGTAGGAACGTCCCTAGGAAATCTTTTTGATCTTTTACCATTTAATTTACAAAATCTAGCCCACCCTTTCAGTACTTGTGGATGACTAGAAGACTGAAATAACTTAGTTAATTGAAGAAAGAAAACTTTCAAGAGACCTAAAGACCTTTTACACATAAATTTAAAACATAATGAGAACATCTAATATGAAGAAAAAAAACACCACCAAAAGCAAGTTGACATGTTTCTTGTAATTTCAAAATAGAAGCAGTATTCATGGATGTATTATTAAAACCAATTGAAAAAATTTTTAAAACCAAATAGTAGTCTTCTAAAATAGTCTTTTTCATTCTATAGATGTTATCGACAGGATGTCATTCATAAAAAAAACTCTGAAGACAATAATTCTTTTTTATATGGTCCAATCATTGTTAATCTAATGATATGCGAAACACATAAATTTAAAACATAACAAGAACATCTAATATGAAAAAAAACCACCAAAAGCAAGTTGACATACTTGTAATTTCAAAATAGAAGCAGTATATGCAGATGTATTATCAAAACCAAGTGAAAAAATTTTAACAACCAAATAGTATTCTTCTAAAATAGTTTTTATCATTCTATAGATGTTATTGACAGGATGTCATTCATAAAAAAAACTCTGAAGACAATAATTCTTTTTATATGGTCCAATCATTGTCAATTCAATGATATGCGATACCTATGTAGGAGTGCATTTGCCAGTAATCACTCCAAATATTGACAGAAACAGAAACACGACCATCAAAAGCTCGAAATAACTTGTAAATCTCTTTTTCTTTTTTTATAAAGATTATGCACAGAACGGGTAAGAGTAGAATGAGAAACACATATGGTAGCGAGATTTAAAGTGTTTTGACATTAATCAATAAAATCAATTTTTTCATCAAAACTAAAAGACAAATGTTCGACGAAAATAAATTTAGCTAATTCTTCACAAAATTTTCCAACAGAAAAATGAAAAGTGGGATTAATAGGGTACTTCAAAATTTGTCTTTTGCTTTTTCCATACTGGTTATCATTGGGTGTTTCTTCTCAAGACACTTATGAAGGGTAGGATTTAAAGTGTTTTGACAATAATCAATAAAATTGAATTTTTCACCAAAACTAAAAGACAATGTTCGACGGGAATAAATCTAGCTAAATTTTCATGATTTTTTTAACGAAAAAAATGAGAAGTATAATTAGTGGGGTATTGGGAAATTTGTGTTTAGATTTTTTTCATACCAACTTCTATTGGGTGTTTCTTCTCAAGATGCTTGGGAAAGGTATCCTCTTCCTTTTTTAAATTTGAAAATTTGACCATAGTGGTTGCAGATAAGATGGAAGAAATCATCGGTATTTTAGACCTTCTTGAAATGAAGCTTGGAGATGTTCGACTTTATTGCTTTGGTTGCCATATCGAATTCCTCCGACTCGACGATGATGTGCTGTCTTTCTTGGGTTTCTATGATCGGACTTTCAAAATTCTTGATGAAGTGGTGGTTTTCACTTGCCAACGGAATGAAGGAGAGAACCTAAGAGAGTGATTAGAGAGTATAAGAGAGCTTAAGAGAGTATTATGAATGCTTAATTAAATGTGTGAAGAAGAATGAGGGGTTTGAAAAATATTTATAGGTTTTTTGGAGGTTTTTCTCCCCTAAAAAGCCCCAAAATTTAGTTATTATTTATTTGCTAAGTTGAAATGACCAAAATAAACTTGAAAATAACCATTTATATCACTGTTGAGAGGGCAAACTGGTTATTTGCTCCTCTACCCTGAAATGTTCGATCAATGGACTGTTGGGGCTCAAATGATCGACCCAACGGTCGGTCAAAGCCCATTTGACCGCCTTTTAAATTTTTTTTAAATCATGGAACTGTCAGTTTGAACCAGAATTAGAACCGTTGGTTCTGATTCAGGAACTGAACTGATGGTTCTGCTTTCCCAAAACCAGGAATCGAAACCGAACCACCTAGAGCCGGTTTTGGTTCAGTTTGGAACCGGCCAACCATCGAGCCAGTTCGGTTTCGGTTCGAGCGTGATTGGGTCCAGTTCGGTTTTGTTCTGGTACAAACCAAACCATGGTCAGGGCTACTGATATGGTTACAACTAAAACAAGGTGACAGAATAATCTTAGTAGAGGAGTCTGTTGGATGTTGAGTTTATGACACGTATCAAGATAAGGTATCTGCCAATCTAACTGGCATTCCACCTTGCTGCTATGAAAGGCCTTCGTCGGTTCAGAGTTGGTTGTGCTAAGTGTTGAAATTTGAGCAACCCATATCTATTCATCAAGCTGAAGCCATATGAATGAACAAAATGCTTGCTGCTTTGGAAATTTATCCAATATAACGGTGGTGACTGAATTTATTTTTTTGTTTTTTGTTTTTTGTTTTATTTTGTCTGAAGACTTCTTTGTTACTTGTTTATCATAACTTTTTTAGTTTTGGAAATTCTGTCAAAGGATAGCCGGCTTAACAACAATACTCTGTTGGGTCTAATTCCAACATCTTTGACAAATATCACAACGCTTCAAGTTCTGTAAGTTGAGTATTACCATGTGTACAAAATATTACTTTTTAGTTGCTAATATTTGACAATTGTACTTCTCATTGATATAGAGATTTGTCGAATAACAATCTATCAGGAGAAGTTCCTTCTACTGGATCCTTCCAATTGTTCACTCCCATCAGGTGTTTTCTGGTTTTGATACAGCTTGGTATTAGCTGCAGCTGCTGTTCTATTAATGCTGATTTTTTTTGTCTTGTATATGTAGTTTTGCTAACAACCCTTACTTATGTGGTCCCGGTACAACAAAATCATGTCCTGGTTCCCCTCCTTTGCCTCCACCACCTCCATTTGTTCCTCCAACTGCACCCACTCTTCAAGGTAATTGTCCCTATGCTTTCTACTCATTGGAGTTTATTTAAATGTCATTATGATAAGGCTCGTATTCTTGGTTGTTCCTAATGAAATTGCAAGAAACTATTTCATACATAAAGTGCTTATGCTTTATGGATGTCATTTCAATAGGAAGTAATGCCTCTAGCACTGGAGCAATTGCTGGGGGAGTTGCTGCAGGTGCTGCTTTGCTATTTGCAGCACCTGCTATTGGATTTGCCTGGTGGCGTCGTCGTAAGCCACAAGAACATTTCTTTGATGTACCTGGTTAGTAAGTCAGTAAATCTACATGTATGCATTTTTATAATATGTAGATGCTAATACCTTTTTTACAGCTGAAGAGGATCCAGAAGTTCACTTAGGTCAGCTTAAAAGATTTTCGCTGCGAGAATTACAAGTTGCAACTGATAATTTCAGCAACAAGAACATTTTGGGCAGAGGTGGATTTGGAAAG
Source organism: Musa balbisiana (assembly GCA_004837865.1). Lineage (NCBI taxonomy): Eukaryota > Viridiplantae > Streptophyta > Magnoliopsida > Zingiberales > Musaceae > Musa > Musa balbisiana. The sequence goes on from CM017192.1 coordinate 22,136,584, forward strand.
GTATATAAAGGAAGACTTGCAGACGGTTCACTTGTAGCAGTAAAGAGACTAAAAGAAGAACGTACACCTGGTGGAGAGCTTCAGTTTCAAACAGAAGTTGAGATGATTAGCATGGCTGTACATCGAAACTTACTCAGGCTTCGTGGGTTTTGTATGACCCCAACTGAACGATTGCTTGTATATCCTTACATGGCCAATGGAAGTGTTGCATCACGCTTAAGAGGTATTTACCATTTTAATTGCTTAAGTTGGAATGTTTACATGCTTCAAGTAAGCTTAGTTGGTTACCTGAGTATAGATTGCTTTAAGAACATATTTCATACTTGTTTGTAGAGCGTCCACCATCTGAACTGCCGCTGGATTGGCCAACTCGACAAATTATTGCACTGGGTTCTGCTAGGGGATTGTCCTACTTGCACGATCATTGTGATCCTAAAATTATTCATCGTGATGTTAAAGCTGCAAATATTTTGTTGGATGAGGAGTTTGAAGCAGTTGTTGGGGACTTTGGCTTGGCCAAGCTAATGGACTACAAGGAGACCCATGTAACGACGGCTGTCCGTGGAACGATAGGACATATTGCTCCAGAATACTTGTCAACAGGAAAGTCCTCTGAGAAGACTGATGTTTTTGGATATGGAATCATGCTTTTAGAACTAATTACAGGTCAAAGAGCATTTGATCTTGCACGTCTCGCAAACGATGATGATGTCATGTTGCTTGATTGGGTAAGTACAAGACACGGTTCCCATCATATCCGAAGCTTTACATTAGAGTTTAGGAAACTGGCATAAAATGTTTGTGTAGTATGTATTCAGATTCGACCAGGTTCACGACTTTTTCTCACTATGTTATGCATTTGGCACTTAGGTGGTGAGATTCTCAGTAAGTATTCAGATTCGACCAGGTTCAGGACTTTGTTAAAACTGGTCCAGTTTCACCAGGCATTTCTTAGTTCCAATAGGTCAAGTGTTGAGAGTGTGTTTGCATAAAGCTCTAGTCCGAAATCAATGAGTTCCATACGGAAGTTACTTAATACATAAATATTAAAGGGCAACTTGTTTATTGTTTTTCTTTATAATTTTATAATTTAGTTTTCTGATTTATAGTACATCAGGTAGGATTTTATCTGGTTTTCCTGCAATAGAATGAGTTGAGTCATCAGACATTTGTGGCTTTCAGGTAAAAGGACTTCTGAAAGAGAAAAAGCTGGAGATGTTGATTGATCCAGATCTGCAGAACAACTATGTTGACTCTGAAGTAGAATCACTTATCCAAGTTGCGCTGCTTTGCACTCAGGGCTCTCCAATGGAACGGCCGAAGATGTCAGAGGTGGTGAGAATGCTTGAAGGCGACGGTCTTGCTGAGAGGTGGGACGAATGGCAAAAGGTGGAAGTTGTTCGGCATGAAGCCGAGTTTGTTCCATGCAATCGTGCCTTCGACTGGATTCTGGACTCCACTGACAACCTCCATGCAGTTGAGTTATCTGGACCGAGGTGAGTTTCAGCATTTTCATGTCTCCCATAAGATCATCTAATATCCCAAGTTGAATCACATTTGTGTATATTAGTAGTTTATGGAGCCACTGTAACATTTGCGGTTCTCTCTTAATGTGTAATTTTTTTTTTGTGACACCATGTTGCTTTCCTTTGTTGCAATAAGTACAATTGCATCATTTTGTAAAAGATTTCAAATTTCGAGGGATTTGTATGAACATAAGATTTTTCTTTAGCTGAATACAAAGCTCTGCTGCAGGTTGTTCAATCATATTAAAATTGAAGCCCTAAAATCTTGTATCAAGGTTGTTCATTCAATTTCCATCATATTAAAATTGCTGAGGAACAATTCACTTGAATCATACATATTTTACCATAACTTGGTTTGTGCAAACTTGTCTGAACCTTTAGTTTCTGATTGTGCATTTAACATATATTATTGTTCACTGAGAAATTTCATTTCTCATGTCATCACTTGATCGTTTCATCTTTTGATGTACAGATATTGTGCATATATTTTGGTTAATGTTGAAGATGATTGAAATTGGACAAACATGTTCTCTCCTGCGTCGGTTGATTATGGTGATATAATTTTCATCATGACTTGTAACAAAGTTATATTTGTTTGATGATATTGTTTTATCTTCCAATGACATGTTCAAAATTTGAACTATTTATCAAGGTTTAATCACTCGAGATTTGATGAGAACTGAATCTAAATTCTTGTTGCAAAAGTTGTAGAACAGAATAAATGAGTGTTAGATTTGATATGATAATGTTAGAACTCTGCTATGCGCCCCACACAAGTATCTTCATTCGACTTGTGCAAGGAAAGCAAATGCCTTATTGTTCTCACCCATCTCCAGCAGTTCCATGTGCTGTGTTACTTTTTTAGGACTTATCAATAGCTCTTCTACTTCTTGTCTTCTACACCCTATAGAATAGTTGGCCTTTTCATACATTTACTTATGGTATTGAATCTATGATCTCTTGATTGACATCCAAACGGTAAGCATGATGTAATAAGTCTTCCATCACTGTGAGACTCAACAGAGGGTTAAATATTTGCAATGCTCCTAGAAATATGGAAAGGATATTTGCAACACCCAAACAAAAAAAAAAAGACTCAATCATGTAAATAGATTGGTCAGATTACTTTTCCTAATGGACACAAGACCATTTAATTACCTTCAATCATGACATAAACCTAATTATAAGTTATAGACTCGATGATGATATATAAGGTTGCTGTTTTTAGTATGCGGGCAATCTAAATATCCTAGTTAATATGTTTTTTTTTTTTTCTTTTTAAACAATAATTGCCCATTTCATATCCCATAGTAGTTTTCATCCCCCTATTCCACATTTATTCTTTAGAAATAATATTAAAAGATCTCATAATAGAAAGATATAGGAGGCTTATTTAATCTCTTTTAATATGTCCCATAATTGTTTCTCTCTCTCTCTCTCTCTCTCTCTCTCTCAATTCAACTTACGCCATCATATATGCCCCCAATCGAATTGGTACTCTCCCTCATCCATCATCACCAACTCCTCTCTTCTCCGTGGCTTCCTTCCCTCTTCTTCTCCGCTCCCGCCGCCGCCACCTCTTCTCCTACACCACCCCTTCTTCTCTTCCGCCTTCCTTCACTTTTGCCGCATATCCTAACATACCGCAGGTCAAGGTTAAGATATAACTTTAAAAGTTATGCTAGTGTGGTCATATTACATTCAATAATTGAATCTTCACCCATGCGAGAGATTGAGACCAATCAGATCAATTTGTACTTGACAAACACTGGGTTGGGTCATGCTAATTTTCGATCATTCTATTTAGATGTACTGATTTCAGATTATACCGATAAAACAATGATATATATATCATAGGATACAGTTAGAGAAAAATATTAGACACAGATTTCATTACCTGCTTTCCATGACCAGAGATAAAGAGATCTCTCTATGTACAACAAATTTTCCCATATGATGAACAATTCATCATACAGCTTCATCATCATCATCTGTATCAAGCTCGAGACCTTCTGCCGCTAAAAGCTGACTAATGACCCTTGTCTTGTCTTCCTCTGCCTTTTTCCGCATTAAATCTCTCTTTTTCAGAACAAGTGTATGTCTTCTCAGGGTATTGGTGAAGTACTCCATGGATGCTTTCTTCTCCTTTGCCAAAATCTTCCTCTCTTCTTCAGGATCAATCTGAAATATGGTGACATTTACCAAGTGCTTGTGAGCCTAAGAGGAAGAAAGTATTGCTGCCGAATAAGCACTGAAAGGAGAGCAGTAAAAGAGTAAAACCCTGTACCACAGGAATGTCAGCCAAATGAAGGATCTTCAGTGATGCAAAAAAGAAAAAAGGAAAAGCCAAAGAAAACAGAAAGTATCTAGTTAAGTATCATATGGTATAGGTAACACTGAAACATCTAAATTGCAATTAAACAAAAATTCAAAAATAATGAAATAGTGTTTCAACAAAATGAACGATGACGTGAGACCAATTGACTCAGTAATCATGGTTTTCACACTTAAAAATCATGATTTATACTACTTGGAGTTAATATGACAGCCTGCGACTAACAATGTAGTAGGTAAAAGCTATGACAAAGTAATAAAATGGAGTGTCATCCATGAGTAAAGCACCAGAAACACAGGATTGAAAGTAAGTCAAACAAACAATTAAACACCTTTTTTATAAAATGGAGGTGCTCATTAGTCCTTACGTCAAAAAAAATTGTCTTAATTTAATGGTATGAAAAAAGCTTTGTAATTGTTATGAATGTTACAGTTTCTTTGGATCAATCAACACCACAAGAATGCACATTCAGTAATGAATTAATGAGGTGTCAGTTAACTATTTGCTGGCATTCAAGCAGTCCCAAGGCAAATTCACGTATATAATATAATGTACTTATAAACCTTTGAACGAGAAAGACGACGTGCTCGGAGATTCATCTCACGTTGCTGCTGTTCAGCCCAAGCAGCAATTGCCATATCACCACGCTGATCAAATGCTTTTTGCTTTTTCATCAACCATTCCATCCATGCCTGGGAAGCCTGATAGGTGCAAACACAAAGAATGTTGGAATTTATACAAAGAAAACCATTTACTTCTAAAATAAAAGAGGCTGACAGTAATGCACCTGTATATGACAAATATTTCACATTTTTGTATAGCATTAATTATAAAGAATGTCCATACAATTAAATTTATGGTGAAATTTTCCAATAACACAGAAAGAGTTGAATCAAAGTGTTGGCAATGAGAAATGTCTTAAAACTTGTATCATATATCAGGTAAAGGAAATGGGGCCAAGGGGCACTCTCGCCTCCCTCGCTTTCCTTTATGCACGTTGGAGGTTGTGTCGTATCTCTGCATCTCTCTCTCAGTTACCATCATAATAGTAAACTACTTTGTTAACAAGAGTTGGACGGCCAGCTGAGCCAACTGTGAGGCTGAGATATAGGGCCTTCCTCTTTTACTAAACAAAAAGTCTACATGGATTAAATCATCGGCCTTCCTCTAGGGAGGCACTTTTGGTAGACATGCATATTTGGATTGCTTTTCCAAGTTTAAATCAGTAAAACTTTTTAATATATTATCTATAAACTCTTTAATAAGGTTAACTACAAACGCTAATTCTGTATGCACAGTTATCTTTTATATAACCTAACTGAGCTGTTCTGTTATGGTATGTGCAATGTTATTCTTTTTCATTCTAATTGTGTTGAGAAGGTATTAATATAAGTGTTCCCTATCGCTCCATTGTTGGATCTTCATATTAATTATATTTTTATATTTAGCCCCTGATAAATATAGTTTTGAGATCATATACAGTGTAAGAATTTCATAAAACAGAAGCAAACAAAACTGCTTTAACTGACAAACTTGGAAGCTTCACTATTGTTATTTTTAACATATCTTTTGGACCTGTTCAGTTGCTCAAGGGCATAGAAAAGCTCCGCAAGTTACAAACTTAGGTACCACATATTTCCCTCTATTTAGGTTTACTTTGACAAATTCATGGGTCACTTTCCATGACATTTATCAGGATATAACTAAGAACCTACAACCCTGTGACACAAACTTTATATTAACATCTACAATATCTATAATATATACTTCCATCTGAAATGCTAACAATAGGCCAAGGTATGCAATTTCTTACCGTACCAGAGTTTCGACGTTCGCTCGGTACGGTACGAAACTGTATACCGAGCGGTATACAATTCGATACCGCTTAGTATATGTATATATATATATATGTATATATATATATATATACATATATATATATAAAAGGCGACGTCGCGTCGCCTTTTCCTTCTCCTACGCAGGGCGACGTCGCCTCGTGTATATATATATATACAAGGAAGGCAATACCGAATGATACCGCTCGGTACGGGCGGTACGTATCGGTCCGACGGCATACTAATACGCGAACCGCCCGCTACCGGGCGGAACGAAAAATAATAATAAAATTATATATATATATATCTATATATATCTATATATATATATTTAAATAAACGAGGCGACGCGACGTCGCCCCGTGTGGGGAAGGAAAAGGCGACGTCACCGAGGCGATGTGACATCGCCTTTTAAATAAAAAAAGAAATATAAATATATATATAATCTGTTATATATATATATATTAATTTTTATATAAATATAAATGAGGATTATAATATATATATATCGAGTGGTATACCGAACGGTATACCGCTCGGTATACCGTTTCGTACCGTACCGAGTGATCGTCGAAACTTCGATACGGTACGAAATTTCAGACCTTGTATATATATATATATATATATATATATATATATATATATATATATATATATATATATATATTTATAAGGCGACGTCGCATCGCCTCGGTGACGTAGCCGAAAAAGGTGACGCGACGTCGCGTTTTATAAAATTTTTATATATAAATATTATATATATTATAATATATATTAATATATATATGATTATATATATTTATATAAAAATATTTATATATAAAATATTCTTATATATAAGGCGACGTCTTGGCGACGCGACGTTGCCCTTTATAAAATTTTTATATATATTAATATATATATATATAAATATATATATATATATATATATATATTTTTCGTTCCACCCAGTAATAGGCAATACGTGTACCGGTAAGCTGACGGACCAGTACGTACCGCCCGATTCGAAATTACATACCTTACAATAGGCTATCCTATCACTTAAATAGTAATATTTTATTAACTTTAGAGCATCAGTTGATGTTCCATCAACTTTAGGATATTGATTAAGAATTCTCCTACAATTGCTAAGGTATTAAGAAAATATCAATTGGTTTCAGAAACTAAATTATTAATTTTTTGCATTCATTGATTTTAAAAACTAAGTTATTAATTAATTGTAAACAATACATTATGAATTTATTGTCAAAAGTAAATCCTTGGTCAATTTTATAACAAAAAAATACAAAATTATATTATTTATTATTTATTTAGATTTGATTCAAAACTTATACTATGAACTTCTTAATTATTTTCCTTTTTAAATGCACAAGTTTATTTTCTTGAGTCTTTGAATAAGCCAATTAGCATATCACTTTTTTACACCGTGAGGGTATTGTAAATTCCTAAAGTATCTCTATAACATTCCTATTGTAAGAGGAATGAGAAAAAAAAGAGTCAGTTTGACAAATCTTGGTTTACAAAAACAATAATCACAAAGAAATTTTGGCAAGATTGAGGTAGCAAAAACTTCCTCATAACCTCTCGGTACAAGACATGGAATGGTTAAAAAAAAAGTCAATAAAATGGGCATAATAATTAGATTAAGAATGTAAACGAATATACAAAATTATAATATGTACCTTCATAGGATTGACACGGTGATCTCTGTCGTATTGTCGCCTCTGCTCATCATCTATTAGAAGCTCATAAGCAGCTTGAATTTTGATAAATCGAGATTCAGCTGTTTCTCCCTCCTCAAGAATTCCTCTACCATCATAAACTTTAGAAGACAAGAACAAAAGTATCAGCTGGGTACTTAGAGCAATTGCTAATGATTATTTATAATATAACCTATTAGAAGTGAAAATAGAAAGAAAAAGAACAGAAAAAACTAATACCTCATGTTTCATACTGATAAAAAAGAATAGATTGAGACAAGTGGAGAAACTTGAACAATGATTTTGGAGTTCACTACACAATGAAAGAGACAATAAAGAAGACTATGTCTAATTATATGATACTGAGATCTAGTGTCAAGAAAATTCAAACCCAAAAGTTATATATTATTTCACTAAACAAAATAATACATCTAACAAAGTTCATACACAAGCATGCCACAGTGAGAACACAAGATTAAGATACCTTTTAATAAGACACAAAAAGTTAGACTTTTTACTTGAGAAATAAAGTATCACAAAAATTAATAAAAAAATCTATAGTACTAGACTATAACAGAGACAAATAAAGCAATCAGAACAGATAGGTCAAAATCAGAACAGACTAAATCTATATGCATGATAGAGCATTTAAAATGCCTGCACCTAGAAGGACAATTAGCAAATCAAAATATTTATGTTAAGAAAGACTATCTAAGTATTTATTTATTTAGTTGAATAGGTAGCTTAACTTTCAGATAAAGATTCTAGTTCACTCACATGGCAATCACTGAGCAATCATTTTACTGTAAATTATTAGTAAATTATGCCATGTATCAGTTGGGCTATATTACAAACACAAAAATGAACTAACAAGTATGAACTTACTGGAAAAATATCAAGTAAGACACAGAAGAAGGTAAGGCAAATCGCTCATATATGAAAAACGAAAAAGTAGCTCGTCTGTATAGGGGGAAATCAATTCATTCCAGTTTCAGTAAAAACTTTTAATATTCAATAAAAGGAAATACTTGGTCAAAGTGATAAAAAAAGTAGCCAAATTTACAAGAAATTTGACAGCATAACAACTGCATCAAAAACAATCAGTAGAAAAAACTTTCAACTATAAATATTGAAGGTGAAAGAGAAACCATCTGGGTGGTAAAACTTGGCCAATCTTCTATAAGCAGCTTTAATCTTCTCATCATCAGCATCCCTTTCCAGTTCTGCATGTTTAATATCGTTAACGATCAAGAACACACAAAAAATGCATATAAACATAAACAAAGCATGATAGAGAACCTGATCGCCCTTGAACTTGAAGATTAAAGGAAAATATTACACTTACTATCGTGATTTTCTCATTCATCTCAAATAAATGGATCTTGAAGTACAGAAAAATCAGATCTTGGATACTATATCTAAGTGACTTCCAAGGGCAGGACCAAGGAAATGATCTTTGAGGAAATTACCAAGGGTTTCATAAGGCGACTTCTCGGAGTTCCAATTGGAGACCCTAGTGAGCGTCCTCCTCGAATTAGCGCGCAACGCCGGTCCCATCCTCGGGGAGTCATCGAGGACAAAAGGAGACGATGCATACGACGGGTGCGAGATTGGGAGATTAGGATTCCGGGCGGAGGGCGCGAACCTTAGGCGACCGTGGCCTCTGCAGCAGTAGATAGAGGAGACGACCACGTACGGGCGGCAAATCACTCTCAGACTGCTCATCCTGAGAGCAGTAGGAGGAAAGGAGAAGGGGAAATTGGAATTAAGGGTTAGGGTTTCGATTTGGGGGAAGAAATAGATGACCGGGAGAGGAGTTTCTTCCGGGGCTCGGAGGTTGGGAGATTCGTGACGGAAATGTGTCCCCGAGGAAGCGAACGAGAGGACCGCGTCTGCGTTTTACGTGGCGCTTCCTCGATCGGTGTAAATGCTGTATGGTGCTGTACTTGTTGCTGCTTCCGCCTCAACGGGTCGTGAGAGTCGAGTATTTCGATCTGATGTGGGGACACCTTATGAAAGACACAATATGAAGACAGACTCAGAGCACTTCATGAGTTGGTCCGTAGGAGCTGAAGCGGGAAGCGCTTCATCTTTTAGGAGACGTTTGTGCGTTACTTGACGACCGACGTGTCTACTGATTAAGATGGGGCCATCACTTCTTTCAATCACCGAGACAGTAACTCGAAGGCTATGATTAACAGGGTATTTGTGCACCGAGAAAAAACGGACGGTTCAGATAAATCCAACCACCCATACCAAACTCGTCCGAGTCAACTCAGGAATCGAATATCTACTACGTATAGAAAGTCCGAGTCGTTCCGCTTCCCACAGAGCTCGGCCTCGAGCCCAAGAAGCAGCAGCAGCAGCAGCAGCGGCCCCCTGGTAACGCCATTCAAGACCACGACGACCTCCCCCTCTTCGGCGGCGGAGGAAGCGGCCGCGGCGACGACGGTTCTTCCGCAGTCATCTCCACCCCTGATATGATCCACCGCCTCCTCGAGCCCTACACTGAGGATCAGCTCATCTACTTCTTCCTCGACGCCGTCATCTACTTCTTCCTCGACGCCGTTGACGCTGCGCTCGTCGCCTATATACCAGAGCGTGGTCTTCGTCCACGCCGTCGGTTGGGACGCCACTCGCCGGACCCTCCTGCAGGCCTTCGATCCCTATGGCCCTGTCGAGGACCGCAACGTGGTCGTTGATCGACAAGGCCACCGACCGCGCCAAGGGCTACGGCATCGTCCTCTTCCGCTCACGCGCCGGCGCCGTAATGGCCCTCGAGCAACCCTAGAATAAGATCAAGAGCCGCGTTGCCTACAGTCAACTGGCGTCCGTCGGTCCCGTCGTTGCTTCCAGCGACGCGCACACCTCCGTGCGGAAGGTGTACGTCAGCAACGTCCACGCCGACGCCTAGCTTTTAAGTTTGGTTTAGTTTAATAATGTAGTTTCTTACCCTCAAAAGTCACATTTCATGCCCTCGCGACAAGCCAACTCTAGCATTGCTTCTGCCTTCGCCATGGACACAGCGGATTGAGCCTTCCTTTGTTATCGATAGTCAAGTTCAATGACCTAGTAATAGCCCATACTTCCTTCCACTATTGCTCCATGCGCAATTCCTTCCACTGTCAAAGGAGAGGATCGTAGGTTTCTCCACCACCGATGGATGCCCTCTATAGCTTCAATCGCTGTCATTCTTGCTATTCGTAGCTTTCACCGTTGTCACTATTATTGTCTGCAGCTTTCGTCATTGTCACTGCTGCTATTGTTGTCCGCAACTTTTGTCGATGTCGTTGCTATTGTCTGTAGCTTCTACTACTGCCGGTGCTGTCGTCTATAGCTTTTGTCACTATTGTCATTCGTAGCGTTGCTCATTCGTAGCGTTGCTATAGTTGTCTTAAACTAATCCTTTGTCGCTGTTGCTGCCAACTTCTCATTGATATTTCTAGCACTTTTTTTTAGCTTCCATTGTCAGTGACCCTTTTATCCCCTTTTGTTACTGTTAATAATTCTTTTCTCCCCCTCTAACTACTATTAATAGTAAGTAATATACTGTTAATAGTATATTTTTAATTTAATATCATATTTTTATTTAAATAATTATATTTTTTTAATTATATCATATATTTTTATATTTTGATATTTCAAAGCACATCGCTTCACTCGGGTGAGCGCCTAGTGCCTCGGGCATTTTGGGACCTTGGCATCTAATGCTTTTTAAATTATTAGTGTATTTAGATGAGGAGATGGCATAACTGAAGGATTGGATTAAATCCTTCAAGAGGCAATTGAACGAATATGATGTGACACTAATATGTGATAGTTAGATAGGGCCAACAAGAATAAGTGTCATAAATTTTTTTGTTTATTGCAATAGATGGATGGTGTTTTATAAGTCAGCTAATGCTTCTAATAAGATCCAAGATGCAAACTATATTGAAAAACTGATAGACATCGTAGTAGAGGAGATCGGACCATAATACATTATCCATATAGTCACCGACAATAGAACAAATTTCAAGAGGGCCAATTTATAATTGATGGAAAAAAAATTATTTTGGACTCAATGTATAGCTAGCTCATTGTATGGATCTAATGCTGAAGGATATTGGGGAGTTAGCATCAACCAGTAAGTATATAGCTCGAGCATAATCAATTACAAAGTTTATATATAATCATTATTGGGTCCACTCTTTAATGTAAAAGTATGTAACGGTAAGATACTCTAACCTAGAGTCACTCGATTTGCAACTAATTTCATTACCTTAAAGTTATTACAACAAAAGAGATAGGGCCTCAAGGCAATGGTCACCTTACAAGAATGGTTTGATTATAGGTATTCGAGATTGAGCGATGGAAGGAAGATGGAAAAGACCATTCTTTCTTATAGATTTTAGGAGATTGTAAATAAAACCATAAAAGGTGTGTAATAGGGATGATTTTATCCCATGTTAGCTCATCTGCCTATTGAATCTCGGATTTTGATGTTGAAATCAAATGATGAGTTTGTGAACTAATGAGTGCTTGAGATAAGTGATGCAGGAGAAACTTCAATCATGGAAAGACAAACTAGTGAAGTAGAAGAATCAGATGTTGGACTGGAGTGTATCATGTTAGAGATCGGGCATTGGGCCAGAAGGATTGAACATTGCAGGAGGTCAATAAGCCAATGGATCGGGCAATATGCCGAATGAAAGGACGATGCATCGGAAGTTCGAACGAAGTGCTAGATGAACTAATGATATACCAGACAACATAGGCTTCATGATTATAATTGTTGTATCTTAATCGAAGTAGTTTAAGTGTTTATTGAGTTGGTTTTGGGCCTAGCTATATTAATTTGATTATGAGCCCATTGGGCTTGAATCAAGGTTGAATTGGGCCTATTCGAAGGCCAATTCAATGACCTGAGGTTGGACTCGGTAGTGGCATCGCCAAACCAAGCGGTGGAACTACTTGTGAGTTGGAAAGTACAGAATATACTTTTCCGAAAAATCCAACGGTGGTACTGCTAGGGTCAGCAGTAGTATCATCTAATGTCAAGCGGTAGTACCACCCAAACCAGTAGTGGTACTGTCAAAACTCAGTCTCCCAGGCTATGCCAAGTGATGGTACCGCCCAAGCGGGCAGTGGTATCGCTAGTGCTCAAGCCGTTAGGTGGTGGTACCGTTAGTATCCCGGAAATCCGAGAATTTAAATTTTTAGCTCCATTTATAAAGCCATTTGGAGCCTATAAATACGTCTCTTATAATTGCTTGATAAAGCAATGAAAAGCTTATGATTTTAAAGTGTTATAAACTCTTAAAAAGTGTTGAGTCTCTTCCTTATTAAGTTTAGAAGTTATTCTAAAAGAGGTGTGAGGTCTTTTATAAAAGAGGGGTGTAAGGGTTCTCTTCTAAGTTTGTGAAATGCAGAAATAGTTGTAATAAGGGTAGTTAACCTTCGTCTATTGAAAGAAGATCGTTAGTGAAAGTCAATGGCCTCGAAAGAAGAGGAATCAGGAGTGGATGTAGGTTGTGATGACCAAACCACTATAAATTTGGTTTATATTTATCTAACTTATTTAGTTGCTCACTACTCTTACTCACATTCTAAGTTAAACGCATTTTTGATTTGAGTTTCATCGATCGAAATTTTTAAATCAAAATTTTTTGAAAGCACTAATTCCTCTCCCCCTCTCTTAGTGCCTTTATGATCCTAACAATTGGTATAGCCTAGTTCTCTCAGTTAGTTTAACACCTAAGAGAGATTAAATGATTTTTTCTGGCAATCAAGAGGGTCACTCTATCACTCATCTCCTATGTTTAGTGGAACAGACTACACTTATCAGAAGACACGAATACAGATTTTTTTGATTTATATAGATTTTGATTTGAGGAATGTCTTTGAATTTGATTTTCAAAAATCATCTAGAGCAATGAATGAATGGAATGATTTTGAGAAGAAAACATTTTCTTTAAATTCTAAAGTTATGAACGCTTTATTTTGTGTTTTAGATAAAAATGAGTTTAATTATATTTTGTGAAACTACATATTATATTTGGCACACACTTGAAGTTACTCATGAAAGAACAAATAGAGTAAAAGAATATAAGATTAATCTGTTGGTGCATAGTTATGAATTATTTAGAATAAAACCAAACGAAACCATTGGTGACATTTACATCTGTTTTACAGATATTGTCAATGGTTTGAAAGCTCTTAGTAAATATTATACTAATCTTGAACTAGTTAATAAAATTTTAAGATCTCTTCCAAAAAGTTGGGATCCAAAGGTGATTGTAATTCAAGAAACAAAGGACTTGAATAACTTTTCTCTTAAAGAACTCATAGTATTATTAATTATCTATGAAATGACTTACAAAGCACATACCGAATAAGAGGACAACCTTCCAAAGAATAGGAAGGATATTGTACTTAGAATCAAAGAAGACCACTTGAGCGAAAGCTCAAGTGATGATGATAACTTAGCACTCTTCAGAAGAAAATTTAAAAAGTTAACGAAAAGGAACAAAACAAACTCTATAAAACAAGAATATAAGAATTAAAATGAACTTAAAAAGGACACAATAATTTGCTATGAATGTAAAAGGTCAGGGCACTTCAAAAATGAGTGTCCACAATTAAAGAAGAAGCCACTAGCACAAAAGAAGAAGAAAGCACTCAAGACAACTTAGGATGAATCAAGTGTCTTAGAAGACGAAGAGCAAACCAATGAAGATGAAGTGGCAAACTACGTATTGATGGCTTTCAATGATGAGGTATATGACTTAATTGAAACTTCTTTATCTTATAATGAATTACTTGATACATTTCATGACTTATATGATGAACTCAAAATAGTTGGTAAGAAATATAAATTGTTAAAAAAAGATCATGTATCTCTCTCTAATGAATTTGATAAATTAAAAAATAAGTATGATAAATGCTTGTTAACATTTTGCACTAAACATGAAGAGTTAGATTCATTAAAAAAAATGTTATTACAACTAACATTAAAAAAATTTAAAATTGGTAACAAATTATTAAAAATGATTCTTGCTAATAAAGGTCATGTACATAGAAAGGAAAGAATCGACTTCATAAGTAGTAACACTCAACAAAAACTAACTACAATTGTTAAAGGACCTATATTACATGTTCCCCCTAAAGTTAAATATAATTTTTATGATAGATGTGGTCATTATACTTATACATGTTCATTTAAAAAATATAGTTTGTATAAATTAGTTTGGGTTCCTAAAGGAACCATAAATGTCTTAATGCCAAAAATTAAGATAGGTAGATTACCATGAGGGACCCAAAGTTAAATGGGTACCTAAAGCAAACCGTTATTTCTTGTATATATGTCTATAATTGAAAGCTAGGAGCAAGAGATGGTATCTTAATAGTGGATGCTCAAGGCACATGACCGAAGATCTAACACATTTCTCTAAACTCACTAGTCAAGATGAAGGATATGCCACCTTTGGAGATATCAACAAAAGAAAAATTATTGGTAAAAGAAATATAGGTAACAAATCAAACTTCTTGATTGAAGATGTTCTGTTAATAAATGGTTTAAAACATAATTTACTAAGTATTAGTTAATTGTGAGATGAGGGATATAACATTAAATTTGAATCTAATACTTGTATTATAGAGATACCACATAAAAATAAATATATGATTACCTTTAGGAGCAATAATGTGTATATTATTGATTTTGATGATTTTTGTGATAAAATTTGTTTTTCGATTTTAAATGATGATGCATGGGTTTGACATAGGAGATTAAGTCATGCAAGTATGAAATTGATTTTACAAATTGTAACTAAAAACTTGTAAGAGGAGTGCTTAGAATTAAATTTGTCAAAGATAAAGTTTGTGATGCATGCCAAGTAGGTAAACAAATAAAGAGTAGTTTTAAACCTAAAAATTAAGTAAGTACTTCAAGACCGTTATAATTAATTCATATGGATTTATTTGGATCAATTGATATTAAAGTCTATAAGGTAGTAAATATATTTTTGTAATTATTGATAATTATAATAGATATACTTGGATATACTTCTTAGCACATAAAAGTGATTGTTTTAAATGTTTTACAAAGTATGGCAAACAAATTCAAAATGAAAAAGGTTTTGTGATTTCTTCTATTTGTAGTGATCATGGTGGTAAATTTAAAAACTATGATTTTCAAGAATTTTGTGATTCAAATGGGTATGACTATAATTTCTCTACTCCAAGAAATTCACAATAAAATGAAATTGTTGAGAGAAAAAAATATGAGTTTACAACAGACGACATGCTTAATGAATATAGCCTACCCAAATATTTTTGAGCCAAAGCTGTTAATACAACATGTTATGTCATGAACAGGGTTTTTATAAGACCACTATTATCTAAAAATTCTTATGAATTGTAGAACAATAAAAGACCCAACATTTTGTATTTTAAAGTTTTTAGTTATAAATGTTTTTTTTTAAATGAAAAGGATGCATTAGGAAAATTTGATGTAAAATCTGATGAAGACATTTTTCTTGGATATTCTTTTGTTTCTAAAGTTTATCGAGTTTTTAATAAAAGAACTTTAGTTATTTAAGAATATATCCATATTGTTTTTAAAAAGTCTCTCAAATTTAAGAAAAATAATTTTGATGATGATTTTGAATTTGATACATTGAATTTGAATAAGAATTCTCCTCTCCCAAGCAACTTGGATGCATCTACATCCAAAGAATCCTTTCTCAAGGAATGAAAGTATGTAGATGCACATCCTAATAAGCTAATCATTGGAGATACATCAAAAGGTGTTTAAACTTGTTCTTCATTTAAAAATTTTTGTGCACAAATTGAACATAAATGCATTGACGCTCTCAAAGATGACTCATAGGTTTTTGTAATGTATGAAGAATTAAATCAATATAAGAGAAATAAGGTTTGAACGCTTGTTCCTAGACCTAGTGATCATCTTGTAATTGATACTAAATGAGTCTTTAGGAATAAGCAAGATAAACAAGCTATCGTGATTCGAAATAAGGCCAGATTTATAACTAAATGTTTCAACTAAGAAGAAGGTATCAACTATGAAGAAACCTTTACTCTTATGGTAAGACTTGAAGCCATAAGGATACTTCTTGCCTATGCATGTTGTGAAAATTTTAAGTTATTTCAAATGGATGTTAAAAGTTCGTTTCTTAATAGTTTTATTTTCAAATAAGTTTATGTTGAGTAATTATTCGGATTTGAGAATGTTCTTTTTTCAAACTATGTTTATAACTTATCTAAGGCTCTCTATAGGTTGAAGCAAGCCCTAAGGGCTTGGTATGAGAGGCTTAGTTCTTTTCTAATTCAAAATAATTTTACTAAAGGCAAGGTTAATACCACATTATTTATTAAATATTTTAAAAATAATTTTTTATTATTCAAATTTGTGTTGATGATATTATTTTTGGTTCTACAAATGAATCTTTATATGAATCATTTACTAAAAGTATGAGTTAAGAATTTGAAATGAGTTTAATGGGTGAATTAGCATTTTTCTTAGGATTGTAAATTAAGCAACTAAGTGATTAAAACTTTTATTAGTCAAACTAAGTATACTTTGGATCTACTAAAATTGTTTTACTTGGATAGTGCTAAGGTCATTAACACACTAATGAGTACAAAATTAGATATGGATAATGAAGGAGAATGCTTTGATAAAAAAACTTATAGAGGTATGATAGATAGCTTGCTATATCTTACTGTTGTTGAATATCATATTTTGATGATGAAATCAATTGATAAATTGTTTGATCTAATCTATATGTTGAGAAAAGTGTGCAAGATTAACTACAATAGTGGTAAGACATAAAGCAAATGTTGTGCCAGAGTTAAGATCGAGATTTCATTGGGAGTTTGAGAGTTCATTAGAAGTCTGGATGTTCGTCGAAAGTTCTATCGGAATTGACCAAGAAGTCTAGGAGCTTGCCAAAGAAGCTCGTTAGAACTCGTCAAAAAGATCATCATAAAGTCCAAGAGCTTACCGGGAGTCTGTTGGAACATTGTCGAGAGATTATCGGAAGTTCGTCGGAAGATCGCCGGAAGAACAATTGACATACCGGACCAAGATTGCTTAGTTAATGTATTAAATGATCGTAATTAGACCTTAAGTTGAGTTAGGATTGAGAGATAATCCCACAAACTTAGTTAGGGGCCAACTAGGCCCTTAACAGGGCTGAATTAGGTCGGTTGAATAGCCCATTCAGCACCTGAAGTCACGGCTAGTGGTGGCACCGCTAGGGCTGGCGGTGGCACCATCTGGGACTCAGTCTCAGTACCACCCAAACTGGGTGGTGGTACCATTAGCAGGTAATGCTGTCAAGTGGTAGTACCGCTAGAGCTTGGTCTTCGAGCTCTATCAGGTGGTGGTATCGCTCAGACTGAGTGGTGGTACCGCCCAATGTCACTTTGCAAGCGGTGGTACTGCTAATACCCCAAAATCTGGGGATATAACACTTTTTGGCTCCAATTCTGAAGCTATTGGGGCCTATAACTCTTTGAAAAAGGAGCATGCCATTTTAAATGTTGAATTTGAAAAACTTAAGCATCATAATCCTTCTTTGCCTTCATGTACTAAGTGTGAACACTTAGAGACACTTAAGAATGAAAACTTGCTACTCAAAGAAACCTTAGAAAAGTTTGAGGTTGGTAGTAAGTCCATGAACATGATCCTTGCCAATAAGGATCACATTCATAGAAGAGGCGGAATCGGATTTGTGAGTAGCTCTCACCAAAATTCAACCACCTTTGTTAAAGGCCCTACTTTGCATGTATCACCCTACACTAAATATAATTTTTGTTGCAAACCCAGACATATTACGTACAAATGTCCATTTAAGAGATATAGTCCATATAAATTGATTTAGGTTCCTAGAGGAACTTCAAATGACTCAATGCAATATGATTAATTGAGTAGATCGATTTTTGAGGTGCATAAGGTTAAATGGTTGCCTAAAAGTCACTCCTTGTAGAAGATCTACCATCACAAGCTAGGAGCAAAATAGTGGATGCTCAGGACTTATAACTGAGATCCAAAATACCTCATGAAGCTCTCTAGCCAAAACAATAAACGAAAGATCATTAGAATTAAAACTATCAGGTTATAAAATTAGTGAGGATACTCTATGTTTGATCACTTGATGATGCAATGATTATTTGAAATCTTATATGATAAATATTTGATCTTGATTTCTTGACATTTGAAAATTAAGTTTTTTTTTTCAAAATCATTTACTATTATTTCTTCTCATTGCAAAAAGGGGGAAATCTGATTCATGGAACATTGGTATATCTGATCTTTTATGAATTAATCATCTTTGTAAGAGTTCTTCCTCCTATCTACAAAAGTCAAACTTAATTTTGACTTGATGCGACATGTATGCAAATAAATATTGGCATCACATAATGATTGTAATCTTGCTTATAAGAAAAGAATGCAAGAATATTTGCTTGCTACCAAAAGAAAAATGCTAGCCAAACCAACATTAAAACAGTGCACCGGCGGTGGCACCGTTGGACTGGCGGTAGCACCACCAATAAGCGTTGGGCGGTGCCACCACTTGCAACTCTACCCTATAAAAAGATTTTTAGGGCCGGTGGTAGAACCATCCCTAAGCCCTCCTACACCTTTTCCCCACACCTCTAAACCCTTCTCCACCCCTCATTTTCCTTGCTCCTCCTATAAAAACCCAAGAAAACCCTTCTCTTCTTCAAATCTAAGGATCAATCTCAACTTTTCAAGAGATCACTACAAGGGTAATTCTCAAACCTTTTCTCTCAATTCATTGATAGATCTTGCCTCTTATATGTAGTTCTCTCATTGATTATGTGTGTAGTCTCATGACATCTAGAAGATCCTCAAGGGACAAAGGAAAGACGAGAGTAGATGAAACCTATAATTTCATACTCTTTGATTCCTCTCAACATGTCCTTAAATTCCCTATTATAGAATCTAGAAATGTTTATAAGGGTAAATATGTAGATTTAGAGGAATTAAGTAATTTGGAACCAATTCAATAGTTTGCTAACCTAGATATCCTCCCAATTCTTCAAATAAGTAAACCTATTTATCCTAGACTTATTAGGTTATTTTACAACAACTTGCAAGTGGATGAACACGATAGGATATCCACTTATCTCTTAGGGTATCACATATCTATTACGGATAGTGTAATTTGCAGTCTCAAAGGAATTGTTTAGAAAAGGAGAGATTGTTACTTTAGAGGATAATGGGACAAAGAATTAATTAGAACCATTATTCTGAAGCTTTAGGCACCATTTTTGGTAATCCAAACTTGTTTATCCTTCCAAAAAGTTGTGAACATTTACTATATTTCAACACCAAATTGCTTCATCACATCTTGATAAGTATTATACTTCCAAAATAATATCATTATGATGAAGTTAGCTAAATAGAATTAGGAACGATGTATTGGATTATGAAAGGATATGATAATTGTTTTGGTTACTTGATACAACAAAATATGATTGAACTATCGAAAACAAATATGATGCTTCCATATGGGGGCTTGATCACTAGACTAATCTATGCATATGACATAGTCACTCCACCTAACGAAGAAATCTTGAAATTAGATAGGTTTAATATCATAAATAGAAACCTGTTAAGAAGATTAAGATGTATAGTTAGAAATGAGACCTGTATTAGATTACCTAGAAGGATTGATCCCCCTCCACTTGATCTAGAACCTAAAATATCAATATTTATGGGAAATCAATTTCCTTCTACTGGTTCCTTTAAGGCAGCACCTCCAACAGAGCAAGCACCCTCCTCATCTATCTATCCAATAGTGACTCAATTGGATTGAATTGAACTACATCAAAAGCAAATTGAACTACATCAAGATCAAATCTTAATCGAGACGCAACAAATTCGTCGGCAATTGAATGCTTTGTTTAGGTATTTTGATTTACCACCACTTGAATAGATTATATATTTCCTTTTGCTGATAAAAGGGAGTAGAGAGCTAAAAAGTACCATGATGAGTTGTACTCTTCAATATATTATATTTTGACATTCTATGATATAACCTTTAACGTCTTGTGCTTTTCAATATTATGATGTGCTTCTTGATGATGGTTTAATGCTTACATTACTCTAAAAATTAGACTTGATAAATCTTTTGAATGCATAAATTCCTTGATACATTTTTTGAATTTCTTAATTTTATTTTTCAATCAAGAAAGTTTTTTTTTCCTTCTCATGATTTTTACAAAAGAAAAGATTCGACTTATGATATTTACAACTTGATGTATTATTTCTCATATAATAATCATTTGCAAAGTTAGGGATGTTAAAATTGTTTGAATGCATGAGTTTGTTATATTTCTTTTCTGAACTATCTTCCTCTTGATTTATTTCATGAATGGAGCTTTCATGAATTTATTTCGTTTTTATCTTCATTTGTATCAAGTTTATTTCATACCCTTGCTCCATCACTTAATGATTTTTTATACACTTAGCCCCTTCACTCATGGAATTCATTGACAAATGCATCTCTTGCAGATTTCACTCTTATGAATTTTTTATGAGAAATGAATTTGATTTATGAAGTTTTATTCATGAAATTCTTTTTATCCTTCATACGATGCTCCTTTCTCATGAATTCTTCCTTACTCTTCTCGTGAAAGAAGAATTTTATGAATTTTTAGTGTGTGATGATCACTTGCAAGATTGGGGATTTGATTTTGTATAGATATCTTGATCCTTTTTATGAATCCCTTCTCTTTGTTAAAATTGAAGTATGATTTAATAAAACTCATTTATTATTTTGAATTTGACTTGGTTCAAATCCTTTCATGAACTTGGTTCTTGATGGATTCTTTCCTTACCCTTCTTCCTCTTCTTCTTATTTTTATGACAAAGGAAGAAAGAAACTTGCACATCGAAAGAAGAACAAAAAAAAACCCTCGAGTAAAAATGTTAGCTTATCCAAAAAGGTTATCATGCAAAGTTTTTGCTTACCTTCCTTTATGGTTTGGATAAATTAGTGTGAAACTTGTTTGAATTTTTACCACACTTGTATTGTTGAATTGTTCTCCTTTTTGTCGATAATAAAGGGGGAGAAATATGGTAAATTAATGACAAATTGAATGTTTGAAACAAATGTATAAAATGTATCTTATCGTAAATACTTAAATGCTTTGCGAATGCTTGAAATATAAAATTGTAAATACTTGAAACATATCAAAATGGATTGCATATGCATCATATGTATCGTAGATACTTGAAATGTTTCATGAATACTTGATAAATGTCTTTCATTATGTTAAGGTATCATTAGCTTAACTTGCTATTTACAATTACACCATGCCTCAAAATGATTAATTGTCACCTTTTGTTGAGAATTGTCATCTTGCTAAATTTCATATTTGAAATTTATATCATATTTGAAAATAATGATTGTCTATCATCATTGGACTTGAAAATGAGTGTATTGCCTTGACATCATTGATAAATACATGGTATCGTATTTTGAATTAGTAAATCATGATAAGTATTATAAGTGCATGTTGATAAGTTTAAATGAATATAACTTATTAGTTTGATGCTTGAATTTAAAGGTCTTGATTTCAAGAGTGTCTTTTCTCAAGTATGACATATAGATAGGGGGAGTTAAGGTTAACTCCGTCATCAATTGATTGTCATCATTAGAAAGGGGGAGATTGTTGAATCTTGGATTTTGATGATGAAATCAATTGGTAAATTATTTGATCTAATCTATATGTTGAGAAAAATGTGTAGGATTAACTATGATAGCGATAAGACTTAAAACAAATGTTGTGCCGGAGTCAAGATCGAGATTTCGTTGGGAGTTTGAGAGTTCGTCGGAAGTTTGGACATTCGTTGGAAGTTCTGCCGGAATTGATCGAGAAGTCCAGGAGCTTGCCAAAGAAGCTCATTGAAACTCACCAAGAAGATCGTCGTAAAGTCTAGGAGCTTGCCAGGAGTCTGTTGGAATATTACCGAGAGACCGTCGAAAGTTCACCGAAAGATCGTCGGAAGCTTGTTGGAAGAATAATTGACATATCAGACCAAGATTGCATAGTTAATGTCTTAAATTATCGTAGTTAAACCTTAAGTTGAGTTAGGATTGGGAGGTAATCCCATAAGCTCAGTTAGGAGTCAACTGGGCCCTTAACAGGGCTGAATTGGGTCGGTTGAACAGCCCATTCAACACTTGAAGTCACGGCCAGTGGTGGCACTACCAAGGCCGACTGTGGCACCACTTGGGACTCAGTCTCCTAGGTGGTCTGGGCGATGGTACCGCCCAAACTAGGCGGTGGTACCGTTGGCAGTTAATGTTGTCAAGTGGTGGTTCCACCCTATCAAGCGGTGGTACTACTAGAGCTTGGTCTCTAAGCTTTGTTAGGCGATTGTACCGCTTAGACTGAGCGACGGTACCGCCTAGTGTCAATTTGCAGACGTTGGTACCACCCAATAATGGCGGTGGTACCGTTAGTACCCAAAATCCAGGAATGTGACACTTTTTGGCACCAATTCTAAAGCCATTGGGGCCTATAAATACCCCACCCTTTTATGCATGAAAGGATAAAAAATGTGAACAAAATATTAAAGTCTTGGGGTGCGAAAATGTTATAAAAATGTTAAGTGTCCTCCTCCCCTCGTTCTAATTCTTGTGATCATTCAAGAGAGGTGTGAGGTTTGTAAGGGTTATCTCCTAAACCCGTGAAAAGGAGAAAGCATTGTAAAGAGGTGGTTGGTTTTCGCCTATTGAAGGAAGACCATTAATGGATGCTGGTGACCTTGATAGAGGAGGAATCAGAAATGGATATAGGTCATAATGATTGAACCACTATAAATTCCGGTGTGCTCATTTCAATTCTACTTTTCATTACTACCATTACTTTCTAAGTTCATTGCTAGTTCATTTACTCTAAAGTCAAGCACTTTCTGAGATTAGTTTTCAACGAACGAAAAATTTATAAAACCGATGATTTTTTTCACTTCACTAATTCACCCCCCTCCTCTTAGTACTACTCTTGATCCTAACAACTGCAACTATACTTGATATAATGTTTAGTGTTGGGCTTTGTGCAAGATTTCAATCCAATTCCAAATAATCTCACTTTAAAGCAGTAAAAAGAATTTTTAGATACCTAAAAGCAACATCATCTCTAGGATTATGGTATCATAAATCTAATATCTTAGATTTGATTGCTTACATTGATACTACTTTGCAGGATGTAGAATAGAGAGAAAAAGTACCTTTGGAATATATTAGACTTCTAGGTCATGCACTTGTTTCTTGGTCTTTCAAGAAACAAAATTTTGTTGCATTATATATAGCCGAAATTGAATATGTAGCAGCAGGAGCATACTATGCACAAGTAATTTGGATAAAAAATACTTTAGAAGATTATGAACGTTACTTGAAAAACATCCATATAAAATGTAATAATATTAGTGTAATTTGTTTAATGAAGAACCCCATTCAACACTCTAGGAGTAAACACATTGATATTAGACATCATTTTAATAATCGTGATATATCTTTAGATTTTATTGACATAAAATATTAATTAGTAGATATTTTTACTAAACCATTGAATGAGGAACAATTCAATTTTATTAAAAGAGAATTAGGCATGTTGAATCTTCCAAACGCATGAATTCTTTTCATATGATTTTTTAAATGAATCATTATCTTGATTTCTCGTTGTTTATGTATTCATGACTTGAGATTTATTTTATATGATTCCTTTGTATTCATGACTTGTATACCCCATCATCAAATTGATCTCTCATGATTTAAATTTATTTTTGATTTGATATTAATATCTTTCATGTTATGATTGAAACATTAATGTAAAGGGAGAAAAATTACACTATTGTATCCTTCTTTTCTTTTTGATAATGACAAAGGGGGAGAGAGAAGTGCTAACTTGCACATCTGAAAGAGAACCAAAAACTTGGTAGCTTATACATTTCAAAGAGAAGTAAAAACTTATTAGCTTGCATATTTCAAAGGAAAGCAAAAACTTGCTAGTTTGCATATTTTCAAAGAGAAGTAAAAACTTTCACATTTCTCCTTTTTCTTGATGACAAAGGGAGAAGTTGACTGTACCCTTTGATGATTTGGAATTATGCATGCAATGATATCTTACCTCATGTTTTGATGTACCTTGATGATTTTAAATTTTGATGATTTGGAATTATGAATGCAATGATATCTTAACTCTTGTTATGATGTACCTTGATGATTTAGAATTATATATATAATAATATCTTAACTCACGATTTAATATTATAATGCATGCGATGATATTTTAACTATGAATATGAAGTGTGAAATGATTATTTTGATATGACCTTTGCAAAGAAAGTTACTATCATTAAAATTGTTTCAATTTGAATTCACAAACTAGCATTAAAATGTTATCATTTTCTGAATTTGAGTTTATTTCAATATGACATATAGATGGGGAGTTTAATCAAAATTTCGTCATCAATTAGTTGTCATCATAAAAAAGGGAGAGATTGTAGAATTCCAGATTTTGATGATGAAATCAATTGATGAGTTTATGAACTAATGAGCGCTTGAGATAAGTGATGATGGAGAAATTTTGATTATGGAAAGGCAAATAAGTGAAATAGGAGAATCAGATGTTGGGCCATTGTGTATCATGTTAGAGATCGGGCATTAGGCTATAAGGATCAGACATTGGGCCAAGAAGATCGGATGTTATGGGAGGTCAACAAATCGATGGATCGAACAATACGTCGAAGGAAAGGATGATGCGTTAGAAGTTCGGACGAAGTGCCGGATGAACTAATGACATGTAGGACAACATAGGCTTCATTATTGTAATTATGTCTTGATTGAAGTAAGTGTCTAATTGAGTTGATTTTGGGTGTAACCATGCCAACTTGATTAGGAGCCTATTGGGCCTAAATTAAGGTTGAATTGAGCCTATTGAAAGGTCAATTGAGTGACCTGAGGTTGGGGCAAGTGGTGGAACCACTTGTGAGCTATAAAGTATAGAATGTACTTTTTCAAACAACCTGATAGTGGTACCGCCCAATGTCAGGCGGTAATAGCACCCAAACTGGCAATGGTATTGATAGTCACAATCTCTCAAGCTGTGTCAGGTGGTGGTACCACCAGTACTTATGCTGTCAGGCGGTGGTACCACTAATACGTCAAAAACCCAAGGATTTAAATTTTTGGCTCCATTTTTGAAGCCATTTGGGGTATATAAATACCCCTCTCATGCTTGCTTGACAAAGCAACGAAAAGCTTATGATTTAAAAGTGTGTAAACTTTTGAAAAGTGTTTGAGTCTCTTCCTCCTTGAGTTTAGAAGTTATTCTGAGGGAGGTGTAAGGTCTTTTGTAAAAGAGGGGTGTAAGAGTTCTCTCTTAAGCCTGTTAAAAGAATAAAGAGTTGTAACAAGGGTAGTTGATCTTCGCCTATCGAAAGAAGATCGATAGTGAAAGTTAGTGGCCTCGAAAGAAGAGGAATCGGGAGTGGACGTAGGTCGGGACGATTGAACCACTATAAATCTGATTTACATTTCTTTTTATGCTTTTCCTTGCTATTACTAACTGATTTAGTTGCTCACTACTCTTACTCACATTCTAAGTTAAATGTATTTTTGATACGAGATTCATCGATTGAAATTTTTAAATCGAAATTTTTCGAAAGTACTAATTCACCCCGGAAAGATACAAGCTAAAGATTCTTCTCTGGTTGACTATAGGATTAAATAAGAACTGAATTGGAGAGTTATGAATAAGTCCTGTGTTTTTGCTATTGACCTGGCAAGTGCTACCTCTTATCTATGCTATTTCTTTCTCGTTGCTAGGTAAGAGCTAGAAGCCGAAGGAGAAGAAAGACGACTCCCCACCTGTGAGAAATTGGCTAACCTAGGAGATGAAATTAGAAAGAATAAGCACACCCTCTAGCAATGAAGTTCCAATTCCTCTTCTCAAAGCGAGTGCACGGCATCGTAAGAGATATAGGTTTATGAGTCAACCCTTGCATTCTCGTTCATTTTTCGTTTATCACTTCCCCCGTTGTGTAGTCAAAAACCATCCTTTTCTTTTTCCTTACCTTGGAAGCAAAGTAGCCCAAAATACCTAACCAAGTAGTAACTGATCGAACCATCAAGTATCGGGGCTAGTAAGTTCCATCTCTCATCAAATATGAGCTTATACACTTCTCCCTTTCAAAGTAGATTATGACAGTCACCTTATCACATCAATTGAACTAGAATAGCTAACAACTGACTGATTTCCCTATCAATTAGATCTGAAGCTAATTGATTTTTGTAGATATAACAGTTGAGTTTGACTGGTTATATCCAATTGGACCTTCCTAGGCAATTAGATATTACAGTTGTTAGAAATATCTTATAGTCATGTCCAAAGGGAACACAGCATAAGAAGAACAGTTTCGGGCTTTTCCTTCCTTTATTTGCTTTACCTCTGTTGTCTACGAGAGAATAAATTGAGCCGAGAAGAAGGCTAAAGTCAGAGTATCCAGTCAGTGGGACATGAATTCGAGTTGATAGTGGTGTTGTTAGTTCATCAAGGAGAGAGAGTTCCATCACCATCGGTCACCTATACACAATAAAACGAGTCTCTAGTATTGAATCGAATAGGGCATTATAATAGGCGGATATAGTGGTTCCTGGAGTTAGTTGTTAGGAATAGCTATACACAATACAATTGGATATAACGTCCCCTATCTCACCTGATGAAGTAATGGTCGTCCAAGCGATTCACCTTGGATGAGAGAAAGGAAGAAGCACGGGCACAATATAAAATTCATCACTTATATGCTATGCACACTAAAATCATTCATATCTTATATATACAAGAGATAGATTTAATGAAAGGAAGAAGCAGGCACAATAAAACGAGACACCGACATAATCGCTTTTGAGGGAATCGATTAAGTTGTCAGTAGCAGAATACCCTTGCCCTGTTTGAGTTAAGTCTCTGATAACCAAACCCCATCTTTTGCTTCCATCGATCTACGATGAAACTGATTCACTTACCATGCTTCAATGCCTTCAATTCAAAAGGTGCACTTTCCTTTTCGCTTGCCACAACTGAACTATACAAAAATACAAATGCTAAAGCGCCCCCTGCAAGAAATGTTTTATATTTCTATCTAATAGGAGGGTACGTTTTAGAAACATACCCTAAAGGGTCCATTATGGTAGGGCCTTGATTCACTTACCTCCTATTCTATCTAATAGTATGGTCCATTATACAGATGCTAAAGCTATATGACTATCAGAAATATCTTATAGTCATGTCCAAAGGGGATGTTTTAGAAACGTCCCCTTAGCTAAACATTACTATTATACACTATCTTACTACAGAAGCAAATTGTATACACAAGAAGGAAGAACAACAATTGCGGTAGGAGCATGACTCTGAAATGGTCCCCTGTCATCAGGTCACCTAAGTACTGCAAGTCCGTGGCACATAATTAGTCGTATAGGACAGTGGTTCATCGCTTGTAGGGGAGAGATCTTTCCACAGCTGATAAGTTATTTGTATAGGACATTTACCCTGCGGTACAAAGGTGTTTGGCATAAGCAACTTAATCGAAGGAAGGTATCCAGGCAGTGCTAGCTAAGCAACTCCTCCTCTATATAGAGCATTATAGCCTTTTACTGTTCGACCTCCTCCTTATTGTTACCATTTCTTTAGAGCCTTATAGCCAACCTTACCATTCAACCTCCTCCTTATTGTTACCCTTTAGATTAGAAGCGGTAGCGAGCTAAAAGAGCGGCAGGAGCCTTGTTTCCTCACTCTGGCTCCTCTCTTCTGGCTAATGATTCTATTTCCTCCGTTCAAGGTAATAAGAGTAAGATAAGGATTCCATTCTTGTCAAAAGAGTTGGATTAGATGAATAAGATGGAAAGGCGACTCAAGCTCCAGAATCCGTAGTGTGTGTAGGGGATTTTCGAGTTTCTATTCCTGTAAGATAGACCCAGCCTGGTGTATTCCATAGGGTATTGTCACAAACCTGGCAAATGAACCAGCCTTTAAACAATGACTCTCGCAACGACTCTCGCAAGGGCTATAAGGAAAAGAACTCGCTAACCTTAACTCATTTCACAAAGTTAAGCCAATGAATCACCTCTATCTCTGGTCGACTTCAATTGACAATAGTAGTTGGACCAGGCTTCAGAAAAGTTCTCTACTTCAGTATCTTTACCATCGCTAGCATTATTTAGTTGGCAGAATAGGTGTTTGTTTAGTGACTATGTTTCTATAAGATGGTGCACTACTATTCTTTCTCTTCATTTTCCCTACTTCGGCCTATAGCAACTACAATAATACTCCATTTCTATACTTCGCCCAACAAGCATTAGTGAGTTAGAGTTCCAAGCATTAGTGACTTGGAGTTGATGAAGCCAATTGATATAAAAAACGATCCAAGTTCAGTATACCAAGCTCTTGGAGTTTGACGGAGTCCATAAATGGCTTTTTGTAGTTTACAGACATGTTTTGGATACTGGTGATGAACGAAGCCAAGGGGTTACTGTATAAAGACATCTTCAGTTAGAGTCCCTTGTAAAAAGGCATTATTAACGTCCAGTTGTCGTAAGTACCAACCTTTGGAGATGGCCAAACTTAGAAGAAGCCGAATTATTATGGGTTTAACTACGGGACTGAAGGTCTCTATGAAGTCAATGCCAAGTCATTGATGAAACTCTTTGGCTACTAAACGTTCTTTGTATCAGCAATGGACCCATTTGGGTTCTGCTTAATTCAAAAGACCCATTTACACCCGATAATATTTTATGTAGGATGAAAAGGTACAAGAGTCTATGTGGAGTTATGGAGTAGAGCATCATATTCTTCACACATAGCTTTATGCTAGTGTGGAAATTTTTTGGCTTGAGTAATTGTGGTAGGTTTATTGGTCTTAGGAGAGGATTTGGTGATAGCATGTAGGTCGAGAACCTGACGTGGTTTAAAGATACAACTTTTTGAGCATGTTGTCATTGGATGTCTAGGAGCTGTAGGTTGTGTTATTGGTGTGGGTGGTGGAGAGGCATTGACATGGGTCAGGGTAGGCTGAGATACATCAGGGGGACTAGGTAAAGAAGGTTGCTGTGTTTCTGAGGATATTGCTTCAGTAGTAGATAAGGTTTGTGAAGAAGATGTTAGGAAATCTTGGGGGCGACATCACAAGCACAGTGGAAGAACAAGAAAACAAAATCCCATATTTCCAAATAGATGTTCGTCATCGTGTGAAGATTGGTGCGTAAAAATTCGTAAAACAAACTGCGTATAGAATAGATTGTGTTACCTAGGGAGATCATATATCCCTGTTTCCTTGCAGATCTCTAGGAGAGGGTGAAGGAGGTCAAACGTCCTCCTCTCTAGCGGTGATCCACATAGTAGGGCTACAACGATGCTCCTTAAAACTTCAGGCCTACTTTGAGGTGGAGAGAGGGAGGAGAATAGGAGAGGCAAGCAAAGGCTCTAGCTTATGAACCACTGAATCCCTCCTATTTATAGAGGTCTTTTGTCAAACCCTAATGGATCCTCCCCTATTGGGTATTGGATCTGTATCCAATTACTTAAGCCTCTTAGATTAGTAGATCTTTATCCAATAATCTCTTATAGGATTTTATTGGATCTCATCCATAGGATCCAATAATTCAGGGGCTTATTGGATATGTAATAAGATAGGGGCTCTGGCGGATATCTCATATCCGAACCTCTACTCATCGCAACACCTATCATATGTGTGTGACCCTCTAGGCCCAATATCGAGCTGGCCATGAGTCATAACTGTCAGAACTCCTTCTGGCTCAATGAATTATTATCTCTATAATAATTTACTCGACTCATCGACTACGGACGTACTAGGCCACTACGCCATAGTCCCCAGACGATACAAGGGAATCCAATCCATTAGACCTGTCTATCCTCATTTATCGTGTACTTATAGTTCCTCATTCATCTAATATCCTAGAGATCGTATACCGGGTATGGTGCTGTCAGACCCATATAGTTTCTACTCGAGTCTCACTCTAATCGGATTCTCTCGGAGAACTCTTTTTCTCTCAATCCGAATGACCCTAGCTATGGATTTGTCTGAGTAAGAACACATGGGAAATTCCTCTCATGACGCCGAGAGTGGATGATCCTCTATCGACACTCAATAGCCCTCGTAAGGTCGACTACCACTCCCAATGACCGGTTGTACTAGATCTGGCATATCCAAACCTATAAGTCCGGTATCAAAGAATGGAGCACTCATACAGGACATCCTTGGTGTCTCAAATCTAAAGATCATATACACCATTGGGATTACGAAATCGCTTTCTGACAATAAGGTATCATTAACCATCCAGCATTCCATAAGCGGATCAATCAGTGAACTCATTCTACATTGAGCACTTGTATTGTATCCCTAGTGTCCCCACACAAGCTGCTATGAGACTAGCTACATCTATCATATGGACGGGTATACAACACACCAATCTATCCGGTTATCTCGATGTCCCTATCGAGTAACCTATGACCGGGATTATTTATGATCTGTGTTTAAAGGTGAATTGATCTCATTATCATGATCTCATCACGATCCGATTCTCATTACACAGATCCAAGGATATCACAATATATACATGCATATGTGCAATAGTTAATATAAAGTGATAAATGCCAAAATATAATAAGCAAAAAGATTCTATATCAAGTCACGTGCCATCACTCACGTGATTGGCTTGTTGGGCACCTATGACTAGCAATCTCCCACTTGACCTACCAATGTGTCTGATCCTCATCAGACCCCTGTGACGCTCAAAGACAATATGAGACAACGGCTTTGTTAGTAGATCTACAATGTTATATTCGAATGGAATTCTTTCCACTACTACATCTCTTTGCGTCACGATCTCTTTGATCAGGTGGAACCTCCTCAGAACATGCTTAGATTTCTGATGAGACCTGAGTTCCTTCGATTGAGCAATCGCCCCGTTATTATCGCAATATAAGGAAATCGACTCCTTACTACCCGACACAACTCCCAGATCTATGATGAACTTCTTTACCCAGACTCCCTTCTTTGTTGCATCTGCTGCAGCAATGTACTCCACCTCTGTGGTCGAGTCAACAGTAGTATCTTGCTTGGAACTCTTCTAGTACACTGCTCCTCCATTCAAGGTGTACACATACCCTGAATTCGACTTGCTATCATCAACATTAGACTAAAAACTCGAGTCTGTGTAGCCTTCAACCATGAGGCTACTACCTCCATATACTAGTAAAAGATCTTTAGTCCTTCTCAAGTACTTAAGGATACATTTTACTGCTTTCCAGTGCTCCAAGCTTGGATCTGCTTGATACTTGCTTGTGATACTCAGAGCATGTGCTATATCAGGCCTAGTACATAGCATGACATACATAATCGACCCTATCGCTAAGGTATAAGGTATCATATCCATGTTCGCCCTTTCTTCAAGAGTCTTTGGGGACATACTCCTAGAAAGCGATATCCCATGTCCCATCGGTATAAGACATATTTTGGAATTTTTCATGCCAAACCTTTTGACAATGGTTTCTATGTACCTGGACTGGGACAAGCCAAGCATCCTCTTGGATCTATCTCTATAGATCCGAATCCCCAAAATATAGGATGCTTTCCCTAAGTCCTTCATGGAGAAATATCTAGATAACTAAGCCTTTATTGTGGATAGCATTTCTACATCATTTCCAATGATCAGGATGTCATCCACATATAATACCAAAAAGGTGATAGCGCTTCCACTTACCTTCCTGTACATACAAGGCTCATCTTCGTTCTTAATGAAGTCATAAGATCTGATTACCTCAACAAATCTTATGTTCCAACTTCGGGAAGCTTGCTTTAGTCCATAAATGGATCTAAGCAACTTGCACACCTTATCTGGGTAGTCCTTGGACACGAATCCCTCGGGTTGTATCGTATATACCTCCTACTTGAGGTTCCCATTAAGGAATGCATTTTTCACATCCATTTGCCAGATCTCATAATCATAGTGTGCTGCAATAACCAATAGAATTCGGATGGATTTTAGTATTGCTCTGGGTGAGAAGGTTTCGTCATAGTTAACACATTGCCTTTGACGATACCCCTTAGCCACTAGCCTTGCTTTATAGGTCTCTACCTTTCCATCTACTCCGATCTTTTTCTTAAAAATCCACTTGCAACCGATGGGTATAATACCTTCGGGCGCATCAACTTGGTTCTAAACCTTATTGGGGTACATAGAATCCATCTCAGAATTTATGGCTTCTTGCCACTTCCTGGAGTCTATACTCATAATAGCCTCCTCGTAGATCTAAGGATCAATATCCTCAACATCTTCTCCTTTAATATATCTCACATATCTCTCGAGAGGATGAGATACTCTACCGGACCTATGTAAAGTTGGAACTTGTATATTAGGTAATTGAATAGACTCGGGCTATAGAGTGGTGCTTGAGTTAGGTTCTCCAACCTCATTCAACTCTATCATGCTCCCATTGTCTCTGCCAAGAATGTGTTTTATCTCAAAGAATACCGCTCTCTTGGTTACAAAGACTTTTTGGTCCTCGAGATGATAGAAATAATACCTACAAGTTTCCTTGGGGTATCCCACGAACTTGCACCGCTCTATCCTCAAGTCCAACTTACCGGGGTTGTGTCTTTTAACATGGGCAGGGCAGCCCCAAATCTTAACAACCTTAAGATCGGGCTTCTTCTCTTTCCAGATCTTATATGGTGTAGACACTACGGACTTAGTTGGAACTCTATTCAGAAGGTAAGTTACGGTCTCTAGGGCATATCTCCAGAATGAGATAGGTAGGTCAGCGAAACTCATTATGGACATTACCATGTCTAATAGCATACGATTTTTCCTTTTAGACACACCATTGAGCTGAGGTTATAAAGAGGTGTCCATTGGGATAATATCCCATGATCCTTGAGGAACTAAATAAACTCTATACTTAAGTACTCACCTCCTCGATCTGATCAAAGAGCCTTGATACTCTTTCTAGTCTGGTTCTCCACTTCATTCTTATACTCTCTGAATTTCTCAAAAGCCTCGGACTTGTACTTCATTAAGTATATATTGTAATATCCCTCACTTTTGAAATTTATTGGTTTATTTATAAATCAGAGGACATATATGTAAATATAAAAATATCAAGGACTAAATTGTTAAGTTGCAAAAAAAAAAAAAAAAAAAAAACTAAAAATTTCGATTTTATCCCACCGCTTCCCACGCTCTCTGTTTCCCATGAAATAGAGAGGAGAGTTGTGGGGCATTAGGGAGAAGAAGAGGGGAAGTAAAGAAGAAGGGAAGAAGAGGAGAAGAAGAGAAGAAGAAGAAGAGGGAGAGAAGAAGAAGAAGAAGAAGAAGAGGAGGAGAAGAGGGAGAAGAGAGGGAAGAGGGAGATGAGAGAGAGGCAGCTGCAGCACCTTTGTTTCCCGCAGGTGGGAACAGAGGAGAGGATGCGTGAGGCATCGGGAAGAAGAAGAAGAAGAAGAAGAAGAGAGGAGGGTGGCTGCGCAAGGCTGCAACGAGGAGGTGTGGGGCGTCGGGGAGGAGAAGGGAAGAAGAGGAGAAGAAGAGAAGGAGAAGAAAAGAGAAAAGAAAGGGAAGAAGGAGAGGAAAGGGAGGTGACTGCAGCTAGGGCTACAACACCTCTATTTCCTGCATAAGGAACAGAGGTGTGGGGCATCGGGAGAAGGGAAGAAGAGGAGAAGAAGAAGAAGAAGAAGGAGGCGAAGAGAAGAAAAGAAGAAGAAGAAGAAGAAGAGAAGAAGAAGAAGAAGAAGAAGAAGAAGAAGAAGAAAGGAGGAGAAGAAGATAAGGAGAAGGAAAGAAGAAGAAAAGACGAAGAAGAAGAAGAGGAGAAGAAGAGAAGAAGAAGAGGAGAAGAAGAAGAGAGGAGGGTGGCTGCGGCACCTTTGTTTCCCGCTAGGGGAAACAGAGGAGAGGAGGCACTGTTCGTCGGGAAGGAGAAGGGAAGAAGAGGAGAAGAAGAAGAAGAGAGAAGAAGAAGAAGAGAGAAGAAGAAGAGAGAAGAAGAAGAGAGAAGAAGAAGAAGAAGAAAGAAGAAGCTGCGGCTACGGCGGTGGCAGTTGCAGCTGGAAGAGAAGAAGAAGAGGAGAAGAAGAAGAGGAGAAGAAGAAGAAGAAGAGAGAAGAAGAAGAGGAGAAGAAGAAGAGAGAAGAAGAAGAGAAGAAGAAGAAGAGGAGAAGAAGAAGAATAAGAAGAAGAAGAATAAGAAGAAGAAGAAGAGGAGAAGAAGAAGAGGAGGAAGAAGAGGCTGCAGCTGCGGTGGTGGCGAATGCAGCTGGAAGAGAAGAAGGAGAGGAAGAAGAGCAGGGGAGGAAGAAGAGGCTGCAGCTGCGGTGGTGGCGAATGCAGCTGGAAGAGAAGAAGGAGAGGAAGAAGAGCAGGGGAGGAAGAAGAGCAGGGGAGGAAGAAGAGCAGGGGAGGAAGAAGAGGCTGCAGCTGCGGTGGTGGCGAATGCAGCTGGAAGAGAAGAAGGAGAGGAAGAAGTGCAGGGAGAAAGAAGAAGCTGCGGCTACGGCGGTGGCAGTTGCAGCTGGAAGAGAAGAAGAGAAGAAGAAGAAGAGGAGAAGAAGAAGAGGAGAAGAAGAAGAGGAGGAAGAAGAGGCTGCAGCTGCGGTGGTGGCGAATGCAGCTGGAAGAGAAGAAGGAGAGGAAGAAGAGCAGGGGAGGAAGAAGAGGCTGCAGCTGCGGTGGTGGCGAATGCAGCTGGAAGAGAAGAAGGAGAGGAAGAAGAGGCTGCAGCTGCGGTGGTGGCGAATGCAGCTGGAAGAGAAGAAGGAGAGGAAGAAGAGCAGGGGAGGAAGAAGAGCAGGGGAGGAAGAAGAGGCTGCAGCTGCGGTGGTGGCGAATGCAGCTGGAAGAGAAGAAGAAGAGGAGAAGAAGAGAAGAAGAGAAGAAGAAGAAGAAGAAGAAGAAGAAGAAGAAGAAAAGAAGAAGAAGAGAGGAGGGTGGCTGCGGCAAGGGCTGCAGCGAGGAGATATGGGGCGTTGGGGAGGAGAAACGAAGAGAAGAAGAAGAGGAGAAGAAGAAGAGAAGAAGAGAAGAAGGAGAGGAAGAAGAGGCTGCAGCTGCGGTGGTGGCGAATGCAGCTGGAAGAGAAGAAGAAGAGGAGAAGAAGAAGAGGAGGAAGAAGAGGCTGCAGCTGCGGTGGTGGCGAATGCAGCTGGAAGAGAAGAAGGAGAGGAAGAAGTGCAGGGAGAAAGAAGAAGCTGCGGCTACGGCGGTGGCAGTTGCAGCTGGAAGAGAAGAAGGAGAGGAAGAAGAGCAGGGGAGGAAGAAGAGGCTGCAGCTACAGCGGTGGCAACTGCAGCTATAGAAAAGAAAGAGAGGGAAGATGAGGAAAGAAGGGGTTGGGCTATGGTTACGGCTGCAGTGGTTGCGGTGGCAATTGCAGCAACTGCGTCGACGAAAGAAGAAGAGGAAGGAAAGAAGAGAAGGAAGGGAAAGAAGGGGCTGGGCTGTGGTTGCGACTGCAGTGGCTGTGGTGGCAACTACAGCAGTTGCGTGGTGAAAGAGAAAGAAAAAGGAAAAAGAGAAACAAAGGAAAGGGGAAAAAGGGGCTGCGACCGTGATTGCGGTTGCGACGGCGGCGGCTGCATATGTAGCAGTTGTGTCTGTGAAAGAAGAGGAGGAAGAAGGTAGTATAGTGGAAGGGGCTGCGACTGTGGCAGCGGGTTGTGGCGATGGCTGCGGTAGTTGCGTTTGGAAAAGAAAAAAAAGAAGAATGAGAGTAAGGGAGAGCAGATGACTATGCCCCTATGTTCGGCACGAGCTGTAATTGCGGAGTAAGAAAGAAGACGAATGCAGAAAATGAAACAAGGAGAGGAGACAGAGGAAAAGTAGAAAAAGGATTCGGGCGTACACGTTCGGATCTTCGAATCAAAATCTGCGAAAGGTAAGTGTTCCGATCCTTCCTATTGCAAGCTTTCAAATCTTTCCTATTGCAAGTGTCCTGATATTTCCTTACTATAATTTTATCTCTGCATTTGTCTTGAATATGAAAACTTTGAATTGTTCTAGCCTTGCATTTGATGTGTCTCCTATTTAGACGTAATGATTTGAATCTGTGAAATGTCCGATATTCTAACATTTCTACCTTTTTATGGTTATAACTTTATGCATTGACCTTTGATTTAGACAAAACTTGTTTGATCTGAATAT
The DNA here is from genome assembly GCA_004837865.1 of Musa balbisiana. NCBI lineage: Eukaryota > Viridiplantae > Streptophyta > Magnoliopsida > Zingiberales > Musaceae > Musa > Musa balbisiana. Next base: position 22,173,238 of record CM017192.1, read on the forward strand.
AGACTCATAGAGCTTTCTTTTGATAGCTTATTTTATGAATTAAGAGTAAGTTTGTCTGCCCAGTTATCTATTAAATCCAACCCTGTGAATTCTGCAAAATAGCGATTTTATTTCTAACCTTTGGTTACTAAATTAATTGTAACTCTTTGTTGGAAATTTTGATTCATACGAAACTTGTTGTTTCTTAAACTTGATTGAAATATCTTTACAAAGCTATATTTTCTGAGTAAATTGGAGCACGATTGATAGTTTGAATTATTTGTTTAATGTGCCTCTCGAATTCTATCAAAAATCGAGCTTTGGTCGATTTCGCATATCTGGTTTCATTCCTTTGGAAATTGATTTCATTTAGCTTTCTTTATTCAATTGAGCTTTATATTACTACTTTGAATTCTTATATTCTCTTGTCCTTAAATTATTTGCATTCTTGAAACCTATTGTGTAAAGTTTATGCTGTATTGTATTGACTTGTATAGGCACATGTATATCCTATTGTTTTGCAATTGCTTTCGATATATGCCTATTCCAATTTCATTTCCTTGGACATTGAATTCATCTAACCTTATTATTTTAATTGAGCTATATGTGATTGCTTGGAATCCTTGTATGCTCTTGCTTTCATTTCCTTTCAAATCTAAATACATTTGTGAAAGATTATGCTTGCATCGTATTGACTCGTAAAGGCACATGCACATTTTGTTATTACACGTGTGCTTCCGATATATGCTATTTATTGTTCATACTATCCTTTTGTACTCTGGTGTTTGTGGGATATTGTAAACCTTTGCCAGAAATGATAAAGAGAGTTATGCATAGAGCCTGTGATGCTTTGTCGGCCCCTTATGACTTCACTCAGACGTGGGTGGATGGAGCTCCCTGACGTGGGAGAGCTCCCAGACGTTAGAGATTTATGTTTGGTGGTCATTCAGGAATGGATGTACCATATTATGTTATGGTCCCACTTCACCTTTTGTATGTTTGATATGATATCCAGAGCTTTGGTTATGTATTTCTGTATGTGCTTTGAATAAGAATGATATGAATGCAATGTCAAATTTGATGTTTCAGCTTATGTTTCGTATTTGTTCTTTGATACGTTCTGAAATGGTTCATATGTCGTCGTTATGCTTTGAAATATTTCATATACCATTGACATGTTCCAAAATGTGTCATTTGTTATTGATATGCTCCGAAACATTTCATACGCCATTGGTATACTTCGAATTACTCTGTACATCTGCTATTGTTATGCTCCGAAATGTTCCATATGCCATTGATATACTCAAGAACATTTCATACGCTATTGATATGCTCTAATTACTCTGTACTCCATTTGTTATGAACCAAATGTGTTTTGAATGACATGATATTTGCGATTCTGTATCTAATAATATGGTTCCCTAAGAGTTCTTGTATTCTTCCTTGCATTATGATACATTATTTGTTTGAAACTGTCCCTTTTCATTATAGATATATTTTGTCACTTGCTGAGCTGTTTTTAGCTCACTCCGTTATTATATAAATCTTTTAGGTCAGCTTGTCACTCCTTGAGATATTTGAATTGGGTTGAGGTGGTGGAGAGCTATTCAGAATTGTGGGCAAATCATATTGGTAGATGTATTATGGTCATTATTGTATAACTGCATTTTGTATGTAATGAAATGTGGTCGATGAATTTGAATTGATACATTGTGTAAAAGTGTTAAAAGATATCTTATTTGAAATTTCGTAATGTTGAGTTTTGTTTACATTGATATGAATTGGTGGTAAATGGTTGAAACTCTGATTGTATAAATTATTTAGCTTGTGGAAATTATAAGTGTTGTTAATATTTTGCTAAGTTGGTTTAGGTTTCATAAATGTGAATTATCGAGTGATATGATATATGATTATAAATTGCATAGGTTTTATAGATGTGAATTTGATTGAATGTTTTTTAATGTTCTCAAATGTTAGTTTGGATCCTGGATTGTTTTGTGATAGAAAATTTTAATATTATCGATATTTTTGAGGGGCGTGTCAGAGGTGGTATCAGAGCATTGTTTGAGGATCACTGAAATATTTGATATGTTAACGTGCAAATATATTAAGGTCTAGTGAACTATAATGATCGGTGAAAATTTTCTTTGATGTATTTTAGGAATTTAGGATGATGAGACATTTGGTCCTCCTACTTCATTTTGTTCTAATTAATTAAGGGAGATGAAAGGATTGATCAAGGATATTAAATCAGAGTGGCGCAGGGGAAGCGTAATGAATAATCCATTAGTGATAGAAAAATGGATTATGCGAATGGAAAAGATATTTGGTGTACAAAATTGTTCCGATAATCAAAAGGTTTCTTTTGCCACCTTATATTGGAAGTAGTGGTTGATCATTAATTGAAATAATGAAAATAATTTTTGAAGATCGGTGGCAAGAATGACAAGGATAAGTTTACCAATAAAAATATGATTGGAAATGAATCAGAAAGTGATAACAAGAAGGTTAAGACATTTGGATTTGAAAAGGGAAGTCACCACAAAAGGCTCAATCACGTGTGAATTGTAAGTTAAATTATGAAACAATTTTGTGTTTGTGAGTGACTAGAGTCTATTTTGCTTGTGAAAAGTTAGATCATAAAATAAAAGACTACCCTTTGAACAAGAAGAAAGAGTCACTGCCTCCTAAATCATCAGCCCATGTCAGAGTGTATGCTATCACTGTATATGATTCTAAAACTTCTGAATTAGTGGTCAAAGGTATTATTCACGTTTATGAAAGAATGCAAATATTTGTTTGACCATGAGTCCCATCTACGATTTGATTCGTAATATTTTGCTTATCACTTGGGTATTCAATCTAAACCACTGTATTATGTGCTATATGTAAATGCGATCATTGAAGATTCTTTGATAACGAACTTGAATCTGGTCCTCTTGTTTGATTTTCATTGGAGAACTTGAAATTTTTGCTGATTTAGTTCTTCTAGAGATTTAGAGTTTTGATATTATACTTTGTATGGATTAGCTATCTTCATATCATACTAGTATGGATTGTTATATAACAAATGATCACTTTTTGCATATTAGATCAGCCCATCTTTTATTTTGAGAGTATTGGACATGATTTCCCTCCTTGCCTAATGTATCCTTGGATGACTTGCCCGGATTACCTCTAGACATGACTTTGCTTTTGATTTGGCTCTTGGGACAATCCCAATATCTAAGCCTCTCTATAGAATGACATCATCTGAGTTAGTAGATTTGAAAAAGCAACCTACAAGGATAATTAAATAAGGATTTTATTTGGCCTAATATTTCATCATGGGATACTCCGGTGTTAGTTAAGATGGATGGAACATTGAGGCTTTACATTAATTGTAGACAATTGAATCAGGTGACCATCAAAAAAAAAAAAAAAAAACGAGTATCCTCTTAGGTGACGACTTGTTTAATCAATTGAACAGTACATAAGTACTTTCCAAGATTGATCGGAGATCGGGTTACCATTTATTGAAGATCAAGGAGGATGATATTTTTAATCACTCTTGGATGAGGGTGTAATTGAATTGTATTCTATTGATGAAACTATTTGGGGAATGAAGAAGGAAATGAATAAAACGTATCATTATCTTTTCATCGATTGAGGTATAACCAATTTAGAGGACTAAATTTCTTTTAAGGGGGGGAGAGTGTAATATCCCTCACTTTTGAAATTTATTGATTTATTTATAAATCGAAGGGACATATATGTAAATATAAAAATATCAAGGACTAAATTATTAAGTTACAAAAAAAAAAAAAAAAAAAAAAACAAAAAATTTTGGTTTTATCCCACCCCGCTTCCCACGCTCCTGTTTCCGTTGAAACAAGAGGAAGTTGTGGGGGCATTGGGGAGAAGAAGAGGGGAAGTAAAGAGAAGAGGAAGAAGAGGAGAAGAAAGAGAAGAAGAAGAGAGGGAGAGAAGAACAAGAAGAAGAGGAGAAGGGAGAAGAGAGGGAAGAGGAGATAAGAGAGAGGCATTGTAGCAGCTAGGGCTGTAGCACCTTTGTTGCCCCGGAGATGGAAACAGAGAGAGGATGCATGGGGCGGCGGGAAGAAGAAGAAGAAGAAGAAAAGAAGAAGAAGAAGAAGAGAGGAGGGGTGGCTGCGGCAAGACTACAAGAGCAGGGGAGGAAGAAGAGCAGGGGAGGAAGAAGAGCAGGGGAGGAAGAAGAGCAGGGGAGGAAGAAGAGGAGAAGAAGAAGAGAAGAAGGAGAGGAAGAAGAGCAGGGGAGGAAGAAGAGCAGGGGAGGAAGAAGAGCAGGGGAGGAAGAAGAGCAGGGGAGGAAGAAGAGCAGGGGAGGAAGAAGAGGAGAAGAAGAGAAGAAGAAGAAGAGGAGAAGAAGAGAAGAAGAAGAAGAAGAAGAAGGAAGAAGAAGAAGAAGAAGAAGAAGGAAGAAGAAGAAGAAAAGAAGAAGAAGAAGAGAAGAAGAAGAGGAGAAGAAGAAGAGGAGAAGAAGAAGAAGAAGAAGAGGAGAAGAAGAAGAAGAAGGAGAGGAAGAAGAGCAGGGGAGGAAGAAGAGCAGGGGAGGAAGAAGAGGAGAAGAAGAAGAAGAAGAAGAAGAAGAAGAGAAGAAGGAGAGGAAGAAGAGCAGGGGAGGAAGAAGAGCAGGGGAGGAAGAAGAGCAGGGGAGGAAGAAGAGCAGGGGAGGAAGAAGAGGAGAAGAAGAAGAAGAAGGAAGAAGAAGAAGGAAGAAGAAGAAGAGAAGAAGGAGAGGAAGAAGAGCAGGGGAGGAAGAAGAGCAGGGGAGGAAGAAGAGGAGAAGAAGAGAAGGAGAGGAAGAAGAGCAGGGGAGGAAGAAGAGCAGGGGAGGAAGAAGAGGAGAAGAAGAGAAGAAGAAGAAGAAGAGGAGAAGAAGAAGAAGAAGAAGAAGAAGAAGGAAGAAGAAGAAGAAGAAGAAGAAGGAAGAAGAAGAAGAAAAGAAGAAGAAGAGAAGAAGGAGAGGAAGAAGAGCAGGGGAGGAAGAAGAGGAGAAGAAGAAGAGAAGAAGAAGAGGAGAAGAAGAAGAGGAGAAGAAGAAGAAGAAGAAGAAGAAGAAGAAGAAAAGAAGAAGAAGAAGAGAAGAAGAAGAAGGAAGAAGAAGAAGGAAGAAGAGGAGAAGAAGAAGAAGAGAAGAAGAAGAGGAGAAGAAGAAGAGAGGGAAGAGGGAGGGGAGCGAGAGGTAGCTGCAGCACCTCTGTTTCCTATAGGAGGAAATAGAGGAGTGCATGTGTGGGGCATCGGGGAGGAGAAGGGAAGAAGAGGAGAAGAAGAAGAAGAAGAAGAAGAAGAAGAAGAAGAAGAAGAAGAAGAAGAAGAAGAGAAGAAGAAGAGAGGAGGGTGGCTGCGGCAAGGGCTGCAGCGAGGAGCTATGGGGCGTTGGGGAGGAGAAGGGAAGAAGAGGAGAAGAAGAAGAGGAGAAGAAGAGCAGGGGAGGAAGAAGAGGCTGCGGCTGCGGTGGTGGTGGATGTAGCTAGAAGAGAAGGAGAGGAAGAAGAGCAGGGGAGGAAGAAGAGGCTGCAACTACGGCGGTGGCAGCTGCAGTTGGAAGAGAAGAAGGAGAGGAAGAAGAGCAGGGGAGGAAGAAGAGGAGAAGAAGAAGAGGAGAAGAAGAAGAAAAGAAGAAGAAGAAGAAGGAGAGGAGAAGAGCAGGAGAAGAAGGCTGTAGCTACAGCGGTAGAGCTGCAGCGCAGAAAAGAAAGAGAGGGAAGATGAGGAAAGAAGGAGTTGGGCTATGGTTACGACGCAGCGGTTGCAGTGGCAATTGCAACCGCTGCGTCGGACGAAAGAAGAAGGGGAAGGAAAGAAGAGAAGGAAGGGAACGAAGGGGCTGGGCTGTGGTTGCGACTGCAGCGGCTATGGGGCAACTGCAGTAGCTGCGTGGCGAAAGAGAAGAAAAAGGCAAAAGAGAAACAAAGGAAAGGGGAAAAAGGGGCTGCGGCGTGATTGCAGTTGCGACGGCGGTGGCTGCATATGCAGTAGTTGTGTCTACGAAAGAAGAGGAGGAAGAAGGTAGTACAGTGGAAGGGGCTGCGACTGTGGAAGCGGCTGTGGCGGTGGCTGCGGTAGCTGCATTTGGAAAAGAAAAAAAAGAAGAATGAGAGTAAGGGAGAGCAGATGACTGTGCCCCTATGTTCGGCACGAGCTATAATTGCGGAGTAAGAAAGAAGACGAATGCAGAAAATGAAATAGGGAGAGGAGACAGAGGAAAAGTAGAAAAAGGATTCGGGCGTACACCTTCAGATCTTCGGATCAAAATCTTCAAAAGGCAAGTGTTGCGATCCTTCCTATTGTAAGCTTTCAAATCTTTCCTATTGCAAGTGTCCTAATCTTTCCTGTAATTTTATCTCTGCATTTGCCTTGAATATAAAAACTTTGAATTATTCTAGCCTTGCATTTGATATGTCTCCTATTTAGACGTAATGATTTAAATCTGTGAAACGTCCGATATTCTAACCTTTCTACCTTGTTATGGTTATAACTTTATGCATTGACCTCTGATTTAGACAAAACTTGTTTGATCTGAATATAGACTCATAAAGCTTTCTTTTGATAGCTTATTTTATGGATTTAGAGTAAGTTTGTTTGCCCAGTTATCTATTAAATCCGACCCTATGAATTCTGTAAAATAGCGATTTTATTTCTGACCTTTGGTTACTAAATTAATTGTAACTTTTTGTTGGAAACTTCGATTTATACAAAATTATTGTTTCTTAAACTTGATTGAAATATCTTTCCAATGATATATTTTCTAAGTAAATTGGAGCACGATTGATAATTTGAATCACTTGTTTAATGTGCTTCTCGAATTCTGTTAGAAATCGAGCTTTGGTCGATTTCACATATCTGGTTTCATTCCTTTAGAAATTGATTTCATTTAGCTTTCTTTGTTCAATTGAGCTTTATATTACTACTTTGAATTCTTATATTCTCCTGTCCTTAAATTATTTACATTCTTGAAACCTATTGTGTAAAGTTTATGCTGTATTGTATTGACCTGTATAGACACATGTATATCCCATTGTTTTGCAATTGCTTTCGATATGTGCCTATTCCAATTTCATTTCCTTAGACATTGAATTCATCTAACCTTATTATTCCAATTAAGCTATATATGATTGCTTGGAATCCTTGTATGCTTTTGCTTTCATTTCCTTTCAAATCTAAATACATTTGTGAAAGATTATGCTTGCATCGTATTGACTCGTAAAGGCACATGTACATTTTGTTGTTCCACGTGTGCTTCCGATATGTGCTATTTATTGTTCATACGATCCTTTTGTACTCTGGTGTTTGTGGGATATTGTGAATCTTTGCCAGAAATGGTAAAAGGAGTTATGCATAGAGCCTGTGATGCTCTGTCGGCCCTTTATGACTTCATTCAGACGTGGGTGGATGGAGCTCCCAAAAGTGGGAGATTTATGTTTGGTGGTCATTCAGGAATGGATGTACCATATTATGTTATGGTCCCACTTCACCTTCTATATGTTTGATATGATATCCAGAGCTTTGGTTATGTATTTCTGTATGTGCATTGGATAAGAATGATATGAATGCAATGTCAAATTCGATGTTTGAGCTTATGTTTCGTATTTGTTCTTTGATACGTTCCGAAATCGTTCATATGTCGTCGTTATGCTTTGAAATATTTCATATACCATTGACATGTTCCAAAATGTTTTATTTGTTATTGATATGCTCCGAAATATTTCATACGCCATTGGTATACTTCGAATTACTCTGTACATCTGCTATTCTTATACTCCAAAATATTTCATATGCCATTGATATGCTCCAGAACATTTCATACGCTATTGATATGCTCCAATTACTCTGTACTCCATTTGTTATGAACCAAATGTGTTTTGAATGACATGATATTTGTGATTCTGTATCTAATAATATGGTTCCCTGAGAGTTCTTGTATTCTTCCTTGCATTATGATACCTTATTTGTTTGAAACTGTCCCTTTTCATTATAGATATATTTTGTCACTTGCTGAGCTATTTTTAGCTCACTCCGTTGTTATATAAATCTTTCAAGTCAGCTTGTCACTCCTTGAGATATTTGAATTGGGCTGAGGTAGTGGAGAGCTATTTAGAATTGTGGGCAAATCATATTGGTAGATGTATTATGGTCATTATTATATAACTGCATTTTGTATGTAATGAAATGTGGTCGATGAATCTAAATTGATACATTGTGTAAAAGTGTTAAAAGATCTCTTATTTGGAATTTCGTAATGTTGAGTTTAGTTTACAATGATATGAATTGGTGGTAAATGGTTGAAACTCTGATTGTATAAATTATTTAGCTTGTGGAAATTATAAGTGTTGTTAATATTTTGCTAAGTTGGTTTAGGTTTCATAAATGTGAATTATCGAGTGATGTGATATATAATTATAAATTGCACAGGTTTTATAGATGTGAATTTGATTGAATATTTTTTAGTGTCCTCAAATGTTAGTTTGGATCCTGGATTGTTTTGTGATAGAAAATTTTAATATTATCAATATTTTTGAGAGGCATGGCATATATATCCATACCTTAAGAAATCATCAGTAACGGTAATGAAGTAGGAGTAACCACTAATGGCATGAGTTGACATGGGTCCACATATTTCACTATGTATAAGTTCCAACAACTTAGTAGCTCTCTCTCCAATTCTACTAAATGGAGAGTTGCTTAGTTTTCCACAAAGGCAAGACTCGCAAGTTGCATATGACTCATAGTTGAATGAATCTAGATATCTATCCTTTAGCATTTTTTTAATTCTTCCCTCATGGATGTGACCTAGCCTACAATGCCACAGGTATGCATTAATCACTTTATCTTATTTCCTCTTAGACACACTTACATTCATGATATGTGGAATAGTGTCTAGCATAAGCAAACCATTATGCAATGTTCCTTTCGTGATGATCTTATCATCTAATAATATCGAACAACTATTGTTCTCAAAAACTAATTTATATCTACTAATTGTCAAACATGAAATAGAGATAATATTTTTGTTAATAGAAGGAACAAAATAACATGCATCTAATGCAATAATAACTCCACTAGGCAGATGTAGGGCGACCTCACCAACAGCTACTACATCAACTTTTGCTCCATTGCCCATCTTGAGGTCTATCTCACCTCTCTCCAGTCTCCTAGACCTTGCCAAAACCTACAAAAAATTGCATATATGATAAACACTACCATTATCCAATACCTATGTGTTATCACACGAGTTTGACAAATGGAGATTGATCATGAATGTGCCTGAAGCTTCTCCAAGCTTCTGTTTCGCCCTCTCTACAAGGTACTATTTGCAGTTCCTCTTCCAGTGCCCATCTTTGCCATAGTGGAAGCATCGACCTTTGTCTTTTGCCGGGCCTTTCTTAGCAACATTTGCTTTACCTGATCTGCCCTTGCCCTTCTTAAGGGACTTTTCTACTTTCCTTTTCTTTCTGGTCTCACTAGTGTAGAGAACTGACTTCTCCTTTTTGATAGTGCTCCCTACCTCCCTCAACATATTGAGGAGCTCTAGGAGAGTATCTCAAGCTTGTTCATATTAAAATTCATTATGAATTGTAAAAATGAATCTGGTAAGAACTGAAGCACAATGTCCATACATAAGTTATCCTCTAGGACCATTCCTAGACCTGTGAGTTTCTCTATCCACTCAATCATCTTTAGGACATGGTTCTGAACCGATGTCCCCTCAGTCATCCTAGCGCGGAAGAGGCTCTTGGATATCTCATATCGCTGAGTCCTTCCTTGTTCCACAAATAATTTACGGACATGTAGGAGAATGGATATGGCATCCATCTTTTCATGTTGTCTCTGTAACTCAGGAGTCATAGAGCCTAACATGTAACATTGAGCAAGAGTAGAGTTATCAATGTACTTCACGTAGCGAGCAATCTCATCCTCGCTTGCCCCTTCCTCGGGCATAGGCATCACCGTATCAAGGACGTACGCGATTTTCTCCGTCGTGAGAATAATTCTCAAGTTGCGGAGCCAATCTATATAATTTGAACTAATGAGGCGGTTGACATCAAGTATGTCATGTAAGGAATTTGAAAGCAACATTTTCTGAAAATAAAGATGCAGTAGAAATGAATAACATGCAAATTTTACAAAAATAAACTATGTAGATATGGACTTCTATCTTAATATGCTACCACTATTTTACTAGCGAGTCACGCGACACTCTCAGCACATGAAACGAAAGTCTCCGGCAGGCTTCTAGTGGGGATTAGGATCCAATTAGCGTCTTAGTGTAACCTCGAGGGACTCAACCAATCACACTAAGCCCAAAAAGTAGGCAACTCTTGCCGATCACAACTCCTTGTGATTCCCGTCTTATTCGGCCTCCCAATCACCATGGTCTCGAGGGACTCGACCAACCATGATGTTCAGTTAAGTCAACACCATCATTAAAAGATGAGTTTGATTCGATAATATATCATCGAGGGACTCGATCAACCATACCATATCTTGAGGTCACTAGTGACATCTCTATGTTGTAGATAAGATAGCGAATCACGATATAGGTGAGCCTTGAAGGACTCGACCAACTCAACCTACACTGGGAATCTTATAACGATGAAAGACCACGTGGGTCAATCTAATTGCCTCACATTTACTGACTTAATATAGTCGAGAGAGGGGTTTCTATGATTTGGTCTCCTAATATGACATGTCATACATAAATATATTTAATATATATCTACATCGCATGCAAATATATATACTTATCTAGTAGGTGTATAACCAATCACACATCACATGACTAATCACACCAAATAATCATGGACTATAACCTAATGTGATCAGGCCCGAGCCAGTGGGCCTAATCACTCACATCAAGATCTATGTGTGTAGCGGTGCATCTTCATGCCCTGTGATTGTCTGTCTCATGGGTCTCGCTATCGTATCACGCTCATGCTGTGCCTTCTCGTATGATTACAACTTAATCATAGGCACACAGGCTTGACAATAACAAGAAATATAATGGAGGCTCGCAGACCCCAATAATAATAATCATAAGTACACACATCACACGGTTCATGATCATCCGTCCACATATCATACATCATATGTATAAATCATTATCATATAGGACAACGAGATAATAATAAAGATAATAATTAATTAAATATTTTAATTAATTAATATTTTAAAATCAAGGATATGTAGAGAATTTTTTGAATTTTGAGGGTATTTTCATAATTTGGTAAAAAGGACAAAACTAGAATTTCTAAAATTCACAGGGGCAAAACTATCTTTTGCCCAAGAATGCCCTAATGCCCTACTCCCCCTTGCTGCTGCTGCCGCCGCCATCACCGCCACCACCCTGTTGGCGGCGGCCTGTGTGGTGGGACGGGGGCGTCACCCTTGCAGGTGGGCACCCCGTGGGTTGGCGCCCCTACGGGTGGCGCTACCCCCCGCGAGCGCTATGCCTGCGGGTGTAGTGCCCCGTTGGGCGGACGCCCCTGTGGGGGGGTGGGGGGGGTGGGGGGGTGGTTTGCCCACAAGAGTAGTGGCCGCAGGTGCTGTTGCCCTATGACGCCTCAACCCGCGGGCATTGCGGCCGCAGGCGCCTCGCCTCGCGAGTCCAGCACCCGCAAGCACCGCCCTTTGGCGCGGGCACAGTGCTCGCCTTACTTACAGCCCTACCTACCGGTGCAAAGTGATCGACTTTATCATATAGTTGGCAAACAACTCTTTATTGGTTTGTGTGTTGAGCGTGCCAGGACTGTTGATGATTGAAGTAGCCAACTTGGTTGTTGTGATTGAAATGTTGATGATGTGAAGGAGGGATGGTTTGTTTGGAGCTCATATGTTCAAGTGGCGTCTTGGTCAAACCTTTGTTGATAGTCTTATTATACGGATTGCCCCTCCTCGTAGATTTTTTATTGACTTGAGCTGTGATGGATGGTCTTGGCAGTTTGTCCTCGCACTTTAGATATATCTTAAAGTCAGTCAGCTTGTCATAGAGTTCTTCGAATGACACTAGTGAATCACGTGCCCATATTGCTGCTGCCAATTCTTTGTACTCGTCTCTTAGGCCATTGAGGATATGGATAGTAACTTCGTCATCACTGAGGGAATGATCTATCAAGACCAAGTTATCGATGATAATCTTTATGTTGTATAGATAATCAATAATAGTACTTCCCTCTTGTTTTGTCTTCATGAGACTAGATACGAGACTAAGCATGTGAGTGCAAGAACGATTGGCCAGGGTGGTTTACAACTTGCACCAAGCTTCAGCAGCAGTGTCACATGAAGATATGAGTAGGGCGAGGGATTCAGTGATCGAGACTTGAATTGCTTGAAGAATGAGACGATCCTGGCGTAACCATAGTTTGTGGTCCGGATTTGGTACTGGACTGGGTGCTCCTGGGATGTTGAGCATCGCTGGTGGACAACGAAGAGAGCCATCGACATAGTCTAGAAGATCATAGCCAAATAGGATATTAGAGAATTGAGCACACCAGGATGCATAATTGCCACCTTTGGATAATTTGAAGTTGTTGCATTTATGGAGATAAGACTTGTGTGGGAAAGTACTATGGTTCCTTATGGGAACAATAACTAGAACATCAGATGTAGATGATGAGGACATATGGAAGATATGTACCAATATGTGGGAGTAACTAGAAGTTTGTAGCGATGACAATGATCAGGGAGGAAGAAGTGTTGGTGCAGATCATTGTCACCTGAGGTGGGTTGTTGGCAATGAGGTCTTCATTGAAGGAGAAGTTTAACTCTGTGCAATATTGTGTAAAGCTGTAGATTTCTGTGCAGCAGTTCTGCAACAATTTGGAGGAAGGAACCCCTATAGAGTTCCAAGGAGGCCGATCCCCTAAAGAAATCAACCCAAAGCTTAGAATCTGTAAGGGTTCTAACACCTAGTATTAGAGTAGCATTCTTAGAGTCGCAGGTGCTGTTGCCCTATGACGCCTCAACCCGCGGGCATTGCGGCGCAGGCGCCTCGCCTCGCGAGTCCAGCACCCGCAAGCACCGCCCTTTGGCGCGGGCACAGTGCTCGCCTTACTTACAGCCCTACCTACCGGTGCAAAGTGATCGACTTTATCATATAGTTGGCAAACAACTCTTTATTGGTTTGTGTGTTGAGCGTGCCAGGACTGTTGATGATTGAAGTAGCCAACTGGTTGTTGTGATTGAAATGTTGATGATGTGAAGGAGGGATGGTTTGTTTGGAGCTCATATGTTCAAGTGGCGTCTTGGTCAAACCTTTGTTGATAGTCTTATTATACGGATTGCCCCTCCTCGTAGATTTTTTATTGACTTGAGCTGTGATGGATGGTCTTGGCAGTTTGTCCTCGCACTTTAGATATATCTTAAAGTCAGTCAGCTTGTCATAGAGTTCTTCGAATGACACTAGTGAATCACGTGCCCATATTGCTGCTGCCAATTCTTTGTACTCGTCTCTTAGGCCATTGAGGATATGGATAGTAACTTCGTCATCACTGAGGGAATGATCTATCAAGACCAAGTTATCGATGATAATCTTTATGTTGTATAGATAATCAATAATAGTACTTCCCTCTTGTTTTGTCTTCATGAGACTAGATACGAGACTAAGCATGTGAGTGCAAGAACGATTGGCCAGGGTGGTTTACAACTTGCACCAAGCTTCAGCAGCAGTGTCACATGAAGATATGAGTAGGGCGAGGGATTCAGTGATCGAGACTTGAATTGCTTGAAGAATGAGACGATCCTGGCGTAACCATAGTTTGTGGTCCGGATTTGGTACTGGACTGGGTGCTCCTGGGATGTTGAGCATCGCTGGTGGACAACGAAGAGAGCCATCGACATAGTCTAGAAGATCATAGCCAAATAGGATATTAGAGAATTGAGCACACCAGGATGCATAATTGCCACCTTTGGATAATTTGAAGTTGTTGCATTTATGGAGATAAGACTTGTGTGGGAAAGTACTATGGTTCCTTATGGGAACAATAACTAGAACATCAGATGTAGATGATGAGGACATATGGAAGATATGTACCAATATGTGGGAGTAACTAGAAGTTTGTAGCGATGACAATGATCAGGGAGGAAGAAGTGTTGGTGCAGATCATTGTCACCTGAGGTGGGTTGTTGGCAAATGAGGTCTTCATTGAAGGAGAAGTTTAACTCTGTGCAATATTGTGTAAAGCTGTAGATTTCTGTGCAGCAGTTCTGCAACAATTTGGAGGAAGGAACCCCTATAGAGTTCCAAGGAGGCCGATCCCCTAAAGAAATCAACCCAAAGCTTAGAATCTGTAAGGGTTCTAACACCTAGTATTAGAGTAGCATTCTTAGAGTCTCGCTGCCCTTTTACAGTCATCCATTAGCCCTCCACAGTCGCCAAAAGTAATTCCCGCAATTGCTTAAAATATCGTCGCCGAATTCCACCATCAAGAGCAGTGGCCACAGGTGCTGTTGCCCTACGGCACCTCAACCTGTGGGCATTGCAGCCGCAGGCACCTCGCCTTGCGGGTCCAGCACCCGCAAGTACCGCCCTTTGGTGCGAGCACAGTGCTCGCCTTGCTTGCAGCCCTACCTACCGGTGCAAAGTGACTGACTTTATCACATAGTTGGCAAACAACTCTTTGTTGGTTTGTGTGTTGAGGGTGCCAGGACTATTGATGATTGAAGTAGCCACCTTGGTTGTTGTGATTGAAATGTTGATGATGTGAAGGAGGGATGGTTTGTTTGGAGCTCATATGTTCAAGTGGCGTCTTGGTCAAACCTTTGTTGATAGTCTTATTATACGGATTGCCCCTCCTCGTAGATTTTTTATTGACTTGAGCTGTGATGGATGGTCTTGGCAGTTTGTCCTCGCACTTTAGATATATCTTAAAGTCAGTCAGCTTGTCATAGAGTTCTTCGAATGACACTAGTGAATCACGTGCCCATATTGCTGCTGCCAATTCTTTGTACTCGTCTCTTAGGCCATTGAGGATATGGATAGTAACTTCTTCATCACTGAGGGAATGACCTATCAAGACCAAGTTATCGATGATAATCTTTATGTTGTATAGATAATCAACAATAGTACTTCCCTCTTGTTTTGTCTTCATGAGACTAGATACAAGACTAAGCATGTGAGTGCAAGAACGATTGGCCAGGGTGGTTTACAACTTGCACCAAGCTTCAGCAGCAGTGTCACATGAAGATATGAGTAGGGCGAGGGATTCAGTGACCGAGACTTGAATTGCTTGAAGAATGAGACGATCCTGGCGTAACCATAGTTTGTGGTCCGGATTTGGTACTGGACTGGGTGCTCTTGGGATGTTGAGCATCGCTGGTGGACAACGAAGAGAGCCATCGACATAGTCTAGAAGATCATAGCCAAATAGGAGATTAGAGAATTGAGCACACCAGGATGCATAATTGCCACCTTTGGATAATTTGAAGTTGTTGCATTTATGAAGATAAGACTTGTGTGGGAAAGTACTATGGTTCCCTATGGGAACAATAACTAGAGCATCAGATGTAGATGATGAGGACATATGGAAGATATGTACCAATATGTGGGAGTAACTAGAAGTTTGTAGCGATGACAATGATTAGGGAGGAAGAAGTGTTGGTGCAGATCATTGTCACCTGAGGTGGGTTGTTGGCAAATGATGCCTTCGTTGAAGGAGAAGTTTAACTCTGTGCAATATTGTGTAAAGTTGTAGATTTCTGTGCAGCAGTTCTGCAACAATTTGGAGGAAGGAACCCCTATAGAGTTCCAAGGAGGCCGATCCCCTAAAGAGATCAACCCCAAGCTTAGAATCTGTAAAGGTTCTAACACCTAGTATTAGAGTAGCACTCTTAGAGTCTCGCTGCCCTTTTACAGCCATCCATCAGCCCTTCACAGTCGCTCAAAGTAATTCCCACAATTGCTTAAAATATCGTCGTCGAATTCCACCATCATCTCCACCACTACGGATCATCCTTTGATCTCCCCATGAATTGTAATAGGTTCTGGTTTCATACCTTACTACTGCTACAATTTAGTTATCCTTATTCAAAAATCCAAAATAAGTCATTCATATATTGTTGCAAACTCCTTTCGTCGTAAAAGTTATCATCTTTGCAAACGAAGGATTACTGCAGAAAATTTCAGTCGTATATTGTTGCCTTAACCAATCTATTTGCAATCCGTTTAGTACGAAATTTCTTATACACTTCATAGATCATCTTAGCTTCCATCTAAGAATGATCTATTGAGGAATTCATCTCTAAAAACATTCTTATATTGCTGCAAATTTTTGTCGCAAACCACTGAAATTTTTTGACGAGAATTCTACTATCGCAACTTGCACCAATTTCCTTGCTACTGTACTGCCAAAAATTTTTTGATTAAATTGATCATCCTTGCTATTATATAAACTGAGATTTTATTGTCAAATTCCCTCCTCAAATTTCTTGGTTTTTGCTAGAAATTTTGTCGAGAAACCATTGTTTCTTCGACGACAATTCTACTCTTACAAGACAACACATACATGCTGCAACTTCCACTGATTTCTATCAAACCTTTGTTGCCATCTACCACAGATCTAAAACTTTTTTCCCTAACCTTCATCCACTACCATCACAGCCATAAAACTCCACCAAACCATACCCTCAAACTGCACCCAAAACAGCCACAAAACAAGCTTAAACCGCAGTCTACATCCACCAATCCACAAACCCTTTTGACCCTCACTTCTCTCAGCCTATACATGCCTTTAACCTGACAATAAAAGAGAGATATTAACATTACAGATTTGGAGGCATCCCTTTCAAGATGTATATCTAATCAACTTTATGGTATTACTTTATGGTATCAAACCTACGTTTGAAGGCATCACTTTATGGTATGCATGCCTTTCATCAAACCTCTACCATTCAGGTGTACCAAACTAGGTTTGAAAGATTATCTAATCAAACTCATGATTGGTCCAAAAAATAGCTATTGGGGACTTTCATTGAGGGCTTGAGGCCGGAGATCCGGGGAGAAGTTAAAGCGCGACGACCGTACACGCTTATGGCAGCCATCTCTTTTGCGCGACTTCAAGAGGAGTGATTGCACCATGAAGCCCGGAGGACTAAGGTCTCTCCCTGACCAGTAATACCAAAGACCTCAGCCCCCTCTACTATCAACTAAGCCCTTGTACCAAAAAGGTTGACAAGAGAAGAGCTTCGAGAGCAATCTGCGAAGGGGTTATGTTGGCATTGCGATGAGCCGTGGAGCCGCGAGCATCGCTGTAGAAAAGGGAGACTTCTTATGATTGAACTAATAGAAGAAGAGGTCATTGAACATCTAGAAGAGAGCCTTGATCATGAAGAAGAAGATGTGGAAGAAGAGCCACAACCGATTGACGTTATAGTACACGCACTAGCCGGCTACTCAAACCCGCAAACGATAAAAGTTGGAGGCCTTCTCAAACAACAACCGATCCCTGTTCTCATCGACACAAGCAGCACTAATAACTTCCTAAATAGTAAAGTTGCTGCTTGGATGGCACTGCATATCGAAGGTTACAGCAAGTTCAACGTAAAGGTCGCCAACGTGAAGACGACATTCCAAAAACTACATTTTGCACACATAATGACCATTATAAATTCTTGGTAATGCCTTTTGGACTCACTAATGCTCCTTCAACCTTCCAAAGTCTCATGAATGATATTTTTTGGAGCTTTCTTCGTAAATTTGTGCTAGTATTTTCGATAATATTCTCATTTACAGCCTTTCTCTCGAGACTCACTTTCAACATTTACGGGTTGTTTTGACGATCTTTCGGGAGAATACTCTTTTTGTTAAGCAACCAAAGTGTAGTTTTCTCTAGCAAAAAGTAGAGTACCTTGGGCACATAATATCAAAAGGAGTGGCGGTAGACCCAACAAAAATTGAAGCAATGTAAGGCTAGCCAAAACCTACAAACGTGAAATTACTGTGCGGATTCCTTGGACTAACGGGTTATTACCAAAAATTTGTTAAGGACTATGGGAAGATTAGCGCACCCCTCACTTCTCTACTGAAAAAAGATGCCTTCCAATGGTCGGACAAAGCCTCCGTTGCCTTCGATAAACTTAAAGCAGCCATGACAACGACGCTGGTGCTAGCGCTACCAAATTTCAGCCGACCCTTCATCATTGAGGTCGACACATTTGGAATCAGAATTAGAGCCATTCTTATGTAATATGATCAACCAGTCGCATACACCAGCAATGCATTGTCTCCCTCCCATCAAAATATGTCAATATATGATAAGGAGATGCTTGCCATTGTGTACGTAATAACGAGGTGGAGACCCTACCGGATTGGCCAGCGATTTCAAATTAAAACTGACCATAGAAGCCTCAAGTACTTTTTGGAATAGAAGATATCATCTCCTGAGCAGCAAAAATGAGTAACCAAACTTCTAGAACTTGATTATGAAATCATTTACAAAAAGGGGAAAAAAAACGTTGTTGCAGATTCACTCTCATGGCTACCTGAACAAGCTAAATTTTCAGCCATCTCCCTTCCTACCACCGGCTTCCTTGAGGACATTAGGGAAGGATGGAAGAAGGATCCAGGGATCAGCAACATCATAAAAAAATTGGAGGAGGATCCAAGTGCAATAGCCCACTACACTTGAGATTCGAGGGATCTGCGCTATAAAGGTCGTATTATGCTTATACCTGACTCCCCTTGCATCAAAATCATCCTACATGAAATGCACTCCACACCTTTAGCAGGGCACTCTAGATTCCTGATAACCTACAAAAGAGTGAAGCAAAATTTTTATTAGAGAGGGGTGAAAAAAATTGTTGCGGAATATGTGGCATAATGTACAAGGATGAAACAGTGGCAAGTCCAAGGACGTTACAACCACTACCTATACCAGACTCGGTGTGGACTGACATCTCCATAGACTTCATTGAAGGGCTGCCACCTTCCAAAGGAAAAGCACAATTCTCATAGTGGTTGATCGACTTACGAAATATGCTCATTTTTGTGCTATGAGAAATCTCTATACTGCTACTAGTATTGCCCAGATTTTCATAGAAAATATTGTTAAACTGCATGGGATGCCAAGGTCCATTGTAAGTGATCATGACGGGATCTTCATCGATAAATTTTGGATCAAGTTATTTCAATTACAAGGCACTAAACTCAAGATGAGCATAGCTTATCATCTGCAAAATGATGGTCAAACAGAGGTGGCAAATAGGTGTTTAGAGATGTACCTTCGGTGTTTCACCCGCGACTAGCCAAAGAAGTGGGTGAAATGGCTTCCCTGGGCTGAATGGTGATATAATACTACATATCATTCATCTACAAAATATACCCCTTATGAAGCACTGTATGGTCAGTCGGCCCCTGTGATTCCAAAGTATGTAATTGGCTCGGCCAAGGTAGATTAGGTCGACCAAGAATTGATTGATAGGGACAAACTCCTACAACTGTTAAAGGATAATCTCTCTACCACTCAAGCCAGAATGAAGCAGCAAGCCGACACCCAATGAAGCGAAAGAGAATTTTCACTAGGAGATTAGGTTTATCTTCACCTACAACTATACAAGCAACTCTCCATCAACACTCGAGCCTCCATGAAACTATCTCCACATTTTTATGGGCCCTATCAGATCATAGAGCGTATTGGAGCCATGTCGTACAGACTTAAATTGCCAGAGGATGCCAAAATTCATCATATCTTCCACGTGTCATGCTTGAAGCCCAAGTTGGGAGAACATGAGTCACCCCAGATCCAATTGCCCAACACCACTAAGGGTGGAGTTACTCAAGCCCAACCACAAACCATCCTCGATTGTAGGATCGAGATACGTCGCTGATGTCTCTCTACTGAAGTACTAGTGCATTGGAATAATTTACCACTTAAAGACACCACATGTTAATCATATAAGGAGCTAAAGACCCGGTTCTTTGACTTCATGGAATCTCGCCTCGAGGACAACGCTGATTGGAATCTGTTATGACTCTAGCTACGAGAGTCCTAATTGAGAGAGGTATTCATGTAAAACCTACCTAGTTGACCCCTATCAAAGAGGTGAAGAGGCCAACTAGGGTTAGGAGATTGTTTCTTATAGAAGTATTAGGAGTTGTAAAGGAATAGGAGTCTTGATTAGGAGTCCTATTAGGAGTTGGGGTTTAGAATCCCTATAAATAGCCATGTATTCATCCTTTTTTCTTAAGCAATAGATGAATCTTTTCTGTAGCCTTTGAGTAGTAATTTGGATGAAGGAACCCTTATAGAGTTCCAAGGAGGCCGATCCCCTAAAGAGATCAACCCCAAGCTTAGAATCTACAAGGGTTCTAATAGACCCCCACTTCAATGTAGTTGAGTTCGACCCTGGACGAATCTAGTCTCTCGCCTTGATGCGGTCGAGCCGAACCTCCTAATGGGTCTGGAACACCCGCTTCAATGCAATTGAGTCTGATGTTGGATGGGCCCAACACCTTTGCCTCGTCCTTGGCCACTTCCTTCAACTTTTGATCATTTACTCGTAGCTCTAGGAGCAACTTAGCAGCCAGAACCTCGGTAGTACTGCACCCTAGCGTCCAATATTGGTAAAATGCCATAGTAGAAGTCAAAACAGATCCACTCCCTAGGTCATAGTAGCCAAATTTAGACTCGACATGAAAGCTGTGTTATGTGCCAGCAAAACCTAAAGAGGAACATGACCCCCTAAGCACATCAAACTTCAAGGTAGTAGAAAGCTTCCCCCATAAATATGTTGGGAAATCTACGGTGATATCACATGCATAACAAAAAAGCAAAAAATATAATCCTAGAATTCCCATAGAAAAAAAAGGTTTCTTGTGGTGGTGCAAAAGTTGGTGCGCAAAAACCTATGAAACCAAAAAATTACATGTATAAGAAAGTTATATTATCTAGGGAGATCATATACCCTTGAAAACTTGTAGATCTATAGGAGAGGATAAAGAAGGTCATCTGTCCTTCTCTCTAGTGGTGATCCACACGGTAGGGGCTGCGAAGACGCTCTTCAAATCACTGACCAAATCTCTTCCTCACACGCACCATGCAAATCAAGAAGGGGTTGCCCCTTCTTGCTGTTCACACACCCCAAATAGGGGCTATAGTATGAGGAGAAGAGGGAGAGAGGAGAATATGAGGAGATAGCTAAAAAGAACCTAGCCCATGGCCCTTTGGTTCCCTCCAATTTATAGAGGCCCCCTATCAACTTAACCATAATGGATATTGTTATATTGGGTACTGGATCTCCATCTAACTACCCAAGCCTCTTAGATTAGTGGGTCTCTATCCAATAATATATCATTGGCTCTTATTGGATTTCATTCATAAGATCCAATAATTCAGGGGCTTATTAGATATCCAATAAGATAGGCGCTCTAGCAGATATCTCATATATGAACCTCTATTCATCGCAACACCTACCATAAGTATGTAATCCTCTATGCCTAATATCAAACTAGCTATGAGTCATACCTATCATAATTCTATCTGGCTTAGTGAATTATTATCTTCATAATAAGTCACTCGACTCATCAACTATGGATGTACTAGGTCACTATGTCGTAGTCCCCAGATGATACAAGAGAATCCAATCCATTGGACCTGTTTATCCTCAGTTACTATGTATGTATAGTCTCTCATCCACCTAATACCCTAGAGACTGTATATCGGGTATGGTGTTATCAAGCCTATATGGTTTTTACTCGAGTCTCGCTCTAATCGGATTCTCCTGAAGAACTCTTTCTCTCTCAATCCAAATGACCCTAGCTAGGGATTTGTCTAAGCAAGAATATACAAAATATTCCTCTCATGATACCAAGAGTGGATGATCCTCTATCGATACTCAATAACCCTCGTAAGTTTGGCTACCACTCTTGATAACCGGCTGTGCTAAATCTAGAACTTCCAAGCCTATAAGTCCGGTATCAAAGAGTGGAGTACTTATACAGGACATACTTAATGTCTCAAGTCTAAGAACCATACACTATTGGGACTAGGGAATCACTGTCTAACAATAAGGCATGATCAATCATTCAACATTCCGTGAGCAGATCAATCAATGAACTCATTCTCAAATGAGCACCTTCATTGTATTCCTAGTATCCCCACATGAGTAGTTATGAGACTAGTTGCCTCCATTATATGGACGGGTATATAGTATACTATTCTATCTGATTATCTCGATGTCCCTCTCAAGTAACCTTTGACCAGGATTATTTATAGTCTGCATTTAATGGTGAATCAATCTCATTATCGTGATCTTATCACGATCTGATTCCCATTTCACAAATTCATGGACATCACAATATAAAGTGATAAAATGTCAAGAAATATATGTGTGTGTGTATACAACAAGCAATATAAAGTGATAAAATATCAAATAATATAATAAACAAAAGATGTGTGTATCATACCACATGTTATCACTTACGTGATTGGCTTGTAGGGCACCTATGACTAGCAAAATAAGCATTGCATATATTACAAATCCTAAGGACAAGATGATGCATGTCTTGGGCAAAGCACCTTAGCAACGATAAGTGCCACATGTTATAGCACCATCCACCACCACTGGTCAAGTAGAAAATATAAATTGAAGATCAAAATCTCACCCAATTGCTTGCTGAGCCCCGCAGTCTTCCTCCTACTCGGCAACATGACAATCGGATTCTAATCCTTTCAGGCAAGCCAATAGCGAACACTCGGTCACTGATCTTTTCACCTCCAAAAGGATGAAATTGAGAAGATCGTATAGGAGATGCTTGAAACAAGGGTGATTCAACCAAGTTGTAGACCCTATTCCTCACCAGTGCTACTTGTACGCAAGAAGGACGGAACTTGGCAGATATGCATCAACTATCGAGCTTTAAATGGCATCACCATCAAGGACAAGTACCCAATACCAATGGTGGATAAACTTATTGATGAGTTAAAAGGAGCTCGAGTCTTCACGAAGTTGGACCTCTGATCCGGTTACCACCAAATTCGGGTATGTGAAGACAACATTCCAAAAACTGCATTCCGCACACATAACGGCCATTATGAATTCTTGGTAATTCCTTTTAGACTCATTAATGCTCCTTTAACCTTCAAAAGTCTCATGAACGTTATTTTTCAAAGTTTTCTTCACAAATTTGTGCTTGTATTTTTTGATGATATTTTCATTTATAGCCCTTCTCTTGAGACTCACTTTCAGTATTTATGGGTTGTTTTGATGATCCTTCAGGAGAATACTCTTTTTGTTAAGTTGCTATAGTGTAGTTTTCTCTAGCAAAAAGTAGAGTACCTTGGGCACATAATATCAGAAGGAGTGGTAGTAGATCCAACAAAAATTGAAGCAATGCAAGGCTGACCGAAACCTACAAACATGAAATTACTCTGCGGATTCCTTGGATTAACAAGCCACTACCAAAAATTTGTTAAGGACTATAGGAAGATTAGTGCACCCCTCACTTCTATACTGAAAAAAATGTCTTCCAATGATCGAACAAAGCCTCCGTTGCCTTCTAATGAGATTCATGTCTAGTCAAAAACTAAATATGAATTACTAGGTATTACATCTATTAGGACTTTATCGACACTAAGAGGGGGGGGATGGGGAGTGAATTAGTGCTATCGTAAAACTTTACGTCAATTCAAAAATCTCATTCGCTAAATACTGATATCAGAAATGAGCTTGACTTAGAGTGCACATTTGTAAGCATAGTAAAAGTTTTATAGTAGTTTAGTTATCCTGACCTATATCAACCCCCGATTCCTCTTCATTCGAGACCACTGGCTTTCACTACCGTTCTTCTTTCAAACGAGTGAAGATCAACTACCTTTATAACTCTTTCTCCTTTTCATAGGTTCAAAAAAGAACCTTTACACCCCTCTTTATAAGTATTCCCTCACACACCTTCTTTAGGACTATCACTAAGCTCTTGGAAGAGGGACTCTATACTTAAAAGAGTTTATAACCTTCGAATCACAAAGTTTTTCCTCTATTTTTGTGTCTCTTCCAAGTAGGAATTTGTGAGATATTTATAGACCCCAAATTACTTCAAAAATTATAGCCAAATTTTAAATCCTTAGATTTTTATGGTCCTAACGGTACCACCTCCTGCCAATCTAACATTGGGTGATAATACTACCCAGTCTGGTGGTACCACCTCCTAACACACTGACACTAGGTAGTACCACCGCTTGACATAGTCTTGAAGACTATATTTGGGTAGTACCACCACCCAATCTGGGTAGTACCTCCGCTAGACCCTGCTACAAGATATTGAATGGGCCAAACAATAGGCCCAATTCAGCCTTGATTCAAGCTCAATTAGTCCCTAATTGAGTTGACATTATTTTACCCCCAACTCAATTTGACCTAAACTAACTCAATCTAGATAAATTATTACAAAGCATTAATCACATATTTTCTGACATGTCATTAGTTCATCCGACGCTTTGTTTCACCCTTCAACGCATCGTCCTCTCCTTCGGCATATTGCCCAATCAGCATGTTATCTTCCTACAATATTTGATCTCCTTGGTGCAATGTCCAA
Organism: Musa balbisiana; assembly: GCA_004837865.1. NCBI lineage: Eukaryota > Viridiplantae > Streptophyta > Magnoliopsida > Zingiberales > Musaceae > Musa > Musa balbisiana. The sequence goes on from CM017192.1 coordinate 22,197,767, forward strand.
TCTTTTTGGCCCAATGCCCAAACTCATGGCACGAAGCCTTCTACCGACACGTCGACCAATCCTTCTGCTCAACATTCAATCTTTTGATATGTTCCACTTCGACCCAATATTGATTTTCCTACTTTAATCAAATTGTCTCTCTATGATCGAAGCTAGTCCTGCATCACTCAAAACGCATATTAGGTCACAAACTTATCAATTGATTTCATCATCAAAATCGAAGATTCAACTATCTCCTCTTTTATAATGATGACAACCAATTGATGACAAAGTTTATCTAAACTCCCCGCTATATTAATAGAACCTCAACATTTCATATCAAAATAATCATGTGTAGTAAGTCATTACATTCATCATTGTTAGGATCAAGAGTCAGCACTAAGAGGGGGGGGGGGGGGGGGTGAATTAGTACAGCGATAAAATTACGTCGGTTCAAAACTCTTCGTACGATGAAAATCGATTTCGACGAAAACTGTTTTAGAGAGAGGTTAGTTTGAAAGCGTTTTCATAAAGATAGCTTGAAAGCTTACGGAAGAGCATAGTGGATGTAAACCAAGTTAAAAGGTTTACAATAAAGTAAATTGCTCAAATATAGAAATGCAAACTAGAGAAGAACACGCCGATTTTATAGTGGTTCGGTCGTCGTGACCTACATCTACTCCACCGATTCCTCTTCCGTCGAGGCCATCGGCATCCACTATCGATCTTCCTTTATAGGTGAAGATCAACTTCCTTCTTACAGCTCTTTCTCCTTTTATTGGGCTTAAGAGATAACCCTTACACCCCCACTCACTCCTCTCTCAAACTATTCTATTACTTAGAACTTTGAGAGAAGCTCACACAAGATTACAGCAGTATTTTTATCCTTTTTTACTCCCAATACTTGTGTTCTTTAACCAGGGATGAGAGGGCTATTTATAGGCTTCAAGTTGATTCAAACTTGGAGCCTAAAAACATCTCATCCTAGTTTCCTGAGCACGAGCAGTACCACCGCTTGTGTTGGGCGGTACCACTACCTAGGCTGGCGGTACTACCGCCTAACCGGCGGTACCACTGCCTGACATAGTCTCGAAGATTGTACCACAACGGTGCTACCTCTTGGGTCACTGTTTGGGCCTCTCCTTGGGCCCAACACAGTCCTTACATGGGCCCAACTGGCCCCTAATTGGGTTGGCCCAAATCCAAACCCAATTACGTGCTAACTACGATTCCTAAGACATATTCTAAGCTAAACAAGTCCGTAAGTCTAGTTTCTTTCGGCGAGCTTCCGGCGATTTTCCCGTGAACTTCCGACGATCTCTTGGCAATGTTTCGACGGACTTCCGGTAAGCTCTTGGACTTCACGACGATCTTTTTGGTGAGTTCCAACGAGCTTCTTCTAGCAAGCTCCTGGACTTCTCTGCTGGTTTCTGTAGAACTTCCGATGAATGTCTGGACTTCCAACGAACTCTCGAACTCCCAATGAAATCGCATCCTTGACTCCGGGACTTCATTTTGCTTTATGTCTTGCTATTATAATTAACCCTGCACATGTAAAAACACACTTTGATCTAGACAATTAATACTAAGCATTAATCTTGTTGTCCGACTTGTCATTGGTCCATCGACGCTTCGTCTGATTCTTCGGCACATTGTCCTCTCTTGTGGCCTATTGCCTAATCGACCAGTTGACTCCGCAACTCTGATATCCTTGGCATAATATCCGCTCTTCTTGGCCTGATGCCCAAATCCATGGCCTGAAGCCTTCTATTGATACATCGACCGATCTTCCGACTCGACGTCTAATCTTCTAACATGTTTTCCTCTAACACAACATGATTCTTCCAACTTTAATTGTCTCATCCTGATTGAAGTATCCTGCGTCACTCAAAATGTAGATTAAAACATAAACACTTATCAATTGGTTTCATTATCAAAATATGAGATTCAACAATCTCCCCCTTTTTTTTAGGACAACCAATTGATGACGGAGTTAAAACAAACTCTCGGAGTTTAAACAAACTCCCCCTATCAATATGCCATATTAATAGAATCTTGAATTCAAGTTGAAATCAAGTCATTGCAATATTCATCATGAATATTTGCAACACGTCATCATGCATAACATGATCATACTTCTCCCCATTTGTCATCAACAAAAAAAAGTCCAATTATCATGTGTTTAGAAGTACACGTTCAAATCATTGCATATTAAACATAATTTACAATCTTATCATTATGCAAGCTAGCAATAATTAAAGATGTACAAGTTAGCATGTTTTGCTTCTTGAGATAAGCAAGATAGCACTTCTTGGTGATGTTCAAGAAAGCAAGTTCTACATCATGCAAGCTAGTGAATATTACATCATTTTAAAATATGCAAGCTATCAAATTTTACACATATAAAAGTTAGTAAAATTTTACATCTTTTGAGATGTGCAAGATAGACTTTTTTCCTCTTCTTGAAATGTGTAACTTAGCAAATATTGCTTCTCTTGAGATTTGCAAGATAGTACTTCTAGCTTCTCTTTTGATATTAGCAAGCTAGCAAGTTTGTCTCTTTTCATGATGTGCACGCTAGAAATTCTTTCTTCCCCTTATGATGAAACAATGGTGCAATTCATCAATTTTCAAATTATGACAAAAATAAATTGTCATTCTTATTTCAATATGTCATAATTGAGATAAATCATGAATTTAAATTTAATTCAAGTTAATGCAAATTTAATCATGATTCTCCTACATGATATGCAATACATCAAATACATCATTATAATAAAATCATAAGTATTGCATGCATCATTTTAGAGTAAGCTAGTTTTTCTCCTTGCAATTTGTGAGCTAGCAAATTTTACAATGAAAGTTGGCAAATTTTTTGCATTTTTGGGGTGTGCAAGTTTTTTGCTTTTTCTTAAAGTGTGCAAGCTATCTAGCAAGCTAGCAAAATTTTTCTCCCTTTGTCATTGTCAAAAAGAAAGGAAGAATACAATGTTTGTAATTCTTTTCCCTTTACAATAATTTTCAAATTATGACAAAGGTAAAGTATCAACCTTATTAAATTTTACAATGAAAGTTGGCAAATTTTTTGGCATTTTTGGGGTGTGCAAGTTTTTTTGCTTTTCTTAAAGTGTGCAGCTATCTAGCAAGCTTTAGTTTGTGCATCATTATAGTTTCAATTTACAACATGCATAATTTTAAAACTTTACATATCATCCTTACTCTATGCATGATACCAAATCATCATTCATAATTACTTCAATATTAGCAACAAATCATAGTATTTCAAATCATGATGGTATTAATTTATCAAATTGCGTCCTACCATGCATGATCATAACTTTTCCCTCTTTTATCATTGTAAACAAGAAAGAATAAGAGAAGAACAAAATAGTGTAAAATATTTCAATCATTTCAAGACATACAAGCCATAAATACAAAGACATCATGTCATGAAAAATAAGACCTCTTGAATTATAAAAGACATGATTCATTTCATCAAATCTCTTCTTTTTATAAATAACAAAAAGAAACATAGAAGATGAAATGATATAATATCTTGATTCATGCATAAGAAACCTCAAGTTATAAATATCAAAAAATCAAGATAAGTCTCATTCAAGTTCAACTCATCAAAATTATTTTCATGAGATTTAAAATGACATAAACAATTTAATTAATCTCTTAGTGAAAAATTGATAAGATAGAGAAAAGGAAATTTTCAAGAAAAATATTTTTCTCTTTTTAGTTGTTTCAATTCATGTGATTTATTTCATAGAAGCTTACCTTTTTCGTTTATGCTAAAAACATGCACCAATGTTTAAAAACTTAAAAAGCCACTTTCATTACCGTAAAAATCGATAATCCATAAATCTCAAGAATCATCATGCATAATTTTGAAATTTATTAAGCCTGACATCAAGACATGGTTTCAAAATATTTAATATTTTCATTACATAATTACATCATTATGCATCATCGAAATTGATTTCATAAAGCATTTTCCATCAAGATCATTTTGTTTGTTGTAGTCATGTATTTTTCTTTTTAAGGTGAATCTAACATTTCAAGCTTAGTTTTCGATACAAAATCCATGCATCATCATTAAGCATTATATCAAACTTCTTAATATTTTCATTAAAACATCAAGCATGGTTTCAATCAAAATAAAAAATTATCAAGATACACATTATTTCTTCTTGAAAAACATTCATAGGATCATCATTAAATTAAATCTAACATTTTATTCCATTAACATAAAACATGCAATTTTCATTATCATTTTAAAAATTACTAGCATGATCATAATTTTTGTATTTTCATTTTTAAACATGTAATTTTTAAGAAAAATAATTATTCTAAACTAAATTAAAATTAACTCATGAAAAGCATCATGTAATTTTGAAATAAATCAAAGGCATTTTAATTATCTTATCGTCGAAAGCCGTTAAGGCGTAGTTTGCCACCTCCCCTTTGTTGATTTTCTCCTCATCTTTATATGAGCTCGATTCATCCCAATTTGTATTTTTCTTTTTGTGTTTATAGCAAGTAGTTGCGTTCTTTTTGTTCTTTAATTTTTGTTTCATAAACTTTTTAAATTTTATGAGTAGTTCAAGTTCACCTTCACTTGAGTTCTAAATTTTATGAGTAGTTCTTTAATTTTTCTTTTTCTTCATGTGTTCTAAGTGCCAAATCTTTTCTATTCTTTGGAAGGTTATTCTTAAGTTCTTCACGTGCATTGCACATTAATTCATAGGTCATTAAAGACCCTATTAGTTCTTCAATCGGAAAGGTATTCAAATTTTTTTATTCTTGAATTGCCGTTACTTTTAAATCCCAATTTTTATTAAGAGAACGTAAAATTTTGTGTACAAGTTCAAAATCCGAAAACCTTCTTCCAAGTGCTTTTAAACCATTGATGACATCCATAAAACGGGTGTACAAGTCAACAACGATTTCACTTGGTTTCATTAAAAAAAGTTCAAAATCATGCATTAAAAGGTTAATTTTTAAATCTTTAACTTTGCCAGTCCCTTTATGTGTGATTTTAAGAGTGTGTCAAATATCAAAAGCTGTTTCACAAGTAAAAACCCGATTAAACTCAATTTTGTCTAAGGCGCAAAATAAAGCATTCATAGCTCTAACATTTAAAGAAAACATCTTCTTTTTCAAATCATTTCAATGGTTCATTAGAAGAGAAGACATTTGAAAACCAAATTCGACTATGTGCCATAAATCGAGATTCAATGAAAGCAAGAAAACTCTCATTCGAGTTTTTCAATAAGTGTAGTTCGTCCCATTGAAAAAGGGAGGATGAATGAGAGAGTGACTATCTTGAAAGTCGACAAGAGCCATTTCTCGTTGGGTGTTAAACCAAATGAGAAAACAATACTCTGATACCAATTATTAGGAAAGGGTCGGCACTAAGAGGGGGGGAGAGTCAAGAGGAAATAGTATTCTTTGTCTTATCGGAGTTAGTGAAAGGGCACATTGGAAGCAGTTAAGTCAGAAGGATAGTCCAGTTTCCCGTCGAACTAGGAATGGCACTCGACTTCCACGGAGTCTGGGCCTGTCCTATCTAGTCTGGGCCTGTTCTTCCTTTATAAGTACTATACTTATTATCTTAAGAGAAGAAGGACTAAAGGAAGTGAAAGGCTGGGGGGAAAAGAGTCAAGTAGCTCAGACGGGAGAAGCAAAATAATTAGTGCAGCGGTAAAATTACGTCGGTTCGAAACTCTTCGTACAATGAAAACCGATTTCGACGAAAACCGTTTCAGAGAGAGGTTAACTTGAAAGTGTTTTCATAAAGATAACTTGAAAGCTTACGGAAGAGCATAGTGGATGTAAAGCAAGTTAAGAGGTTTACAGTAAAGTAAATTACTCAAATATAGAAATGCAAACTAGAGAAGAACACGCCGATTTTATAGTGGTTCGGTTGTCATGACCTACATCCACTCCATCGATTCCTCTTTTGTCGAAGCCACCGGCATCCACTATTGATCTTCCTTTATAGGCGAAGATCAACCTCCTTCTTACAGCTCTTTCTCCTTTTACCGGGTTTATGAGATATCCCTTACACCCCCCCCCCCCCACTCACTCCTCTCTCAAACTATTCTAACACTTAGAACTTTGAGAGGAGCTCACACAAGATTGTAGCAGCGTTTCTATCCTTTTTTACTCTCAATACTTGTGTTATTTAACTAGGGATGAGAGGGGTATTTATAGGCTTCAAGTTGATTCAAACTTGGAGCCTAAAAACATCTTATCCCAAGTTTCCCGGGCATGGGCGGTACCACTGCCTAGACACTGGGCGGTACCACCACCTAAGCTGGTCGTACCACTATCTGTAGCCTTCTCGGAGGCTATGTCTGGGTGGTACCACCGCCCAGACCGACGATTCCACCACCTAACATAATCTCGAAGACTGTGTCATGACGGTGCTACCTCTTAGGTCATTGTTTGGGCCTCTCATTAGGCCCAACACAATCCTTATATGGGCCTAACTGGCCCCTAATTTGGTTGGCCCAAATCCAAACCCAATTATATACTAACTATGATTCTTAGGACATATTCTAAGCTAAATAAGTCCATAAGTCTAGTTTCTTCCGGCAAGCTTCCGGTGATCTTCCGGTGAACTTCTGATGATCTCTCGGCAATGTTATGATGAACTCCCGGTAAGCTTCTAGACTTCACAATGATCTTCTTGGTAAGTTCCAATGAGCTTCTTCCAGCAAGCTCTTTGACTTCTTGGCTAGTTCCCGTAGAACTTCCAACGAACGTTTGGACTTCCGACAAACTCTCGAACTCCCAATAAAATCGCGTCCTTGACTCTAGAACTTCATTTTGCTTTATGTCTTGCTATCGTAGTTAATCCTACATATGTAAAAACACACTTCAATCTAGACAATTAATCCTAAGCATTAATCATGTTGTCCGACATGTCATTGGTCTCTCGACGCTTTGTCCGATTCTTCGGTGCATTGTCCTCTCTTGCGGCCTATTGCCCAATCGTCCAGTTGACTCCACAACTCCGATATCCTTGGCACAATATCCGCTCTTCTTGGCCCGATGCCCGAATCTATAGCCTGAAGCCTTCTGTCGATACGTCAACCGATCCTCCGGCTCGACATCTAATCTTCTAACATGTTTTCCTCTGGCACAGCATGATTCTTCATGCTTTAATTGTCTCATCCTGATCGAAGCATCCTACATTACTCAAAACGCAGATTAAAACATAAACACTTATCAATTAGTTTCATCATGAAAATACGAAATTCAACAATCATTGCATACATCATTCAAAATCATGAGTATTGTATGCATAATACCAATTCATCATATATATTTTTAAATCATCATTACAGGCATCATTCCATCATTACAGGCATCATTCTAAATCATCATATATAATTTTAAATCATTATTTTAGGGATAATATGTATGATTATCATCATACCTTCTCTCCCTTTGTCATCAACAAAAATAAAAAGTACAACTAGCAAGTTTTTTGATATGCAAGCTAGTAAGATAGCAAGTTTTGAATATGTAAGCTAGCAAGTTTTTCGTATATGAAAGTTAGCAAAAATTTTGCATCTTTTGAGATATGTAAGATAGCCTGTTTTTGTATCTTCTTGAAATATGCAAGTTAGCAAACTTTGCTTCTCTTTTGAGATAAGCAAGCTAGCAATTTTAGAAAGTTTTACATCATACAAGCTAGCAAATTTTATATCATTTTATTACGTACAAACTAGCAAATTTTACATCATTTTAGAACATGTAAACTTAGCAAGTTTTAGAGATATGCAAGAGAGCAATTTTTACCTCTTATTGAAGTGTGCAAGCTAGTAATTCTTGCTTCCTTTTGCAATGTATAAGTTTCTAAGTTTTGCTTCTTGAAAAGGGCAAGATAGCACTTTTGCTTGAGATTGCAAGCTAGCGATTTTTTTTTCCTTTTGCAATGTGCAAGTTTGCAAATTTTGCATCTTGGGCTAGCAATTCTTTCTTCCCCTTTTTCATTGTCAAAAAGAGGAATATAATGGTACAAAATTTTTCATTTTACATCAATTTTCATATCATAACATGAAGAATATATACTAATATTTCAATCTTCAAAACATAAGAGATCAATTTGATGATCAATACAAACGAGTCATAATGAATCTCAAGTTGAGAAATTAAGATTATAATTTGTATAAATCTCATCTTAAATAAAAATTATTAGGATCAAGAGTAGCACTAAGAGGGGGGGGTGAATTAGTGTAGCGGAAAACTTTCACTATTTCAAAAAACTTGATTCAATTAAAACCGATTCCAACGAGAATGGTTTCGATTCAATCCATTCCTGAAGGAATTTGAACATGAAACCTTTCGTGAAAGTGCAAGAGAAGACTAAGGTGATTTGCTGTAATGTAAATTGCACAAATGAAAAGCATCGGTTTTGTAAGTCTTCATACGATTAAAGCCAATCTTGGAATATGTTTACGTGAAAGCATATGTAGATGTAGTTAAAGCATAGTAAGGAGGAGAGGTAGTTTGCTATAAAAGAAAGTTGCTCAAAATAAATGCAAACCGAGTTTTAGAGTGGTTCGATCAATGTGACTTACATCCACTTTTGGATTCCTCCTCTGATAAGATCACCGAGGTCCACTAGAGGCCTTCCTTCAATAGGCGAAGGCCAACCACCTTTTACAGCTTTTCTCCTTTTGCCGAGTTTAGGAGACAACCCTTACAAGTCTCACTCCTCTTTCTTGGATGGTTATAAGGCTTAAGAGATGAAGGAGGAGAACTCTAACTTTTACAACACTTTAAGACTCAAGAACTCAAGATTATGCCAATAGGTTTCGTGCCCTTTCATGCAGAAAAGGGTGGGGTTTTTATAGGCCCCAATGGCTTCAAAAATGGAGCCAAAAAGTATCTAATCTCGGATTTCCGAGGTCCTAGCGATACCATCGCCTGGCACCTAACACTAGGCGATACCACCGCCCAATCTAAGCGATACCACCACTTGATAGAGCTCGGAGACCGAGCTCTGGCGGTACCACCACCCATAATTCCTGGGAGGGCATTGCTTTCTAGGCGGTGCCACCGCTGGCCAACTTTTCAAAGTCCTGGTTGGGCCTTAAATCCAGTCCACACCGGCCCAACTTAGGACCCAGTTGGCCCCTAATTAAGTTATTGAGATTACCTCCCAATTCTAACTTAATTTACGCTCTAACTACGATATTTAAGATATGATTACTGCACTTCTTGTTCCGGTGCGTCAATTACTCTTCCGGCGAGCTTCTGGCGTACTTCCGGTGAACATCCGACGAACTCTCGACAATGCTCCGGTAGACTCTCAACAAGCTCCTAGACTTTGTGATGATTTTCTTAGCGAGTTCCGACGAGCTTTTATGGCAAGCTTCTGGACTTCTCAGTTGGTTCCCGTAGAACTTCCGACGAACGTCTGGACTTCCGTCAAACTCTCAAACTCCCAACATGATCTCGATCTTGACTCCAGCACAACACCTGCTTTATGTCTTATTGCCACGTGATTAATCCTGCACACTTTTCTCAACATATAGATTAGATCAAATAAATTACAATTGACTTCATCATCAAAATTCAAGATTCAACAATCTCCCCCTTTTTGATGATGACAATCAATTAATGACGAAGTTAACCTTAACTCCCCCTATCTATATGCCTACTTGAGAAAAGATTTTCTTGAATTCAAGACCTTTGAATTCAAGAAACAAATTGCTAAGATAAGTTAATTAAATTTATCAATATGCACATCATGATTCCTATCATGATCTATCATTCTCAAAATACAATGCCAAGTATGATATCAAGTCATGACATCCATTTTCAAGTATGGTATATCAAATGTGAAAGATGACAAAGATAGTAATTCATCATTCTATGGTAAGATATCAATTATAAAATAGCAAATTGAGCTTTAGATATCATATGATGAAATACATTACATACATTTGTCATCAATTTACCACATTTTGGTATTATTTCTCCCCCTTTGTCATCAACAAAAAGGAGAACAATTCAACAATCCAAGTGTGGTAAAGATTCATGTCACATTTCAAATTGTAAAGAAATTCATACCAATCATATTTCAAGCATTCATGACATGGTATCATTCAAAAGTTCTCAACATTAAAAGTTATAAACATTAAAGAGATGGCTTCCATCAACTTCTCCCTTTTTATTTTTCATCAAAACTTTGCATGAAGAAGGAGAGTAAGGAGGAAAATCCATTGAGAACCAACTTTGAATGAAGTTAAAAATGATAAAAGAGTTTCATTAAATCATGCTTCAATTTTCATAAGGATCAAAATATTCATGTAAAATCAAATCCTCATTCTTGCAAGTGTTCATCTCATAAAAAAAGTTCTTCCTTCATTAAGAAGGAATTCATGTAAAAGAATCATCATATGAAGGATAAAAGAATTCTGTGAATTAATCTTCATAATGAGAGGAGCATCACATCAAAACCATTTCTCAATAAAAATTCACAAGGGATAAATCCGAGAGATACATTTGTCAATGAAATCTATGAAGTGATTGAGTATATTAAAAGTGATGGAGCAAGAGTATGAAGTGAACTTGATATTGCATAAACTCCATTCAAGAAGATAGTCCAAAAACGAAATTTAACAAATTTATGCATTTGGACATATTAACATCCCTAACTTCGCAAATGCTCATCAAATAATGCATCAAGTCATAGATACCAACAGTTAAATATATTAAGGAATTTATCCATTCAAAAGATATATATCAAGTCTAATTCTTAGAGTGATATATTTATTAAAGTAAGCTTAGAATTTAACTATTAGTGCAGAATTTTACTATCAAAGTAAGTAGCATAAAAGCATAGCATTGCGATCATCAAAGTGAGTAGCATTTTAAGTTTACAATACAACATTAAGGTAAACAATGTAGTATCACAACATAACAAGGAGAAATTGTGTCCACTTTTCCTAAATATATACATAGCTTATTCAGGTGGTGGAAAGTTAAAATATGTAAACAATGTATCAAACTATCGGTGAATCTATTGCAACTCAGTTAAGATTTGATCTTAGCGTTGTTCAAGTCGATCTTGACGTTGCTCAAATCGATTCATATGAGTCCCGATATCGTCAATAGATGAGAGAGGTGGATGCTCTTCTGGAGGTGTTACCTCAAAGGGCCTAGGTGGAGGAGATTGATTACCCCTAAAGATTGGTGTTTTCGGTTCTGGTTCGAGTGGCGGGAGATCAGTTCTTCTAGACAGTCTAACCTATATCCCATTTCCAAATGTACACCTCAACCGTCGAAGTAGGTTTTTATTTATGACACTAAATCTATCTAGTTTTGTAACCTCTTCATCAGGTGGGATAGCTATGTCATAAGCATGAATTAATCTAGTGATTAGGCTATCATATAGAAGCATCATTTCCTTTTTTAATGTTTCAATTATGTTTTGTTGGATTAGATAACCAAAACAGTTGTTGTGTCCTTTCATAATCCAATACATGATACCTAATTCTATTTGACTTACCTCATCATGATGATATTGTTTAGGGAGAATGATACTTATCAAAATACGATGAAGTATTTAATTTAATGCTAAATGGTAGTAAGGGTTTGCAGCTTTTTGGAACAATAGATAAGTTAGGATTACCAAAAATAGTTCCTAAGGTATCAACATAAGTGGTTCCAACTAGTTCTTCATCCCATTATCCTCTAAAATAACAATTATTTTCCTTAACCACAATTCCTATGAGGTTACAAATCAACTCATCCGTAATAGATATATGATGTCTTAAAAGATAGGTTGATACCTTTTCATTTTCATCTATATGTAGATTGTTGTAAAATAGTCTAACAAGCCTAGGGTAGATGAGTTCACTAATTTGAAGGATTGGGAGAATATTTAGATTAGCAAATCATTGAATGGGTTCTAAATCACTTAATTCCTCTAAATTAACATATTTCCCCTTATGAACATGCCTAAACTCTATGGATGAAAATTTTAGGGCATGTTGATTTGAATCAAAGAGTAGGGAGTCATAATTTTCTTCTAATCTCCTCTTCCCTTTGTCCCTAGAGGATCTTTTAGAACTCATAAAGACTGCTATTATAAAGATAGATAATGAGCAAGAGTAGATAATACAAAAGAGAAATCAATGTCATTTAGAGAATACCTTAGTTGTGATCTTCAAGAGAATGTAGGAGATTGATCCTTGATCTAGTATGAAATAGGGATTTTTTGGGCAGCTAGAAGGAGAGAGTGGTATTCAAAGGGGGTTTGGAGTTGTTTGGGGGAGTGGAGAATGAGTTGGGGTTGGTTCTACCGTCGGCCCTAACTTAAGTTTATAAGGGGGACAGGTTGCGGGTGGTGCTACCGCATGCAACACTTGTTTGCTGGCGGTGCTACCGCCAGCTGGGCGGTGCTACCACCTACAACGAGTTCCCGCTGGGCAGTGCTACCGCCAGCTAGGGCAATGCCACCACCTTCAGGCAATGAGCACTACTCAAAGCATACACACACTCACACATATCATCACGTAAAGTTTGCATCATAAGAGAAGAAGATTCATATCAAATCATCATGTAAAACTTGTAAAATACATACCGCAAGTTCATGATTCACATTAATACATCATACAAAATTCATATGCAAACATGGTTCGCAAGCCGTAAATTCATGATCTTGTAAGATAGATTTGGATCTGAAAAAATTAAGGAAGGAATGTATCCGATAAATTTAGAAATTTGGAAGATGTGAGAAGGGGAATTCATGCATAAGAGTTCTCAAGTTTCAAAATTTGAGAGATCAAGATTAAGTGTTTATCACACAAGATTGTATCATGAACTTATGGAATATAAGTATTATTTTGTAATTGATAGTTTTTAATTCTAATGATCCCCTTTTTGTTATTTTGGCTAGAGAGCTTTATGAGTTATTTTGGATCTCTGGTCATAAACCTTGAGCACCCATAAACAAGATACCATCTCTTGCTCCCAACATGTGATGGTATACGTTTCTACAAAAGAGGATGATTTTTAGGTACCCATTTGACCTTAGGTGCCTCAAAAACCGATCGGCTTAACTTATCATTTTGCATGGAATTCATTACGGTTCCTTTAGGAACCCAAATCAATTTGTGTGGACTACAATTTTTAAATGGACAATGATAAGCTATATGTCCAAGTTTGCAACAAAAGTTGCATTTGTTTTGGGGTGAAATATGTAAGATAGGGCCTTTAACAAAGGTGGTTGGATTTTGGTGAGAGTTACTCACAAATTCGATTCCACTTCTTTTATGAACGTGACCCTTATTATTGGCAAGGATCATGTTCAAGGACTTGCTACTAATCTCAAATTTTTCTAAGGTATCCTTGAGTAGCAAGTTTTCCTTTCTAAGTATTTCTACTTCATGGCATTTCGTTCATGGAGCTAAACTATCATTATGCTCATTTTTTAATTTATCAAAATCACTAACAAGAGAATCATGCTCCTTTTTTAATAATTTATATTTTTTACTAATTATTTTGCATTCATCAAATAAATCATGAAAAGCATTTAATAGTTCATCAAATGATAAATTTGCATCTAATGAACTTGTTACCTCATCTCCAATGGCCATTAGCGCATAGTGAGCAACTTGCTCGGTGTTGGTTGGCTCCTCTTCTTCGGAAGCACTTGAGTCATCCCATGTAGCATTGAGCGCCTTCTTCTTTGGTGTCCTCTTCTTGGCTTGGGGACATTCACTCTTGTAGTATCCTGGCTTCTTGCATTCGTAGCATATTACTTGATCTTTCTTGGATTCAAATTTATTTTTAGCGTCATTTTTAAATTTGTTTCTTTTAATGAATTTTTGAATTTTCTTGTTAAAAGTGCCAAGTCATCATCAAGGTCTTCATCACTTGAGTTTTCTCTCAAGTGGTCTTCTTGTGTTCTCAGTGTCATATCCTTCCTGTTCTTTGGAAGGGTGTGCTCAAGCTCTTCATGAGCTTTATGTTGAATCTCGAATTTTGATGATGAAATCAATTGATGGGTTAATTGATCTAATCCATATTATTGAGTTAAGTGTGCAGGATTAACTACGATAGCCTGAAAACATAAAGCAAGGATACTAAAGTCAAGTTTGATGGGTGTTTGAGAGTTTGAAGATTCGTCGGAGATGTTGCCGAAGCCAACCGAGAAGAAATCAGGGACTTGTCGAAGTTTTCGGAAGTCCGCCGAAGAGATCGGTAGAGGTTTGCGGAGATTACTGAGAAGGCTTGGCTACTTGCTGAACTCACCACAAAATCGATAGCCTGCTGGGAGTCCGCCAGAAGAAATCCGAGGATGTATCGGAAGTCCGCCGGAAGATCGCCGAAAAGCTTGCCGGAAGGAAACTCGACGTTGTCGGTTAAAAACTTGCTTAGGACTATGTTTTTAATTATGTAGTTTGCATATAATTAGGGTTAGGATTAAGGGTTAATCCTATAACCCGGTTAGGGGCCAATTGGGCTCGAGTTAGGATTGGTTTGGGCCAAGTTTGGAGCCCAACCAGTGAGTTTAGGCGGTGGCACCACCAGACTAGGCAGTGGCACCGCCCAGAGCCTGAAGTATCAGGCGGTGGTACCACTGGACTGAGTAGTGGCACCGCCCAGCACTTGAGAGTTCGGGCGGTAGCACCGCCCAAAACCCGAGAGTTCTGACGGTGGCACCGCCAGAACACTGTCAATGTGGAAATTGACAAGCGATAGCACCGCCACCGACAGGCGGTGGCACCGCCAACCTCGGAAATCCAAGAGAAATAAAAATTTGGAGCCCAAATTTGAATTCTCTTGGGGCCTATAAATACCCCTCAATTTTCAGCAGAAAATACAACTTTTGAGAAGCAATAGATTGAGATAAAAGCCTTAGTAAAGTCTTTAGCAAGTCTTGTTTTCAATTGCTTGAGTGTTCACCTCCTTCTTTCTCGTTGAAAATTTGTAAGAGTGTGAACCACTTGTAAAAGGTTGTAAGAGCGGTATTTGTCCTTCCCCTTTAAAGTGATTTGCTAGTGAAAGTTGGGAGCCTCATCGAAGAAGGCTTCGCAAGTGGATGTAGGTCATTTTGACCGAACAACTTTAAATTGGTGTGTCCCTTGAATGTGTGAGTTCTTACTTTCCTGAAATTGTCATTTACACTACTGCTAACTTTTGATTTTCATCTACTCAAGTTACTATCGAAACGAAATCTCCTCATATTTACAAATTCGTTATTAAACTTACAAGTTTTAATCCGCTGAACTAATTCACCCCCCCCCTCTTAGTGCCGCTCCGATCCTAACAATTGGTATCAGAGCGAGGCTTACTCTCATATTTGGTTTAATACCCAAGAGAGATGGCTTACTCCGGCATGCATGAGAGTCATTCTATTACACGTTCACCTATGTTTAATGGGTCGGATTACACGTATTAGAAGACTCGTATGAGGATCTTCCTCATTTCTATGGATTTTGAGCTTTGGACTATTGTCGAAAATGGATTTCAAAAATCTTCTCTTCCGATGAGCGAATGGAATGAATCGGAGAAGAAGGTTTTTTGCTTTAAACGCAAAGGCTATGAATGTCTTATTTTGGGCACTAGACAAAAATGAATTTAATCACATTTTAATTTGTGATTCAGCTTTTGATATTTGGAGAACTCTTGAGGTCACTCATGAAGGCACTAGCTTAGTGAAAGAGTCCAAAATCAATATTCTTGTGCACTCTTATGAACTTTTCTAAATGAAACCAAGTGAGTCCATCGGAGACATGTACACCCGTTTCATGGATGTCATCAATGGACTCAAAGCTCTTGGTAAAGATTTTTTTAACTTTGAACTAGTAACTAAAATCTTAAGATCCCTCCTAAAAAGTTGGGATCCAAAAGTTACAGTCATTCAAGAGGTCAAGGACCTTAAAATATTTCCTCTTGAAGAACTTATTGGGTCTTTAATAACCTACGAAATGACATGCCATGCTCATGAAGAGCTCGAAAACCCCCTTCCAAAGAATGGGAAGGATATGGCGCTTACATCACAAGAAGACCATTTAAAAGGAACATCAAGTGATGAGGACAGTGACGATGATATTACACTTTTAACTCAAAAATTTTAAAAATTTATAAGAAAGAATAAATTTTAAAATAACACCAAAAACAAACTTGAATATAAAAAGGACCAAGTAATATGCTACGAATGCAAGAAGCTGGGGCACTTCAAAAATGAATGCCCCTAAGCCAAGAAGAAGCAACCGAAGAAGAAGAAAGCTTTAAAGGCGACTTGGGATTATTCAAGTGATTCAGAAAGCGAAGAAGCTAGTAACAAAGAGGAGGCAAACTTTGCGCTAATGGCTTTAGGAGAAGAGGTATGTGATTTAATTAATGAAGATTTATCTTTTGATTAACTTTCTATCGCTTTTTGTGAATTATTTGATGAGTGTAGAACTATTAGTAAGAAGTTTAATCTTTTAAAGAAAGAGCATGTTTTACTTCAAAATAAGCTTGATAGTCTTCAAACTCCTCCATGCTCTAAGTGCGAACACTTAGAAGCAATAAAAAATAAAAATTTACTACTTAAAGAGACCTTAAACAAGTTTAAGGTCGGTAGCAAGGGATTGGACATGATCCTTGCAAACAAGGGTTATGTCGCAAATAGAAGTGGAATTGGTTTTGTAAGAGGATCTCACCAAAATTCTGCCACTTTCATTAAAGGACCCACATTACACGTTTCACCTTGTTTGAAATGCAACTTTTGTTGTAAATCCGGACATGTTGCTTACAAATGTCTATTTAGGAAAATTAGTTCACATAAGTTGATGTGGATTCCTAAAGGAACTATTAATACTTCAATGATGAATAACAAAATTGGTATATCAATTTTTGAGGCACCCAAAATCAAATAGGTACCTAAAAACCATCTCTTTTGTAGACAAACCTACAAGCTAGGAGCAAGAGATGGTATCTTGATAGTGGATGCTCAAGACACATGACTAGAGATCAATCTCATTTCTCTATGTCACTAGCAAAGAAGAATGTATGTCACTACTTCAAAATAAGCTTGATAGTCTTCAAACTCCTCCATGCTCTAAGTGCGAACACTTAGAAGCAATAAAAAATAAAAATTTACTACTTAAAGAGACCTTAAACAAGTTTAAGGTCGGTAGCAAGGGATTGGACATGATCCTTGCAAACAAGGGTTATGTCGCAAATAGAAGTGGAATTGGTTTTGTAAGAGGATCTCACCAAAATTCTGCCACTTTCATTAAAGGACCCACATTACACGTTTCACCTTGTTTGAAATGCAACTTTTGTTGTAAATCCGGACATGTTGCTTACAAATGTCTATTTAGGAAAATTAGTTCACATAAGTTGATGTGGATTCCTAAAGGAACTATTAATACTTCAATGATGAATAACAAAATTGGTATATCAATTTTTGAGGCACCCAAAATCAAATAGGTACCTAAAAACCATCCTCTTTTGTAGACAAACCTACAAGCTAGGAGCAAGAGATGGTATCTTGATAGTGGATGCTCAAGACACATGACTAGAGATCCATCTCATTCTCTATGCTCACTAGCAAAGAAGAATGGTATGTCACCTTCGGAGACAACAACAAAGGTAAAATCATTGGCAAGGGAACCATAGGTAACAAATCATATTTTTTAATTACTGATGTATTACTAGTTGATAGATTAAACCTAATCTCTTAAGTATAGCTCTTAAGTATTAGTCAATTATATGATAAAAGTTATATCGTTAGATTTGAATCTAATGCATGCATTATTGAAAAACCAAACAATAACTTGTCAATGATTGCTTTAAAACAAAATAATGTCTACACCATCAACCTTGATGAACTAAATAATGAAATGTGCTTCTCCGCTTTAAATGATGATGCTTGGCTTTGGCATAGGAGATTAGGCCATGCAAGTATGAAACTAATATCTAAGATCTCATCTAGAGAATTAGTACGAGGGATTCCCAATATAAAGTTTGTTAAGGACAAAGTATGTGATGCGTGTCAACTAGGTAAATAAATAAAAACTAGTTTCAAACCAAAAAATCAAATTAGCACCACTAGACCATTATAATTGATCCATTTGGACTTATTTGGACCAATTGACACGACAAGTCTAGGAGGAAGCAAATATGCTTTTGTAATTATAGATGACTATACTAGATACACTTGGACCTATTTCTTGGCTTACAAAAGTGAAGTGATTGTTTCAAATGTTTCTCTATATTTTGTAAACTCACTCAAAATGAAAAGCCTTCATGATTTCATCAATTTGGAGTGATCACGGTGGCGAATTTCAAAACCGTGACTTCCAAAGTTTTTGTGAAATTAATGGATATAACCACAACTTCTCCACTCTAAGAAATCCTCAACAAAATGGAGTAATTAAAAGAAAAAATACAAACCTACAAGAAATGGCAAGAACTATGTTGAATGAACATAGTCTACCCAAGTATTTTTTAGCCGAAGCCGTGAATACGGCTTGCCACATCATGAATAGGGTTCTAATAAGATCGTCTCTATCAAAAACTCCCTATGAATTATGGAATAACAAAAAACCAAATGTTTCTTATTTTAAAGTTTTTGGTTACAAATGTTTTATGTTAAATGAAAAGGATGTCTTAGGAAAATTTGATGCTAAATCCGATGAAGGCATCTTTCTTGGTTACTCTTTCGTTTTTAAGGCTTTTCATATTTTTAACAAAAGAACCTTAGTTATAGAAGAGTCTATTCATGTAGTTTTTAATGAAATTTTTAAGTTAAAGAAAAATGATTTTGATGATGATCTTGGTTTTGATAATTTGAATTTAAAGGATCCCCCTCCTCAAAATAGCAACTTGGATGCATCTTCTTCCGAAATTTTCTTACCCAAGGAATGGAAGTATGTAGATGCTTATCCAAAGGAGCAAATTATATGAGATACATCAAAAGGGGTTCAAACTCATTCTTCCTTCAAGAATTTTTATGCTAATGCCGCCTTCCTTTCTTAAATTGAACCTAAATGCATTGATGAGGCCTTGAAAGATGATTCTTGGGTCATTGGAATGCAAGAGGAATTGAATCAATTTGAGAGGAATGAGGTATGAAAACTTGTTCCTAAACCTAGTGAACATTTAGTCATTGGTACTAAATGGGTCTTTAGAAACAAGCAAGACGAATGCGGTATCGTGGTTAGAAACAAAGCTAGATTAGTGGCCAAAGGTTTTAACCAAGAAGAAGATATCGACTATGAAGAAACCTTCGCTCCTGTGATAAGATTAGAAGCCATTAGGATGCTCCTTGCCTATACTAGTAGTAATGATTTTAAACTATTTCAAATGGATGTCAAAAGTGCCTTTTTGAATGATTTTATTTCTGAAGAAGTATATGTCGAACAACCTCCCAGATTTAAAAATTCTCTGCTTCCTAATCATGTATTCAAATTGACTAAGGCTCTCTATGGCTTGAAACAAGCTCCTAGAACTTGGTATGAAAGGCTTAGTTCCTTTCTTATTTTAAATAATTTTACCAAAGGCAAGGTTGATACTACATTATTTATCAAACACTTTAAAAATAATTTTCTTATTGTGCAAATTTATGTTGACGATATTATTTTTTGTTCTTCGGATAAATCACTATGTGAATCATTTGCCAAGTGCATGAGTCATGAATTTGAAATGAGTTTAATAGGTGAATTAACTTTTTTTGTAGGATTGCAAATCAAACAACTTAGTGATGGTATATTTTTTAACCAATCTAAATATACATTAGAATTGTTAAACTGATTTAACATGGATAGTTCAAAAGCAATAAACACTCTTATGAGTACTTCGACTAAGTTAGATATGGATGAAAATAGTAAACATTTCGATCAAAAAACGTATAGGGGAATGATAGGTAGTCTACTCTATCTCACCGCGACTAGACCGGATATCATGTTTAGTATAGGACTTTGCTCTAGGTTTCAATCTAATCCTAAATTATCTCATCTTAAGAGTGTTAAAAGAATATTTAGATATCTTAAAGGAACTCCAAATTTAGGATTATGGTATCCAAAATCCGATAAATTTGATTTAATAGCTTATGCTGATGTCGATTTTGGCAGATGCAGGATAGATCGAAAAAGCACATCCGGAACATGCCAATTTTTAGGACATGCACTTGTTTCTTGGACTTCCAAGAAACAAAATTCAGTTGCACTATCTACAGTAGAAGTCGAATACATTGTTGCAAGTGCATGCTGTGCACAAGTTATTTGGATGAAAAATACATTAGAAGACTATGGAATTCACTTGAAAAACATTCCCATAAAATGTGATAATACAAGTGTCATATGTCTTACCAAAAATCCAATTCAGCACTCTAGAACTAAGCATATCGACGTTAAGCATCATTTCATATGCGATCATGTCCTTAACAACAATGTTGTTCTAGAGTTTATTGACACAAAGCATCAACTAGTAGACATTTTTACAAAAGCTTTAAATGAAGACCAATTTGAATTCATTAGAAGAGAACTAGGCATGTTAAATTGTCCCTAAGAATAAGCTTGTTTGAATGTATTTTCCGAAAAGTTTTTCATCCTCTTTCCGTTCTTTCATGGATTTGATTTCCTCCTCTTTCGATTCCAAATGACATATTAAAGTACAACCCAAGATCCTATCTTATCTTGAGCCAAACACCTCTGAAAAACAAAAAAGGGGGAAGAAAGAAATTTTTTTTTTCTCTTCCATGGCATACCAATGGTGGCACTGCTAGAACCGGCGGTAGCATCGCCTGAGCGCTCGGTCGCCAGGCGATGGCACTGCTCGGATTAGCAGTGGCACCGCTCGAGATCCCTTTTATAAGAAGAGGGGTTAGGGCCGGCGGTGGAACCGCCCCAAACCCGTGAGAAATTGGTTCAAGCTCTCCCACAACCTCTCTAACCCTCATTCCAACCTTTAGAAGCCTGGGAGAGGGATTCTTGTTGGTTTAAGCTCTCCATCTTTCAAGAAATTCTTCATAAGGTAAAATCTGAAATCTTTCCTTCCTCTTCTCATTATTTTGCTTACTCTTCACAGTTTCATATTCTTAATCCATCATCTTGTCTAGATAATGGCTCCCAAGAGATCAACAAGATCAAAAGGGAAAAGGGTAGAAGGAGATTCATATGACCAACACCTTTTTAGATCTAATGAAGAAGCTCTTAGGTTTCCTAATTTCGAAACAAGAACTATACATAAGGGCAAGCATATTGATCTAGATGAACTTGGAAACCTAGAACCCATTAGATGGTTTATACATTTAGATGCCTTACCTCTCATACAAATCAATGAACCAATTTATCCTAGGTTAGTGAGGTTATTTTACGCAAACCTATGTGTGGACAATGATAGCTTAAGTATCTACCTTTTAGGAACACCAATTAAAATCTTCGATAGCACTATTTGTGAACTAATTGGAATTACCGAAAAGGATAGGAGCTATTATTTTAGAGGAAAATGGGATGTCAATGTAATCGGAGCAACTTACTCCAAAGCCATAGAAACTATTTTTACAAATCCGAACCTAGGCATGATACCCAAAAGCTACGAGCACTTACTGTCATTTAACTCTAAAATTCTTCTTCACATCATGACAAGCATACTACTTCCTAAGCAATTTCATCTTGATGAAATAAGTCAAATAGAGCTAAGCACCATGTATTGGATTATGACCGATCAACATAACTATTTTGGATACTCAATTCGGCAACACATGCAGGATATTATAGCTAAAGACACTATATTACCATGTGGGGGGTTAATTACTCGATTAATACTTGCCCATGATATTTGTGTCTCGCCTGATGAAGAAATAATTCAAGTTGATCATTTTAACACCATCAATAAGAATCTACTGAAAAGACTTAGGTGCACATTTAGCAATGGTATATGGGCTAGGCAATCTAGAAGGACTGATCCAATTCCCCCACTAATAGAACACCCCGAAACACCAATTTTTAGGGGAAATGAATCTCCTCCTCCTAGTCCCTTTGGTGCAGCACCTTCAGCTCCTGCTTCATCTTCTGAAGAACTCATAATGGCAGAATTGCATCAGATCAAATCACAACAAGGCCAACTCAAATCACAGCAAGAGCAAATTCAAATTCAGCAAATCGAAATTTTGAAGGAACTACGACAAATGAATCAAAAAATAGATGTCATGTATAAGAACTACGGATTTCCTCCTAAGGATTAATCGATATCCCTTCTTATGCGATCCTTGTATGATTACTCTTAATGCCAAGTTAAAGGTTTGTATGACAGCCATGCTTCTTAATCAGATAAATTTTGAATTAAAGCTGAATTTTTTTTTAATGAATTTTGGATGAATGCTAATTTATTTTGTGAGATGAATTTTGGATGGATGCTGAATTTTGTATGATCGATCTTAAGGCTAGATTTCTTTTCTAATGATTTTATGATCACAAATTCTCCGCTTAAATTCTCATCTCCTTTTTGTTGATGACGACGGGGGAGAAGAATGAGCAAAAGATGAAAAGATGACTTGTGATGACTTGACTTACCTCTTTTACAAGTGTTCATTCATACACCTCCCTTAGGACTTAGCTCTTTGAAGAGGGGTTGTATACTTAAAAGAGTTTACAACCATAGAATCATAGAGTTTTTGCTCTATTTTTGTGTCTCTTCTAAGTAAGAATTTGTGGGGTATTCATAGACCCCAAATGGTTTCAAAATTTAGAGTCAAAATTTAAATCCTTAGGTTTTCGAGGTATTGGCAGTACCTCTGCCAATACTGGGTGATATCACCGCTTGCTAGTTTGACACTAGGTAATACCACTACCTAGTCTGGTGGGACCATCGCCTGACACACTAACACTGGGAGGTACCATCGCCTAGTCTGACGGTATCACCGCCAAATCTTACTATAGGACATTGAATGGGCCAAACAGCAAGCCTAATTTAGTCCTGATTTAGGCCCAATTAGCCCCTAATTGAGTTGATATTATTTCATCCCAATACTAACTCAATTAGACCTAAACTAACTTAATCTAGATAAATTATTATAAAGCATTAATCATATGTTATCCAACATGTCATTGGTTCATCCGGCGCTTCGTTCGACCCTTCGGCTTATCGTTCTCTCCTTCAACATATTGCCCAATCGGCATGTTGTCTTCCTACAATATCTGATCTCCTTGGCGCAATGTCCGATCTTCTTGGCCTAATGTCCGAACTCATGGCTTGAAGCCTTCTATCGATATGTCGACCGATCATTCGGCTTGATGTCCAATCTTTTGACATGTTCCACTTCAGCCCAACATTAATTCATTATGTTTTAATCGAATTGTCTCTTCGTAATCGAAGTTAGTCCTACCTTACTCAAAATATATATTAGATCACAAACATATCAATTGATTTCATTATCATTCATTATCAAAATCCATGATTTCATTATCAAATCCGAGATTCAACAACATCAACCATATGATAGACCAACATAAAACATCTAACATATGGATGGATGAATAAAGAAAAAAAATCTCAAGACAAGATTCATTGGGATGTGAATCGCATAATTAAAGGAGCCGTTATCAGGGATGGTATAACACAGTTGAGCCAATTTTTAGTTAGACTTAATTGGAGTTCCAATCGAACTTCAATTTGATCCTATCAAACCAAATCAAGAATAAGGCCAATTTTAAGCTCAAAGACCATATTCTAGTTAACTCAATTTAAATCCAACTAGGATTAAGTAGCCCCTAACCAACTAAGGCCTCATCCAATAGAAGACTTTTGCGACTGCAGAGAAATAAGGAGATGTCCTAATTAGATTAAGACTTTGGGCACTGTTAATCATGTAAAGTTAAGGGTTCGGAGTCGCCTTGAAGCAACCCAAGTCTTAGCCTCTCTTGAGTTCCCAATCGATCTTGAGAAGTGGGAGGAAAGAAAGAGAAGAAGAATTTTGCAAGTTCAGCTACTCTTCTTCCTGCTAGTGATTACTTTAATATAGAGATCTTTTATGAGTTGTTGTCAGCCTTAATAACTTCCAAACAGACATTTGGTAATAGTAAGAAGAAGAAAAAAAACACTCAAAGGTAGCTAAGAAGCAACTTCAGCCAGCCCTAGCCTTCCAACTTGTGTGGAGGACCAAAAGAAGAGTTTAGAAAAAAGTTCTACACTCCAACCATAGTCACTTCTTCTTAAAGTTTCAATAGTTGAAGTTCTTTATACAAACTTTGTCCATTTGTTACAAGAAGATCCAAAGCCTTATTATCCAAATCTCAAAAGGAGGTTCCAACACCAAGAGAGAGAGGAGAATGAAATTGACAACGATCCTCAATCTACCGAAAGCACTCAGATGCTATCCAAAAATAACTTATGTTTTTACATATCTATAAATCTTTTATTGTACTTTTTTTATTCCATTGCTGAGCCCTTGTTGGCAATGAGCAATAGAGGTTGTTTTCTTTTGATTTTACACTCCATTTCTAATGATATGTCTCTCCTTCATTAAAGTTTTCATCCGAAATGTAATATCAAATCGATGAACCATCAAACTCAAACCATATAGGAGGTATGAAGTTCAAAACTTTCAGTGTGATTCTTTCGGAAAAAAAAAAAGTCTAACTTGTTCTTTCCAATGTTCCTGAGGTGATAAAAGAAGGAAAGTTGACTCAGCTCATTTTTTCTGCAAGAAAAAACTCAGGTAATCCAAATGTTTTGCAATAGGAAAAGGAGACGACTTCTTGTGGTACTTCATTCTGAGCTTTCTCATCTGCTCTAACTCTTCAATTGTGTGTGCCATGGTCTCTTCATCGCCTCTCCTTTTCGCTTTCTGAGCAAAAAAAAACCATCACCTCACTTGATGGATGAAGGAAAGGAAGAATTAAGGACACCATGATTGTTGTCTGTTTCTTTAAGTGGGCGATCTAACAATGGTAGAATGTCATATCTGAGGAGTTGCTCTACTAATCCTGATTGTTTGAGCTCATCTTTCAAGCTTCAGCCCATTATAACGTTGGCCTTCCCTCTTTCTGCGACCCTGAACTTTCTGAAAGATTACAACTACTAGGAACTCAACAACGTAATCTTCACGTTTCAAGAACACAATTGTTATCAGTAGTTTCTGCACCCATACAAGTGTGTACGTGTGTGAGTGAAGAGAGAGAGAGAGAGAAAGAGAGAGAGAGAGAGAGAGAGAGAGAGAGAGAGTGAGAGAGAGTGAGAGAGAGAGAGAGAGACCATACCGGACCTAAAGAAGTTGGTTGGTTTCATATGTCGAGGGAGCACATGGTTGACAGCCTTCCAACCCTTATTTCCGTGTCTCTCCCTTCTCCAAACCCATCCAAAAGGGAAGCAAAGATAGAAGAAGACAAATGGCAAGACAAAAGGGAGATGCCATTCTGATGTTTCGGTCTTTCCTAGCCTGCTCAAAATGATCACACATATAACTCAATCCATGCTTGCATCACTGAACTCTCTTCCTGGTTGTGTGTGTGTGTGTGATAGAGAGAGAGACCATATCACACCAAAAGAATTTGGTTGGTTTTCTATGTTGAGGAGCATATATTTGACAGCCTTACCAACTCTATTTCTGTATCTCGCATTTCTCCCTCCCTATCTATCTAAAAGGGAAGCAAAGTTAAAGAAAGACAAATGGAAAGAAAAAGTGAGTGAAAGGAACTAAGAGGGTAACGCCACTCTGATGTTTCATCTTTTCTAACCTGCTCAAAATGATCACACAACTGATTCCATTCTTGCATCACTGAACTCTCATCCTGGTTTTGGGTTAGCATCACATCTCAACAATGCCAATTACCATCTAAACCTAACACGTTTCCATCGAGAAGAACTGTCCAACATTTATAGCAACGGGGACCAGCTCACAGGCAAGAATTACTGTCCTGTTCCTTTCTATGAAAGCACAAATTCGTAGTCTCACAACTCTTTCTGGCTCTACACTTCTCTTAAAATATGTTCCACAGAAAACAGTGTCAAGGAGGCAACTAAGCAGACAGGAAAAGGGCAAAGGTCGGCACACACACACACACACACACACACACACACACAGAGAGAGAGAGAGAGAGAGAAAGGTAATCCGAGCTGAATTGTCTCAACTCTCCATCTTCATTGCCACCATATCAAGGCACCATCTTAAAAGTTGTTAGGACGATTTTTCTAAAAAATGTTAATATTTTATATATTTTCTAATCGATATCTTTTTTTTTCAAATAGTATTATTAATTAAAAAATATAAAGTATTCCGTAAAATTTTTTCACCTGTCATAATGTTTTGGACTGTTAGGATGTTTTTGGTCTCTTATAGTGTTGTTATCACGATAATAAAAATTCTATGAATGACCTAAATAATTTTTTAATCTCAATCAAAATAATTATAAGCCTAAAAATATGATATTATAATGATCTATAAGAAATGATAATAAAAAAAGTATGATATGATGTCACTTATAGTATTTTTCAATAATGTTTATAATATTTTCAGTATATCAAAATAATATTATAAATATTATTAAAAATATTAGAAACAAAATAAAAATATCATAATCTGATAAAAATAATTTAATGAAAAACTTTTGAGGGTTATTTTAGGTATTTTAAATTAAATAAATATTTAGAATAAAAAATAAAAATATATATTTTAAAAAATTACTCAAAATATAAATATTTTTAAAAAAATCAGCCAAGTTCTAATCGGGTTCTTTTATTTTCTTTGGAAACATATAATTGTAAAGCCTTATGACCCTTTATTATCGCTGTCTCTTTTCATTTCTTCGCATCTTTCATCAAACAAGATAGAAGAGAAAAGAGAAAGGAAGGAGGAGACCAAAGGCGGACTCAACTTTTGACGTTTTCTGACTTCTCTTCTCTCGGTGGTAAGTGGTGCAAAATTTTACTGTCACATCTCTCGGTGGTAAGCAAGTGGTGCAAAATTTCACTCTCACATAAAAACATGAAATACAGTACAGGTAAAAAAAAAAAAAGACAGAGGAAGAGGTGAAAAGACCTGTTTGTTTACCCCCCTTGGGATTGGAAGTAAGTTAATGTTGCAAAGTTCCATTGTCACCTCAAAATCAATGTTGCAGTCAGTATCGGAGGAGTGCATCGACGAATGATTCGTGTGTCATTCTGGTCCAAATCAATGTCACCTCAAAATCATTGTGGTCCAAAACCTCTGCGAACTACTGATCACTCCATTTACATGATTCATGTGGCTGAGAACGTCTCAGCAATGCAGAGAGCCACATGTTTTGACTCAATTACTCCCGCTTTGGGAGCTGATGGGGAGGGACTCTTAAAAGGCCAACAAAGGTGCACATTTATTTATCCTTTCTATTGAGGTCCACATCCATCTATTTGTTTTCAACTGATTGAACTAAAATAGCACCATTTGTAAAAATGTAACTTTGATCAGCAATCATGCTTTAAAAATTAAGATTTTAAAGATACTAATTCTCTAATAAGACTATTGATAGAGCACATTCTAGTATCAACCATCATATTGGAGCCAACATGGCGCACCACATCGATGTGACACCTTGGACCCATACAAGATAGTCGCCTACATCTGTGTCACCTGTTGGCTATGCCCATGCTGCCCTACGCTGTATAAGGTTACACTGTACAATACATAATGGCTCTGAAAGCGTGAAGCGACATCGTGCGACATAGGATCGGGTAGGTTGGCCAGTGTCTGCGCAAGGCATACAAGCCGGCCACTTGAGATGTTGGCGACCATTAACCGATCGCATACGGCGACCTCTAATTATGGGTATAAAAGTCGACCTCCGGGTTGGTGCTACGGGTCGAATCTCAAACACCCAATCTCATCACCACTTTCCTCTACTAACTTAAGCTTTGAAGGAGTCAAATCAGAAAAGTCCACTCTCGACCTCGTCTTGTGTGTAGGACCTTAGACTTTAGCATGGAAGGATGGAGCACTGCAAAATGCACCCCAAACCCGATCTCCCTCGGACTGGCCCAACCAAACACCGACTCGGTCCAGTCGGGAAGCCACATTTGATGACCTCACATACACACCTTGAATCAAGTCATGCTAACTCCTCCACCATAATGTGAAGTTGCATAACATTTCTAGCATTAGAGGAAGGGCAATGTCAGTCAACCACTGTGCAACCCCGACGAGCGTCTCGGAGAAGAGGTACCCGCTGCACACTCCACCTTCGGGGGCTCGAGGGGCAACTGCCCCTTCCCCCTCAAATGGATGAGAATGTTTTAGCTCAAACCTCGAGCTACTACTGGCAGTTATTCAAGGACCTCGAGCTTTCATCCCTCGAGACCAATGCAAGACAGTTTATCGTCTCTACCGAAGCATTCCTCAACCTCACCCACTAGGTCCAAGCATTGGCGAGGATGATGCATACAATCATCCCCCTCATTCCCCAACTTGCTAAGCAGGTGGCTCCACACTTGCAACCAGTGCCCGCGGCCCACCCGACCCTCTTCACGGGGCTGCAGGACCCACCCCTGGTCCTCCAGCAACCTAAAGTCATGGACACCCACTTGTCAACTAAGGAGCAATCGAGAGATATGGGGCCAACGATGGAATGCAGCTCCATAGCCCCTTGACGCCCCACCCCGAGTCACTTGGAGCTTGACACACTATCATCTGACTCGACAAACTCGTTTCTGGCACAGTTGCGCTTGGTGAATCACCACTTGGACGAAGTATAGAGGGAGTTTCACAAATCAAGGGAAGAGATCATGGAAGACACCTCGACAGGATCCCCCCTTTGTCCAGGAAATCTAAGATAAGCTGATTCCACTCAATTTCCACCTCCTGACATTAGAGGCATACAACGGTGGCTCTGATTCGACAAAACATATCGTCACATTCCATGCCCAAATCGCCTTATATGACACCTCCAACGCCCTCATGTATCAAGCATTCCCCACCACTCTCTGAGGTTCAGCTCGGATGTGGTACAACCAGCTAAGGCCATCCTCGGTCTCGTCCTTCAATCAACTTGCAAGAGAGTTGAAGCTCAACTTCTTGGCCAGTGCAAGACCTAAACCATCCATGGCTATGCTCCTTGGGTTGAGCTAGAAGGATGATGAATCTCTCTCCCATTTCATCACTCGCTTCACTATCAAGATCCGAGGGGTCCCCAATGCCCACCTATCATTAATTATGTAGGTGTTCCTGATGAGCCTATAACTATCCTAGTTCTTCTGGTCACTGTTCGAGAGGCCACCAGCGACTGTCCCCAAGATGCTTCAATGTGCCAACTAATACGTAATGGCTGAGGTGCTGATAGTAGAGAAGCATAAGGACAATAAAAGGCCCCATAGATAGCAGTCCCATGGGCAACCCTCGGGGCCACTAAGGAAGTGGCTTGACCGACCCGAGCCATCACTACCGAGGCCCCCCTCTACCACCCCTCAACTCATCAAGAATGGAGATCTTCCTCCAAATCAAAGAGAAGGGGCTCCTGAGGGCACCCAACCTGATGAAAACTCCCTATGAGTTTAGAGACTAGTCTAATTATTATTGATTCCACCATGACTATAGCTATAACACCGAGAAATGTCATGATCTAAGGAACCAGATCAAGGAACTTATCTATAGGGGACATCTCGGGTGCCATATCAAAAAATCCCGAGAACCCTCTCCATGCCCACAAGCCTCGATTGAGAAGCAAATCCATGCCATTATCGGCAGCCTAGCATTTGGTGGAGATAGCACATCAGGATGTAAAAATTATGCTTGAGCCACTATAGAGAAACGCCCTAGACAAAAGGACGAGCCCGAGTTCACCTTCGAGGTGAGGGAAACTAAGTACCTCAACCACGATGACACCTTGGTGATCTCGATCCAAATTGTAAATGCTTGAGTGAAAAGGGTTATGGTGGATACCAGAAGCTCAACTGACGTGCTATATTTCGATGCTTTTCAAAAGTTTGGCCTAACCGAAGAGAGCCTCACCCCAATGGCCTTGGCTCTCACTGAGTTCACTAGCAACTCCATCTCCCCCATCGACACCACCACTTTGCCTATCACCATGTGTGTGGGGGGGGGATGGTCGAGGTCTAAGACCATAATGGTCACATTCATGGTGGCAAGCCTCCCTTCAACCTACAATGTCATCCTCAATCACCCGACTCTCAACAAGCTGAGGGTGGTTGTTTACACCTATCACTGGGCAATTAAGTTCCTGACTTGATCTGGGATTGAGGAAGTGAGAAGTGATCCTCGAGAGTCAAGGCGACGCTACCTAACAATCATCATGCTGCCAAAGAAGTTGAAGCTCGAACTGCCTCTGATCGACCCTCGATATGTGGTTGAAGTACCACCTCATCCTAAACCCACCAAGCAAACACTAGAAGTTCCCCTCGACAAAAGCAGACTAGACAAGGTCATGAAGATTGGATCTGCGCTCCTGAGAGGGGATTAGGTCTAACTCATTGATTTCTTGACAAAGAACACTGACGTCTTTGCTTGGTCACCAAAAGACATGCCCAAGATTTATCCTAGAGTCACCTAGCACCATCTAAACCTTTTCCCTGAGGCCCGACCAGTAAAACAAAGACCTTGGAAGTTTGCCCTTGATCAGTAGAAAGCAATCAACGATAAGGTGGACCGTCTAATGGAGGTAGGATTTATAGTCGAGGTAAACTATCCTTAATGTCTATCCAATATAGTTCTCATCAAAAAATCCAATGGAAGTTGGAGGATGTGTGTTGACTATACTAATCTTAACCAAGCATGCCCGAAGGGTAGCTACCCTCTTCTGAGAATCGACCAATTGGTGGATGCAACCTCAAGCCATAAGCTCCTCACATTCATGGATGCTTTCTCGGGCTACAACCAAATTTGAATGACTAACGAAGATTGAGAACATACTACCTTCTGCTAGTCATATGCGCCCTGTATGCCAATCATGTGAGTGATGACATATGTGACTTGACACGCAGTCTTTTTGCTTATTATATTTTGACATTTTATCACTTTATATTGACTATTATATATATACATGTATATATTGTGATGTCCTTAGATCTATATAATGGGAATCGAATCGTGATGAGATCATGATAATGAGACCGATTCACCTTTAAACACAAATCCTAAATAATCTTGGTCATAGGTTACTCCAGAGGGACATCAAGAGAACCGAACAGACTAGTGTATTATATACTCGTCCATATGATGGATGCTGCTAGTCTAATAGCTGCTCGTGTGTGGACACTAGGGATATGGTATAGGTGCTCATTGGAGAATGAGTTCATTGGTTGATCAGCTTACGAAATGCTAGATGGTTGATGATGCCTTATTGTTATACAATGATTCCATAGTCTTAGTGGTGTATTTGGTTCTTAGACTTGAGACACCAAAGATGTCCTGTATGAGTGCTCCACTCTTTGATACCGGATTTATAGGTTTGGATATCCCAGATCTAGCACAATTAGTTATCAAGAGTGGTAGCCAATCATACGAGGACTATTGAGTGTCGATAGAGGATCATCCACTCTTGGTGTCATAAGAGGAATGCCCCATGTGTTTTTACTTAGACAAATCCCTAGTTAGGGTCATTCGGATTGAAAGAGAAAAAGTTCTCGGGGAGAATCTGATTAGAGAGAGACTCAAGTAGAATTTGTATGGGTCTGACAGCACCATGCCTAGTATACAATCTTTGGGATATTAGATATACGAGGGTTTATAGGTACACGGTAACTGAGGATAGATAGGTCTAATGGATTGAATTTTTCTGTATCGTCTAAGGACTGTAACGTAGTGGCCTATGTCCGCAATCGATGAGTCGAGTGAATTATTATGGAGATATTAATTCACTAAGCCAAAAGGAGTTCTAACATGTATGATTCATGGCCAGCTCGATATTGAGCATAGAGTGTCACATACATATGGTAGGCATTGCGATGAGTAGAGGTTCGGATATGAGATATCCGTCGGAGCCCCTATCTTATTAGATATCCAACAAGCCCTTGAATTACTAAATCCTATGTATGAGATCCAATAAGAACCCATGTGAGATTATTGGATAGAGATCCACTAATCTAAGAAGTTTGGGTAGTTGGATGAAGATCCAATACCCAATTGGGCAGGATTATAGGAGGGAATCAGTGATTCATAGGCTAGAGCCTTTTGCTTGTCTCTCCTATTCTCCTCCCCCTCTCCACCTCAAAGCAGACCTGGAGTTTTGAAGAGCGTTGTCGCAGTACTACTGTGTGGATCACCGCTAGAAAGGAGGGCGCTTAACCTCCTTCACCCTCTTATAGAGATTCTGTAAGGATTCAGGGATATACGATCTCCCTAGGTAACACACTCTATCTCACATGTGATTTTTTGTTTCACAAATTTTTGCATACTAATCTTTGCATAACGATGAACATATCTTTGGGAATTAAAGATTTTATTTTTTGTTCTTCCGCTGCGCATGCGATGTCGCCCCCCCAAGATTTCCCAACAATGGTATCAGAGCTAGGTTATTTGTGCGAAAGATTGGTTTTGAATTGCATGTGTTATGTTTGTGCAATGCTTTTAACGTTAAAATTGTTGACAGAAAAGGCAAGAAAGGGTAGCAACTATTGCTGCCCTCACTGCACTCGAAGATGGCAACCTCGTGCAGGCAAGCCGCCTACAGCAGCGGCCGTAAGCAAGCAGCACAGTATCCAATATGGCATAATCCATTAAGGTAAGTTGATAGGGGACCTTTATGAATAAGAGGGAACCAAAGGGCTATAGTCTAGGTTCTTTTTTGCTATCTTCTCCTATTCTCCTCTCTCTCTCTCCTCCTCATACTACAGCCCCTATTTGGGGCATGTGGACAATAAGAAGGGGCAGCCCCTTCTTGATTGCATGGTGCGTATGAGGAAGAGATTTAGGCAACGATTTGAAGAGCGTCTTCGCAGCTCCTACCATATGAATCACTACTAGAGAAGAGAACAGTTGACCTCCTTCATCCTCTCCCATAAATCTACAGGTTTTTAGAGATATACGATCTCCTTATATAACACATCTTTTTTATATGTATAGTTTTTCAATTTTGCAGATTTTTGCATACCAATCTTTTCATGATAATGAAACTTTATTTTTCTGTGAGAATTCTGGGATTTTGTTTTATGTTCTTTTGCTATGCATGTGATGTCGTCCCAAATTTCTCAACATGCCCCTTTCGAGGGGGGAGAGAATGATATGGCACATTCCTGCATCATCCCTACGACCATAGTCAATCGCCACGTTGGAGCCGACATGGTGCTTTGGAGCTTTTATAGCGCACCACGTCTATGTGACACCTCAGACCCGTACAAGACAACCACTTGCCGACTGCACCCATGCCGCCCAAGGCTATATGAGGTGGCGTCGCACAGTACAGAATGACTCTAGAAGCATGAAGCAATGCTACACGATGCAGGATCGAGCAGGTCGACTAGCATCTGCGCAGAGCATACGGGCCGGTCGCTTGAGACATCGATGACCATTAACTGATCCCGTATGGCGACCTCTGATTACGTGTATAAAAGCCGACTTTCGGGCTGTTGAATCTCAGATTTTGATAATGAAATCAATTAATATGTTTGTCATCTAAGCATTTAAGTGACATAGGACTAGCTTTGATTAGAAAAGGCAAATCGATTAAAGCAGGAGGAATCGGACGTTGGGCCGAAACAAACATATTAGAAGATTGGATGTCGGGCCGGAGGAACGGTTAACGTATCGGTAGAAGACTTCACGCCATGAATTCGGGCATCAAGCCAAGAAGATCGGACATTGCGCCAAGAAGATCGGATGTTGCGAGAAGACAATATGTCGATTGAGCAATACACTGAAGGAGAGGACGATGCGCCAAAGGATTGGATGAAGTGCTAAATGAACTAATGATATGTCGGATAACAAGGATTTGCTTGTAATCGATTATGTCTAGATCGAGTTAGTTTAGAGTCTAATTGAGTCAGTTTAGAATATAATTAAGCCAACTCAATTAGGGGCCAATTGGACCCAAAATGATGTTATTTTGGGCTAAGAGAAAGGCCCATTTAGTGACCCAAAAGTTGGGTTAGGTGGTGGCACCATCGGTGGCTCAATCTACGAGGCATAGTCTCCAAGACTATGTTAGGCGATGGTACCGCCCAGTGTCAGGTGGCAGTATCACCAGTCTGGATGGTGGTACCGCCCAAACACAGTCTCCTAGGCGATGGTGCCGTTAGATTGGGCGGTGGTACCACCTAGTATTAGTGTTATAGGCAATGGTATTACCAGGACCCGGGAACCTCGGGATGAGACTCTTTTAGGCTCCAAGTTTCAATCTACTTAAGGCCTATAAATACCCCTTTCATCTCTGGTTAAAAGACACAAAAATTGAGAGCTAAAAGAAAAAAAAACGCTGTTGTAATCTTATGAGAACCCCTCTCAAAAGTTTAAGAGAGGAGGTAGTGGGATGTAAAGGTTCTCTCCTGAGCTTGCAAAAGGAGAATAAAATTATAAAACGGTGGTTGGTCTTCACGTGTTAAAGGAAGACCGATAGTAGATGTCAGTGGCCTTAACGGAGGAGGAATCGAGAGTAGATGTAGGTCATGACGACTGAACCACTATAAACTCGGTTTGCATTTCTTTTTTTCTATTTATATTTATTGCAAACTGTCATACTTCCTAATTACACGCTTACGAAAGTGTTTTTAAGTTAACTTTTCGATCGGTTTTCAACGAACGAATATTTTTCCAAATCGATATTTTTACTGTTGCACTAATTCACCCCCCGCTTTTAGTGCCAATTCGTTCCTAACATAGGCCAGTGCTAGAGATCGAACCTTGAACACCCAATCTCATTATCATTTTTTTTTATTGACTTAAGCTTCAGAGGATCTCTCCGGACGAACCATCGCAAAAGACGAAGCATTACAAAACGCACCCCGACTGATCTCCCTAGACGAACCCAACCAGCCACCAACTCACTCCAATTGGAAAGCCACATTTGACTTTACATACACAGCCCCGATCAAGCCAGTTGACTCCTCGGTCACAACGTGAATGCACAACAACTATAATTTTGTGTCTTCATTTTCTTCCATCCACCAATGAAGAACCGCCCGGTGGAAGTTAAATGATTTTATACATAAGAGAACGGTACAAAATACTTGGATATGATTGACACGATGAATGAGAGAGCCCCGTGGTCCTTTTCCTCAGAAAGCATTAATTGATATGAAATCCTTTTCCTCAGAAATGTACTGGTAGCTCACACTGGGCACGTGGTCCTCGCTCGGTACGTGTCGCCGGAACCGGGCACGTGACATGTTGCGCCCCCGTGACCCAACGGCACATAACGGAGCACCCGTAACGGCGTCAGTCGTATTCCAGGAGCTTCCACTATCACCACCAGCCACGTGGCAAATCATGCATCCCTCCCTGTCCTCGCGGGAGCGCAGCCTATGAGGCGCTCCCGCGCGGCGGTTCGTTCTTCCATAAATAACGGTCCCCGTGACCTTCGGTCTTAACGGAGAGAAGCCCGCGAGAGAGAGGAGAAGGAAGCGGGGTGGTGGTCTCCGTTGTTTGTTGAAGATGTTCATAGAGAATTTCAAGGTGGACAGCCCCAACGTGAGGTATGGCGAGGAGGCGATCGAGGCGGTGTACCATTACGAGACCACTGAGCTGGTGCACGAGAACCGGGAGGGGGACTACCAATGGGTCGTCAAGCCCAAGACCGTCGGATACGACTTCAAGACCGACACCCGTGTCCCCAAGCTCGGGTATCTTTTACCCCCTTCACCTGCCCCCGATTTTATTGGCTCAATGATTTGATCGGTTTCTTTGATCGTGGATCAGTGTGATGCTCGTGGGATGGGGCGGGAACAATGGATCCACCCTCACAGCCGGAGTAATCGCCAACAAAGAGTAACATCTCTTCGTGTTTCTTTTGCCTTTTTTTTTTTTCTCTATTTTTTTTTCTGGTTTTTGGTGATCTTTTAGGATGTTTTCTTTGTGATTTGCCAATAAAAAAATGAGATTTTTATATGGTGGATAGGGGGATCTCTTGGGCGACCAAAGACAAGGTGCAGCAAGCTAACTATTTTGGATCCCTGACCCAGGCCTCCACCATCAGGGTTGGCTCCTTCAATGGGGAGGAGATCTATGCCCCCTTCAAGAGCCTGCTTCCTATGGTAAAGTCGATTCTTCACTTATTTTTCTATTTGTTCCACAATTTGCTTTTTTTTTCTTTCTCTCTTTTTTGTATGATAAAACAAAGCTTCTTTTGTTGTTGATTGTGCCATTTTATTTTACTCGAACGCTAGTTTATGCGGTCATGTGATCCATGCATGTGGATTTGATTTTTCTTTCCTTCTTTTCTCTTATCTGGAAGTGTTATGTAATAAGGTTTTCTCTTTTGTTGAGTTTATTAGGTTGATCCGAATAATATAGTGTTTGGGGGTTGGGATATCAGCGACATGAACCTGGCAGATGCCATGGCCAGGGCCAAGGTCCTGGACCTAGTCCTTCAGAAGCAGCTGAGGCCCTACATGGAGTCCATGGTCCCCTTGCCCGGGATCTTCGACCCCGACTTCGTCGCCGCAAACCAAGGTGCTCGGGCCAACAATGTGATCAAAGGAACCAAGAAGGAGCAGGTCCAACAAATTATCAAGGATATAAGGTGGTCACTGACCTTAATATTTCAAGCTCATTTTCCAACAATTAGTTCATGTCACGTGCTTAGCTTTGGTTAAAAGGTTAGAAACAAAGGTGTCAGAATCCAGAATGTAGATGTTCATTATTTGATATGTGTTTCATAGGGAGTTCAAGGAGAAGACAAAGGTGGATAAGGTGGTTGTGCTGTGGACTGCTAACACAGAGCGGTACAGCAATGTGGTTGTGGGGCTTAATGACACCGTGGAGAATCTCATGGCTTCCCTGGAGAAGAATGATGCCGAGATATCTCCATCGACGTTGTATGGGATAGCTTGTGTTCTGGAAAATGTGCCTTACATCAACGGAAGCCCACAGAACACTTTCGTGCCTGGTATGGTGCCTTATGCTTGAATTGTTTATTCAGCAGGTTGGCTGGGCTATGAGAATGCCTCATGCATTTCAATTTTATACTTGTGTGCAGGGCTCATTGATCTGGCTATTCAAAGGAACAGTCTTATAGGAGGAGATGACTTCAAGAGTGGGCAGACCAAGATGAAGTCTGTCTTGGTTGATTTTCTGGTGGGAGCAGGAATTAAGGTTTCTGATCTTGGACCTCTATGTCTACATCACTGTGATGTTAATTCTCAATGTTTATCCACTCGAATTTCATCTAAAGCTTGTATTTATAAGAAAAATAATTGTGCCCAATCTTTATATTGAGCTAATTTAACATGTGCGATGTGTCCTTGTTTCTTCCTGCCAGCCGACCTCTATTGTTAGCTACAATCATCTGGGAAACAATGATGGGATGAATCTCTCGGCGCCACAAACCTTCAGGTCCAAGGAGATCTCAAAGAGCAATGTTGTCGATGACATGGTCTCGAGTAATGGCATCCTCTATGAGACTGGGGAGCACCCTGACCATGTTATTGTCATCAAGGTTGGTAGAAATAGTGACCTATATCCTTTTGGTTGGATGCTAGATTATATACCAATATTCATCACTTGCTTTTATTGTAGTATGTACCATATGTCGGGGACAGCAAGAGGGCAATGGATGAATACACATCAGAGATATTCATGGGCGGGAGGAGTACCATCGTTCTTCACAACACTTGCGAGGACTCCTTGTTGGCTGCACCCATCATATTGGACTTAGTGTTGCTGGCTGAGCTGAGCACTAGAATCCAACTTAAAGCTGAGGGAGAGGTACTTATAGGGCACCGCCTGTCCATTTGCATATTCATGTAGTAAACACATTGTGCTTATGTTTGGTTTGGTCATGCAGGACAAATTCCACTCTTTTCACCCGGTGTCCGCAATTCTGAGTTACCTCACCAAGGCTCCACTTGTAAGTGAATACTCTGCAGTTCTAGTATATATTTTCTTTAGATCCTGAAGAAAGAATTATAGAATACACATGATTCGTGAAACTTTGTGCTTTTACATGATTGTCCAAAGATCACATAATAGGATGGAATATACTATCATGCACAGAATTCTAAAGTTAAAAGGCCAACCTGGGTAAAAAGTCAAACATAACTTTTAGCTCCTGGAGGAAGGCTTATTTAAGACAATGATGATTTGTTAGGACTGACTGTCCATTGGCCAAATATATAATGGAATGGAATATGATTATGGGCAGGTCAGTGCATGTTTAGTACTGATGTCTGTATGAAGTCAACAGTTGTTAGGCTTTAAACAGCATCAAACAAAGTTCAGTTTGCAGATTGGCAATAGAACTAGCTACACAACAAGTTCTGTATGCATCTTAGTGGCAACAAGCTATAAAGTTTATTGTTGATGGTAATATAGTGAAGCTGCCGAGCTTTGCTGCGATAGGACCACCTGAACATGTGATGTTTACTTGTTGCAAAAAGTATTCTTTTACCGAAGAATTAATAGCAGGTTTTTATATAAAAACAAGATTAAACTGTAGGCAGCAATAGTTTTTTAGATGCCAACAAATTATATTGTAGGCAACCTCTGCTGACACCAAGGAATCATTTTTACTTTAAAGAGTGCATAGCGTGATGTGTCATTCATTCAGCCCCTTCATGGATGTTCCCTTCGACTCTTTCATAATCTAATGGACTTCCTTCCAAAAGATGTGTCACTACGGTGATATCAAATATGATTGTCTTGACTAATTCATTTTTATGGTTGAAACAGGTTCCTCCAGGCACACCAGTGGTGAATGCCCTCTCCAAGCAGAGGGCCATGCTGGAGAACATACTCAGGGCTTGTGTTGGCCTGGCCCCGGAGAACAACATGAACCTTGAAAACAAGTGAGATGAGCAAGGAGAGAAGGATGGTGGAACGTTAACGTTCAGAGATGGGTTTCTATATCTTGTTCTTTTGTTCGTGTTGGCCCTCTTCACCCGTTCCACTTGTGGTGCAAGCGTTTCTCCCGAATGATAAAGCCTAGCAAGGGAGGGAGGTCTAGTGTCTAAAAGTATTTCCAGTCTCGAGTGTGTGCTGATGAGAGATCCTACTGCTAAGCCGAGTGGTTTCTCCCTCCACGTTGGTTTATTCTCTCCTAGGAGGTACTGTTCTGGTGTATTGTGTTGAGAAATTCCAGTAGTCAGTTGAATTTTATTTTGTATATTTGGATTTGACTTTGGTGCGATGATTCAAGTGGCCTCACTTATTATTTATAAGGATTCACAATCCCATCTTATAAACAAATTATTTACACTTAAAACAAAACGCTAAATTGGAATGAGGATTGGAAATTTATATTGATTGAATGATGTATTTTTGGATAGATATTAATTCTGAATTAGTATTCAAATCAAATACATTGTATCACTATAAATCTAGAACCTGATCTATGATGTTTATTGATTTGATGGAAGGTCATCAATATTTATATATTATCTATCTTGTAAATCACCAAAGTGGTCGAACATTAGGATTATATAAATATCAATTATAAATCAATTACTCATAATTAGTTAATGGATAAAATTTATGATGGATATATTGATTGATGCTTATAGATTATAAAAACTTTTGGGATCGCCCGAAGCTTTATCTATCATTCCTATAATGAACATAAATATGATGATTGATATATATGCTTGCTAAAATTTATTTTGTTTATCCAAAGATTAAAAATATATATATCTCACTTGAATATATTCGATTACCAAATAAAGTAAGACATAAAGAAGCGTCATGTTGTATATCGTAGTTTCGCCTACTGGAAAATTTTGTTATGCATTTAGGGTTTATTTGTAAGACTAAATCTGATTCATTTGCAACCATGATTTCATGGAAGGTAAATTTTCTCAATTGATTTATGTCTCGATGACTATAAGAAGTTTAATCTATTAAATAAAAGGAAAAAGGGAAACATGCGAATAAAGTGATAAAATATTCTTACATTAATGATTTGAGTATAAACATTATCACATAAATCATATTTAGTTCCACAAATAAACTTCGAATATATATCAAAGTTGTCCATCTGGATGAAACTAAGATGTACAATCATAGTGATGTTTCTATATGTCTCATCTTATTTGACAATTGAATATATTATTCAAGCCAAATATTTTGATCTCATTAGATAAACAAAAAAAAATAGTAGTTAATATCAACTATCACATTTATATTCATTATAAGAATTCTTATAATCCATAAACATCAATATATCCATTATAGATTTTATCATTATGGTATTTCATTTATAAACTTATGTAATTGTTATTTATTTGATCTAATGTGAGGGGATATATGTTAGGAACGAATCAGTACTGGGAGGGTGAATTAGTGCAACGGTAAAATCGTCGGTTCGAAAATCTTCGTACGTTGAAAACCAATTTTGACAAAGTGAGTTTAACTTAAAAGTGAACAAAAGAATGTAACGTGAAAGTTAAGTACGTAAGACAGTTTGAAATAAATGTAAATAGCAAAGCTTAAATACAAACCAGATTTTATAGTGGTTTGATCGTCGTGACCTACATCAACTATTAGTCTTCCTTCAATAGGTGAAGACCTACCACCTCTTTACAACTCTATTCTTCTTTTGATAGGCTTATGAGAGAAATTTTACAAGTTTCACACTTCTATTAGAATCAACTATAATCTCTAAGAGGTAGAGGGAACACTAAACACTTTTCAAGTTTTTTCAACTCTTTTTCGTCAAGGATTCTTTTCCCCTTTTTACCCAATTCTTGCTATCATAAACAGGAAAGAGTGGGGTATCTATAGGCCCTAAATGGATTCAAATTTGGAGCCCAAAATTTAAATCCCCGAGATTTCAAGGTACGAGCGGTACCACCACCTGTAGCCTGATACTAGGCTGTATCACTGCCCAGTCTGGTGGTACCACCGCCTAGGAGACTATGTCTAGGTGGTACCATCGCACAGACTGACGGTACCATTGTCTGATAGCCTCGGAGACTGATTTTTTCGAGTTTTTCAACTCATAAGCGGTTCTACCGCCTGTTCTAGCGATGCCACCGCCTGACCCAACATTTGGGTCATTGAATGGGCCTACCAATGAGCCCAAATCACTCCAAATTTAAGCCCAATTGGTTCCTAATTGAGTTGACATTGTTTCACCCAAATTCTGACTCAATTAGACCTAAAATCTAACTCGATCTAGGCAAATTATTACAAGCACTAATCATATGTTGTCTAGCATGTCATTGGTTCTTCCGGTGCTTCGTCCGATCCTTCGGCGCATCATCCTCTTTTGCCCAATCGGCATGTTGACCTCCACAACTCTGATCTTCTTGGCACAATGTCCGCTCTTCTAGGCCCAATCCTTGAAGCCTTCTACTGACACGTCGACCGTTCCTCTGGCCCGACGTCCAATATTTTGACATGTTCACTCCGGCCTAACATCTGATTCCTCCTACTTTAATCAATTTGCCTCTCTTGACGTTAGCTCTACGTCACTCAAACGCATATTAGAACAAGACTATAATTGGTTTCATCATCAAAATTTAAGATTCAAT
This sequence comes from Musa balbisiana, assembly GCA_004837865.1. Classification (NCBI taxonomy): domain Eukaryota; kingdom Viridiplantae; phylum Streptophyta; class Magnoliopsida; order Zingiberales; family Musaceae; genus Musa; species Musa balbisiana. The sequence continues at coordinate 22,239,320 of CM017192.1, forward strand.
AATCTCCCCCTTTTTGATGATGACAACCAATTAATGATGAAGTTAACCTTAACTCCCCCTATCAATATACAATATTGATAGAACTCTTGAATTCAAAAATTCAAGCAAAAATTTATACATAACATCATCACACTTCTCCCCCTTTGTCATCAACAAAAAGGAGAAGTGTATCATCCAAGCAACAAGTTTTAGAGATATGCAAGTTTTATAACATACAAGCTAGCAACAATTTTTCATCACTTTACAACATGCAAGCTAGTAAATTTTATATCATTTTAGAGAATGCATAATCACCAAATCATCATTAATTTTAAAGATGTGCAAGATTATAAATTTTGCAAGTTTACATTTGTGCATCTTGAGATAGGTAAGATAGCAAGTTCTCCTTACAATTTGTAGGCTAGCAAATTTAACAAGTGTTACATCATTCAAACTAGCAAGTTTTTCACATATGAAAGTTGATAAAATTTTACATTGTTTGAGATGTGCAAAATAGACTATTTATGCATCTTCTTAAAATGTGTAACTTAGCAAACATTGCTTCTCTTGATATTTGTAAGATAGCACTTCTTGCTTCTTTTTTGAGATGAGCAAGCTAGCAAGTTTACTTCTTTTATAATATGTAAGTTTCCAAATTTTGCATCTTGAGCTAGCAATTTTTTCCCCCCTTTGTCATTGTCAAAAAGAAGGGAAGAATACAATGTTATAATTCTTTTCCCTTTACATTAATTTTCAAATCATGATAAAGTTAAAGTATCAATCTTTTTTCAATATCGTTGTGCATCATTATGATTTCAAACTAAAACATACGTAATTTTAAAACCTTTCATTTTATTCTTACTTCATGATACAAAAAATAAATAAATCATCACTATGGGCATATCATATATGATACGAAGACATTAAAATGTTTAAGTATTTATCATTTCATGCATTAAATCAATATTTTAAATATTCATCATTTTTCTCATGCATGATACTGAGGCATTCATGATACCGATCATTTCAGCAACAAATTATAGTATTGCATACATCATTCCAAATCAAAAATATTTCAAATCATGATGATATCAAAATATCAAATTACATTACATCCCGAATAAGAATTCTCAAGATTCATATTAGAAAATCTCCTCTTAAGAAAATACCAAGAGGAATCGTAAGAGGACAATTGATGAAAAATCTTGATTTATATAAAGAGAATCTCATCTTATCACAATTTGATAAATATTCTCTTAAAAGAGTGAATCATACATGCATCAAGAGAGATGTTTCATGTTGAATATATCACAAGTCGTAAATATGATAAATGATTTATTTGGATATATCATCTCATTAGTCATATGAAAATAGATCTAAAATCATCATCAAAATCAATTTCAAAAAATTCAATAAAGCAATGCAGATAGATTTACATGGATAACATCTCAGTTAAAAAAAAAGTTATAATTCCAAAAAATTCATGATTCATCTATAAAATTCTTCTCTTTTGTAAATAATAAGAAGAAGCATAGGAGATCAAATACAAGATCTTGATTTACAAAAGATTTTATATTATAAGTCTTGAGAAATTATGATTTTGATAAAACTTATTCAAATTTATCAAATAATTTTCATAGTCCAAGAGATTCACAAAAGCATAATATACATGGATTCATTAATTTTGTATCGAAAAATCAATAAGATAGAGATGGAAAATTGTATTCCTTTTTTTTGATGTTTCATTTGAAGTTGTTTCTTTCAAACAAGCATGCCTTTGTTTTTTTATGCCAAATAAAAACATATATCAATGTTTAGGATCGAAAAATAAATTTCATCATAAAAACCATCGAGACCAAAAAAAGTATAACTCATTAAACATAAGGCTTCTTCAAATAAAAGATTTGATTCATCATTTTAATTTCAATGATAATATATTTTCCTTTTTTTGTGTTTCATTTTATGTGATTGATTTTATATAAGTATGCTCAAGTTTTTATATGAAAATCATCCATCTTGTTTAAAACCGAAAAAGTAACTTTCATTATGACAAAGATTAATAAGCCATGAATCACAAAAATCATTATACATAATTTCAAAATATAAACTCATTAAGCATGTTCATTATGTATCATTACTTTGGGCATGATACCAAAATATGGTTTCAAGTTTTCAAGGTATAACATACATAATTTCAAATTATAAACTCATTAAGCATGATATCAAATCTCTTAACATTTTCATTAAGACATTAAGCATAGCTTCATTAAACATAAAGCATAATCAAAATTGGAAATCATTAAAACTAAAAATATAACACATTAAACATAAGGCCTCTTCAATCAAAATCAAAAAGTAATATGAAGATCAAAATGATACACATTATTGCTTCTTAAACACATACATAAGATTAATCTTACTATGTGTACAAGCATTATATTAATATTTTGTTATATTTTCATAAAACATAGAATTGTCATGATCAATTTTTTAAAATAGCTAGAAAAAGAAGCATAATATAATTTTTATATTTTATATTTTTATTTTTACTAGATAATTTAAAATCAACTCATGAAAAATCATCAAGTAATTTCAAAATACAGTAAAGGGGTTTCGTTTGAGTTGTTTACCTTATTATCGAAAGCCATTAAGGCGTAGTTTGCCACTTCATCTTCATCGGTTTGTTCCTCATCTTCGGATGAGCTTGATTCGTCCCAAAGTGCTTTCTTCTTCTTGCATTCATAACAAGTAGTTGCATTTTTTTTAAGTTTATTTTTATTCTTTGATTCTTATTTTAAAAATTTTTTAAGCTTCATTGTGAGGAGTTCAAGGTCATCATCATCATCATTACTTGAGTCATTACTCAAATGATATTCTTTTGTTCGAAGTGCAAAATCCTTCCTATTCTTTGAAAGGTTGTTCTCAAGTTTATTTTGTTCCATACAATTTATTTCATAGGTCATTAAAGACCCAATCAGTTCTTCAATGGGAAAATGGTTCAAGTTCTTTGATTTTAGATTGTCGTTACTTTAGAATCCCAATTTTTAGAAAGTGAACGTAAAACTTTATTAACAAGTTCAAAATTTAAAAAAATTTTACTAAGTGATTTTAAACTATTGACGACATTTGTAAAATGGGTATACATATCAACAATAGTTTCGCTCGACTTCATTCAAAACAACTTGAAATCATGCATCAAAAGATTAATCTTTGAATCTTTTACTCTACTAGTGCCTTCATGTGTGGCTTCAAGAGTGTGCCAAATATCGAAAGCTATTTCGCAAATAGAAACTCGATTAAACTCATTCTTGTCTAAGGTGCAAAATAAAGCATTCATAGCCTTTGCATTTAAAGAGAAAGTCTTCTTCTCCAACTCATCCCAATCTTTCATTGGAAGAGAAGACTTTCGATAACCAAATTTGATTATATTCCATAAATCGAGATTCAATATAAGCAAGAAAACTCTCATTCGAGTTTTCCAATATGTGTAGTCCATCCCATTGAACAAGGAAGGACGAATGAGAGAGTGACCCTCTTGAAAGCCAAAAAGAGTCATTTCTCTTGGGTGTTAAATCAAATGAGAAATACAAGGCTATGATACCGACTGTTAGGAATGAGTCAGCACTAAGAGGGGGGGGTGAATTGGGGGTGAATTAGTGCAGCGGTAAAATCATTGGTTCAAAAATCTTTGTATGTTGAAAACCGATTTCGACAAAGTGAGTTTAACTTAAAAGTGAACGAAAAAGTGTAATGTGAAAGTTAAGCAAGGAAGGCAGTTTGCAATAAATGTAAATAATAAAGCATAAATGTAAATTAGATTTTATAGTGGTTTGGTCGTCCTGACCTACATCCACTCCCGATTCCTCCTAAGTCGAGGCCACCGGTATCCACTATCGATCTTTCTTCAATGGGCAAAGACCAACTATCTCTTTACAACTCTATTCTCCCTTTGACAGGCTCAGGATAGAACCTTTACAAGTTTCACACCTCTTTTAGAATGAACTCTAATCTCTAAGAGGTGGAGGGGAACACTCAACACTTTACAAGCTTTTTCAACTCATTTTCGTCAAGGATTCTTTCCCCTTTTTTACCTAATTCTTGCTATCCTAAGTAAGAAAGAGTGAAATATTTATAGGCCCCAAATGGATTCAAATTAGAGCCCAAAATTTAAATCTCCGAGATTTGAGGGTACGGGCGATACCACAGCCTACATTGGGTGGTACCACCGCCTGTAGCTTGATACTAGGTGGTACTACTGTTGAATCTCGGATTTTGATGATGAAACTAATTGATTGTGCTTAGATGTTTTAACTGCATTTTGAGTGATGCAGGTCTACTCGATCAGGATTAGACAGTTGACGCAGGAGGAATTGACGTTGCACCGGAGGAGATCACGTTAGGATATTGGACGGTAGAACGCTTCGGACGTCGGGCATCGGGCCAAGGAGAGCGGAATTGCACCAAGGATATCGGGGTTACGGAGGTCAATCGCCGATTGGGCAATAAGCCGCAAGAGTGGACGATGCGCTGAAGAATCGGACGAAGCGCCAACCAATAACGTGCCGGGCAACAGAATGTCAATTCGCGTTGTAATAATTGTCTAGATCGGAGTAGAGTTTTGGCTTGTGTGTGCAGGATTAACTACGATAACGATGAAGACATAAAGCGAAACAAAGTGCCGGAGTCAAGCGCGAAGGATTCATTGGGAGTTCGAGAGTTCGACGGAAGTCCGAAGGTTCGTCGGGAATGCTGCCGGAACTAGCCGAGAATGAGTAGGGAGCTTGCTGAAGGGTTTTTCGGAAGCTCACCAAAAGGTTCGTCGGAAGTTCACGGAGCTCACCGAGAAAGATCGGAGCTTGCCGAAGAAGCTCGTCGGAACTCGCCAAGATCAAATCGTGAAGTCTAGGAGCTTGCCGGGAGTCCGCAGAATGGTTTCCGAGAGTTTATCGGAAGACCGCCGGAAGTTCGCCGAAAGCTCGCCGGAAGAAGTCTTGACTTATGGACTTTGTAATAGCTTAGAAAATGTCTTTAAATTTGTAGTTAGCACGTTAATTAGGGCTAGGATTAGGTGTTTATCCTATGACCCAAGTAGGGGCCAATTCGGCCCAAGTTCGGACTGGTTTGGGCCAATTTTGGAGCCCAACCAGTGAGCTGAAATAGTGTAGGCGGTGGCACCGCCTAGACTAGGCGGTGGCACCGCCCAGAGGCCGAGAGCTAGGCGGTGGAACCGCCGGTCTGGGCGGTGGCACCGCCCAGCACCCGAGAGCTAGGCGGTGGCACCGCTGGACTGGGCGGTGGCACCGCCCAGTACACTGTCAGTGTCAAAACTGACAGGCGGTGGCACCGCCACTGACAGGCGGTGGCACCGCTAGCTTCGGGAACATAAGAGAATTCAAATTTTTGGAGCCCAAATTTGAATCCTCTTGAGGCCTATAAATACCCTTCAATTCTCAGCAGAGAGAACAACCTTTTAAGAAGCTAGAAGTTGAGAAAATCTTTAGGAAAAGTCTTGTTTTCAATAGCTTGAGTGTTCACCTCCTTTCTTTTCATTGAAATCTTTGTAAAAGGGTGAACCACTTGTAAGAGGTTGTAAGAGGGGTGTAAGAAGGAGGTTGATCTTCGCCTAGTAAAGGAAGATCGTTAGTGGATGCCGGTGACCTCGACGGAAGAGGAATCGGAGGAGTGGATGTAGGTCACGATTGACCGAACCACTATAAACTATCGTCTTCTCTGGTTTGCATTTACTTCCTGCTATTATCTTACTGCAAACCATCTTCACTTTGATGCTCTACTTCTTTGTCTCCTTCATACGTATGCCTTCAAGTTAAAACGCAATCGAAACGGTTTCAAACGAAACGTTGCTTTTATCGTATGAAGTTTTCGAAAGTGTTTAAATCATCGAAAGTTTATCATTCTTTACCGCAGCACTAATTCACCCCCCCCTCTTAGTGCTGCTCCGATCCTAACAATTGGTATCAGAGCCCGGTTTTTCTCATTTCGGATTTGCACCCGAGAGAAATGGCTCTTCATGGCTTTCAAGAGGGCTTTTCGGTTTTTCGTCCACCGTTGTTTAACGGATTGGACTACACTTATTGGAAAACTCGAATGAGAGTTTTCTTGATTTCTATGAACTTGGATTTATGGAATATTGTTGAAAACGGTTTTCAACTTCCCTCTAAACCGATGAACGAATGGTCGGATTTGGAGAAGAAGTATTTTTCTTTAAACGCAAAGGCTATGAATGCCTTATTTTGCGCTTTGGACAAAAATGAGTTCAATCGGATTTCTATGTGCGAAACGGCTTTTGATATTTGGCGAACACTTGAAATCACGCACGAGGGAACTAGTAGAGTCAAAGACTCGAAAGTTAACATTTTATTGCATGATTTTGAGCTTTTTCAAATGCAACCAAGCGAGACTATAGGCGACATGTACACCCGTTTCACGGATGTCGTCAATAATCTAAGAGTTCTTGGTAAATCTTTTTCGAATTTTGACCTCGTAAGTAAGATCTTAAGATCCCTTCCAAAAAGGTGGGATGCTAAAATAACCACAATACAAGAGACAAAAAATTTAAATGATTTTCCATTAGAAGAATTAATCGGGTCATTAATGACTTATGAAATGACACTTTTGGAACATTTTGAACCCGATGAGCACTTGAACCACCTTCCAAAGAATAGGAAGGATTTGGAACTCCGGACAAATGAATACCACTTGAGCGATGACTCAAGTGATGAGGACAATGATGAACTTGAACTTCGAACACTAAATCTTAATAAGTTCATTAAACAAAAATCTAAAATAAACAATGAACTTGAACGGAGGAAGAGGCCAAAGAAGAGGAAGGCAACCAAGGATGAAACAAGAACTTCCAAAGGTGAAACGGCGAATTGGGCTTTAACGGGCTTCGACTACAAGGTAAGTAACTCAACTCTCTTAAATTATTTTGAAATTACATGATGCTTTTTATGATGCATTTTCCTCTTTTATTAGTTTAGAATTAATTTTCTTGAAAATTGCATGTCTAATAATTTAATAATGAAAATGCAAAAATTAGGAATCATGCTTATGATTCTAGTAACTTTAAAAATAATCATGAAAATTGCATGTTTATGATAAACAAAATGATTTTGATTAAAAATGCCTTATGAAATTATGCTATATGTGGTTAAGAAGTAATAATGTGTTTCATGTTGATTTCCATTGTTATTTCTCGATTTTGATTAAATGAAATCATGTTTGATTTGAAGTAATGCATAATGATGTAATGAAAATATTAAATGTTTTGATACCATGATTGACGATTTTATGCATGAGATTTTAAAGTTATACATGATAATTTTGTATTATTGATATTTGCCGTAATGAAAGCTCTTTTTTGGTTTAAATGATGATAAATGTTTTTCAAGAAGAAATAATGTGTATTTTGATGATTTCCAATTTTGATTGAAACCATGCTTGATGTCTTAATGAAAATATAAAGAAGTTTGATATCATGCTTAATGATGATGTATGGATCTTGTATCAAAAACTAAGCTTGAAAAGTTAGATTCACCTAAAAAGAAAAATGCATGACTACAACAAACAAAATGATCTTGATGGAAAATACTTTATGAAATCAATTTCGATGATGCATAATGATGTAATTATGTAATGAAAATATTAAATATTTTGAAACCATGTCTTGATGTCAAGCATAATGATCATGCTTAATAGATTTCGAAATTATGCATGATGATTCTTGAGACTTATGGATTATCGATTTTTACGGTAATGAAAATGGCTTTTTCGGTTTTGAACATTGATGCATATTTTTTTATTTGGCATAAATGAAATAAATCACTTAAAATGAAACACTTAAAAAAGGGAAAAATATATTATCAATGAAATCATGAATCTATTTATGTTATGAATTTTGTGAACCTTAAAAATGATTTTGATGATTTAAATTTGAAATGAGTTTATCAAAATCAGATTTAAATTTGAAATGAGTTTTTATCAAAATCATGATCTTGATTTGACATATAAAGACTAAGGCATGCTTAGATGAAAAAGAATCACTTAAAAAAAAAAAAATACTTTTCCATCTGATCGAGATTAATGATTTCATGATATTTTGTGAATCTCGAAATTGATTTTGATGACTTGATCATGAGTTTCAAGTTAACGATTGATTTCAATAAGTTTTATCTAAATCATCATCTTGATCTTGAAAAATTGGAATCACAAATAATATCTTTTGGTATTCATGAATTGATACTCACAATATGAAAGTATTGGTATTCATGACTTGAATTTGATTGAAACATTGCATGCTTAAATTAATCATTCTCCTATGTTTCAAAATTCTTTAAATGCCTTATGTGACAATTGAAAATTAATTTGCTTTATGATGAATCACGAATCATGACTTGATCTATGATATTGATATATTTTAATCATGACCCTTGGTTGTATAATTCTTTTGCTCTATTAAAAAGATTTGTCGAATGAATCATGTCCTTCTTGAATTTTCTTGATATCATAACATGATTTTGTAATATGGCTTGTATAATGGATCATTTCATTGAAAGAACTTGCTATCACGAACGCTACCAATGAATTGCAAATATTGCAATATAAAGAGAAGCAAAGAATTGCTATCTCGAAAGAAGCAAAAATTGCAAAACTTAGATAACTTGCAATATAATTGCTCTTGCCATGCTTTGTATCAAAAATAGGTTGATATCCTTAAAGCATCGCATTAAATTTTTTATAAAGGGGGAGTTAGTTACTAGCCACATATTTTCAAAGGAAGGGAAAAGTTCTAGCTCATCATTTCATTGAAGAACGTGCTATCCAACGCGACCATGAATTGCAATATTGCAATATAAAGAGAAGCAAGAGGAATTGTGGCTAGCGGTCGAAAGAAGCAAAAATTGCAAAACTGTAGATAACTTGCGAATATAATTGCTCTTGCCATGCTTTGTATCAAAAATAGGTTGATATCCTTAAAAGCATCGCATTAAATTTTTTAGTATTGCAATGTATCACATGTATCGCAAATTGAATTTTTGAGACTATTTTTAACAATTGATTTCTTTCATGACATGATTTCTTTGCATTTTTGTCTTGTATGTATCATGTGATGATTGAAATATTGATTGATGCAAATTTATAATTTATGTAAAAGTCTAAATCATTGGTTCCTCTCCTTCTTTTCGGCAATGACATAGGGGGAGAAAGATTACTAGCTCAAGGCAAATGCTGGCTAGCTTGTACTCTTCCCTACTTTTCGACAAAAACAAAGGAGAGAAAGCTTTTGCTAGTTAGAACATGCAAAGAAAAGCAAAGTACAATCTTGCACAAGAAGCAAGTGTTAAATTGCCATAATTGAACTTAAGAATCTTACTATGCTTTTGTGCTTATATGTTGTGATGAAAATCTAGCTTCACGTTACAAAAACTTGAATATCTTTTAAAATAGCTAGAGCTACTTCTCCTTTTTGTTGATGACATAGGGGGAGAAGTATATTGATGACTTCATGCATTGAATTGAATATTTTATATATTTGCATGATGGTTTAAATGTTTTTTCATAACATGTGATGAATGTTGCTTGGATTTGGGATAATCCAAGTGTTCTATCAATGGCATATTGATAGGGGGAGTTTCTTTAAACTCCGGGGAGTTAAGGTTAACTCCGGTAGTCATCAATTAGTTGTCATCATCAAAAAGGGGGAGATTGTTGAATCTCGGATTTTGATGATGAAACTAATTGATTGTGCTTAGATGTTTTAACTGCATTTTGAGTGATGCAGGTCTACTCGATCAGGATTAGACAGTTGACGCAGGAGGAATTGACGTTGCGCCGGAGGAGATCACGTTAGGATATTGGACGGTAGAACGCTTCGGACGTCGGGCATCGGGCCAAGGAGAGCGGAATTGCACCAAGGATATCGGGGTTACGGAGGTCAACCGCCGATTGGGCAATAAGCCGCAAGAGTGGACGATGCGCTGAAGAATCGGACGAAGCGCCAACCAATAACGTGCCGGGCAACAGAATGTCAATTCGCGTTGTAATAATTGTCTAGATCGGAGTAGAGTTTTGGCTTGTGTGTGCAGGATTAACTACGATAACGATGAAGACATAAAGCGAAACAAAGTGCCGGAGTCAAGCGCGAAGGATTCATTGGGAGTTCGAGAGTTCGACGGAAGTCCGAAGGTTCGTCGGGAATGCTGCCGGAACTAGCCGAGAATGAGTAGGGAGCTTGCTGAAGGGTTTTTCGGAAGCTCACCAAAAGGTTCGTCGGAAGTTCACGGAGCTCACCGAGAAAGATCGGAGCTTGCCGAAGAAGCTCGTCGGAACTCGCCAAGATCAAATCGTGAAGTCTAGGAGCTTGCCGGGAGTCCGCAGAATGGTTTCCGAGAGTTTATCGGAAGACCGCCGGAAGTTCGCCGAAAGCTCGCCGGAAGAAGTCTTGACTTATGGACTTTGTAATAGCTTAGAAAATGTCTTTAAATTTATAGTTAGCACGTTAATTAGGGCTAGGATTAGGTGTTTATCCTATGACCCAAGTAGGGGCCAATTCGGCCCAAGTTCGGACTGGTTTGGGCCAATTTTGGAGCCCAACCAGTGAGCTGAAATAGTGTAGGCGGTGGCACGCCGTAGACTAGGCGGTGGCACCGCCCAGAGGCCGAGAGCTAGGCGGTGGAACCGCCGGTCTGGGCGGTGGCACCGCCCAGCACCCGAGAGCTAGGCGGTGGCACCGCTGGACTGGGCGGTGGCACCGCCCAGTACACTGTCAGTGTCAAAACTGACAGGCGGTGGCACCGCCACTGACAGGCGGTGGCACCGCTAGCTTCGGGAACATAAGAGAATTCAAATTTTTGGAGTCCAAATTTGAATCCTCTTGAGGCCTATAAATACCCTTCAATTCTCAGCAGAGAGAACAACCTTTTAAGAAGCTAGAAGTTGAGAAAATCTTTAGGAAAAGTCTTGTTTTCAATAGCTTGAGTGTTCACCTCCTTTCTTTTCATTGAAATCTTTGTAAAAGGGTGAACCACTTGTAAGAGGTTGTAAGAGGGGTGTAAGAAGGAGGTTGATCTTCGCCTAGTAAAGGAAGATCGTTAGTGGATGCCGGTGACCTCGACGGAAGAGGAATCGGAGGAGTGGATGTAGGTCACGATTGACCGAACCACTATAAACTATCGTCTTCTCTGGTTTGCATTTACTTCCTGCTATTATCTTACTGCAAACCATCTTCACTTTGATGCTCTACTTCTTTGTCTCCTTCATACGTATGCCTTCAAGTTAAAACGCAATCGAAACGGTTTCAAACGAAACGTTGCTTTTATCGTACGAAGTTTTCGAAAGTGTTTAAATCATCGAAAGTTTATCATTCTTTACCGCTGCACTAATTCACCCCCCCCTCTTAGTGCTGCTCCGATCCTAACAACTACCACCCAGACTGGCGGTACCACTGCCTGACAGAGTCGGAGACCAAGTTTTTCGAGTTTTCTAACTCACAAGCGGTTCTACCGTCTGTTTTGGTGGTGCCACTGCTTGACCCAATATTTAGGTCATTGAATAGGCCTCCCAATGAGCCCAAATCACTCCAAATTTAGACCCAATTAGCATCTAATTGAGTTGACATTGTTTTACTCCAATACTGACTCAATTAAACCTAAAACCTAACTCGATCTAGGCAAATTATTACAAGCACTAATCATGTGTTGTCTGGCATGTCATTGGTACTTCCGACGCTTCGTTCGATCCTTCGGCACATCGTCCTCTTTTGTGGCTTTTGCTTAATCAGTATGTTGACCTCCGCAACTCCAATTCCTTTGTGTAATGTTCGTTCTTCTAGGCCCAATGCCTGAATTCTCGGCCTGAAGCCTTCTGTCGACACGTCGACTGTTCTTCTGGCTCGACGTCCAATATTCTGACATATTCACTCCGGCCCAACATTTGATTCCTCCTGCTTTAATCAATTTGCCTCTCCTGATTGACATTAGCCCTGCGTCACTCAAACACATATTAGAACAATACTATAATTGGTTTCATTATCAAAATCTGAGATTCAACAATATAAAGAGAAATAAACTTTTGTATATGAACAAATACTAGCAGGCCATAACATGCAACGAAATTAAATAGAATCATAATCAAATAGAACACCAAGATTTACATGGAAGAGTAAAAACCATGGGGCAAACTAGAGATAATCCACTATAAGAATAATGAATATATAAATCTCAATTTCTTGCCAAAAACCCTAGCAACAATCACAAAAGAATAACTGGGATACAAGGATCATGTCACTATGCACAACATCTAAATTCTTCCCAAGTAATCATAGTAATAATCTACTATAGATCTGATCTAATATAAGATGATAACACTACTAGATGATTAAGAACAATCTCTCTGCGTTATTCTTGTTTTCTTCCCTTTCTTTCTCTTATTTTTTCTGTCTTTTTCTCCTTCTCATTGAATCAAGTTGCTGCTACAAAAAATTGCCTCGTTGTTGCAGTTTTTCTGCTCCAAAACACGGCCCCCGCACCCCCCTAATTTTGATCTATGGTTAGGTCAAAGGGGGGTGGGCTGTGGGTTGTTAAAGCCCACCATGGGCTGAATATATGGGCTATCAGCCCAACAACCTCCCCCTTCAGCCCATAAGGGAGGCTATCCCATGACTCCTCAATGTAAAGCCATGTCGACTAGCTGTCGACATATTTCCTGTCTTTCTTTTGGTAAGGTCTTTGTTAACATATATGCTCCATTATTATCCATGTGAATTTTCTGAAGCTGCAACTACTTCTCCTTAGGTACATTTTAAATCCAGTGGTATCTGACATCTATATGCTTTAACTTTGAATGAAAAATTGGGTTATTACACAAATGGATGGCACTCTAGCTGTCACACTACACCACATAATTCTCCTATTTCAGCTCTAATTCTTGTAAGAATTCTTTTATCCATAAATTTCTTTGCAAACCTCTGTAGCAGCAATAAATTCTACCTCTATGATGGAGAGAGCAATACTCCTTTGCAATCTGGATTGCCATGACATAGCTCCCTTTATAAAAGTAAGTACAAAACATGATGTGGACTTCCTCGTATCTATATCTCTTGTCATATCTGCATCTGTGTAACCTGTCAACATAAGTGGTCCACTTCCAAAGCTTAAACAAACTTTAGAACTCCCTATGAGATATCTAAAAATCCACTTCACTTTTGCCCAGTGCTCTTTGCCTGGATTTGTAAGAAATTTGCTAGTAACACCCATTGCATATGCGATATCCAACCTTGTACATACCATTGCATACATTAAACTTCCAACTATTGAAGCATAAAGAACCTTTTGCATTTTCTCCTTCTCCTCATCACTTGATGGACTCTGTTCTGAGCACAACTTGAAGTGACCTGCAAGAGAAGAACCAACTGGCTTTGCATTACTCATACTGAACCTTTCTAATACTTTCTCAATGTATTTCTCTTGTAACAATTAAATCTTCTTATTTTTCCTATCATGGGAAATTTACATGCTAAGTATTTGCTTTGCCAGCCCCATGTCCTTCATTGCAAAAGACTCACTTAGTTCCTTCTTCAACCTGTCAATTATAGATATATGTTTTCTTTGAATAAGCATGTCATCAACATAAAGTAAGAGAATAATAAAATTCTCACCAAACCATTTAGTGTACACACAATAATCTGAAGTCGTTCTTTTGTATCTATTTTCTGTCATAAATGAATCAAACTTTTTATACTACTATTTTGGAGCTTGCTTCAACCAATACAAGCTCTTCTTCAACTTGCAGACAAAGTTCTCTTTATCTTTGACTTTGAAGCCTTCTGGTTGCTCCATATAAATTTTCTCCTCCAAATCACCATGAAGGAAAGTTGTCTTTACATCTAACTACTTAACTCCAAGTCCTGGCTAATAGCAATACCAAGAGCAACATAAATAGAAGACATTTTAACAATAGGAAAAAAAATCTCTTCAAAGTCGATACCTTTCTTTTGACCAAAGCTTTTCACAACTAATCTAGCTTTGTACTTTGGTTGAGAACAATATTCTTGAGTCTTTAACCTGAAAGCCACTTGTTCTTCAAGGCTTTCATTCCCTTTGGTAGTAACATCAAATTATATGTGTGGTTCTTCTGAAGAGCATCCATCTCTTCCTGTATAGCAAATAACTACTTCTTTTTCTGCTAACTTTCAACTGCTTCTTAGTAACTCTTTGGTTCACCTTCATCAGTAAGCATCACATACTCATCTGTAGAGTATCTTCTGGAAGGTTGATATTATCTAGAAGATTTTCTCAACTGAGGTTCTACAGGAAGTTGCTCTCCAACTTCTTCTTGCTCAATATGTCCTGTAGGTAGATCAACATCAGGCTCTACACCATCTTCTTATATATCTCCCCCATCACCTTGATATACTAGAGGTGTAACTGGGTCACAATCTGCTAATCCTTCTGTAATCCTCAAAGAAGACCACATTTCTGCTTCTAAACACCTTCTGCTTTTCTGGATCCCAAAGCCTGTAACCAAATTGATCATGTAAGTAGCCAAGAAAAATTAATTCTTTAGTCTTACCATCCAACTTGGACCTCTCATTGTTTAGAATATGTGCAAATGCATGATAGCCAAACACTCTCAAATGCCTGTAGGAAATATATTTCCCTGACTATACATGCTTTGCAACATCACCATCTAGAGCTGTATATGGGGACAAGTTGATCACATCAACTGTAGTCCTCAAAGCCTCATCTCAAAACTTTTTGGGTAGCTTAGCCTATGAAAGTATACATCTGATCTTTCTCATAATGGTGCAGTTCATCCTCTTTGCAATAGCATTATGCTGAGGTATACCAGGAATCATCATCTCATGTTGGATGTCAAGTGACCTGCAATAATCATTAAACAATCCTATATACTCATCATCATTATTTGATCTTATGTATTTTAATTATCTTTTTGTCTCCCTTTCAACCCTAGAATGAAACTCTTTGAAGACATTGATAACCTGATCTTGGTCTTCAAAGCATAGGCCCAAACTTTCTTAGAAAAAACATCTATAAAAGTGACAAAATAAAGTGCACCATTGATACCAGAAATATTAACAAATCTACCATGAGTTTTTGTCCTCAAAAGATCACATACATTTGTATAACACGGTCTAAGGTATATATTTTTCTAGACAAAACAGGACTAGCAAATGAAATTCTGTATTGTTTACTTGTCAAACAATTAATACATAGGGTTCAAATGTATACCTCTAAGGTCTGGCAATACATCTCTCTTGGAAAGAGCTTGTAGCCCTTCTCGCTTATGTGTCCCAGTCGCCTATGCCACAACTCAATGCTTAAGTCTTTTTTTGTAGCATTTAATTACTTACCATAAGCTTTGGCCTACAACATATATAAAATGTGACATTTCTTTCCACTAACCATAATAAGAGAACCCTTATTGAGCTTTCATTGCCTTCTTTAAAATATGCTATCAGAGTCTTCATCATCTAGTCTTCCAACTGAAATTAAATTCAGTCTCAAGTCAACCACATGCCTCACATCCTTAAGGACCAACTTGTAGCCAAGGTTGGTTTTTATGTGGATATCACTCATGCTAATGATATCTACAGTGCCAAAGTTGCCCATCTTGACAACACCAAAATTTTTAGGCTTGTATGTAGCAAAAAACTCCCTCCGTGGTGTAGTATGATAAGAAGCACATGTGTCAATCACCCACTTAAGATCCTAACACATATAAGAAAAAATATCATCAGAATGAGACAAAATCAAATAATCACCACCTTGCACTATAGCTGTAGTGTTATATTTTGACTCTATAGACTTCACTTCATTTCCCTTTTTTTTTGCTCTTCTTAGGTTGCTTACATTGATTCTTGTAATATCCTTTCTCACCATAATTATAGCAAATAATATCTTTTCTTGATCTTGACTTGCTTCTACCCATACGTGAACTACTTTTATCCTTGGACTTTGACCTTCCTCTATTCTCTAAGATAAGTGCATATGAATAATTCTGAGATGTTGCTGAATTTTTTCTTCTCAACTCCTCATTCAACAAACTGCTTATTACTTAACTTATAGTGACAATACCATCTGGTGCAGAATTAGTGAGGGAAACCACCAATGTCTCACAACTTTCTGGTAATGAACTGAGAAGTAACAATGCCCACAACTCATCATCAAGAGACATTTTTATAGAGGATAACTGGTTAGTGATACTCTGTATTTCATTCAAATGCTCAGCACTAAAACTACCCTCTTTATATTTTAGGTTCATAAGTTTTCTAATCAAGAAAGCTTTGTTACCGGTTGATTTTCTTTTATAGAGACATTCCAACTTTTTCCAAAGAGAATATACAGAACTTTCTGTAGAAACATGGTGAAAGACATTGTCATCAAGCCACTATCGAATAAACCCAACTATTTTTCGATCTGACCTCTTCCACTCATCATCTATCATAGTTGTGGGTTTTGCACTATCCCCCTGCAAAGGTCCATACAAGTCTTTGTAATACAAGAGATTTTTCATTCTTGATTTTCATATCATCCAATTATTTTCATTCAAGCTAATTGTGCGAGAAATACTACCGGCCTCCATGTTCAAATACAAAAATTAAATTACCAAAACCCTACTCTGATACTAGTTGATGAGATATAAAAAGAAATAAACTTTTATATATGAACAAATACTAGCAAGCTATAACACACAGTAGAATTAAATGAAATCACAATCAAATATAACACCAAGATTTATGTGGAAAACCCCTCCAACGTGAAGGGTAAAAACCACGGGGTAAACTAGAGATAATCCACTATAAGAATAATGAATATACAAATCTTAATCTCTTGCCCAAAACCTAATAACAATCACAAAAAAATAACTGGGATACAAGGATTACGTCACTATGTACAACATCGAGATTCTTCCCAAGTAATCACAACAAGAATCTACTATAGATCTAATTTAACCTGAGATGGTAACGCTATTAGATGATTGAGAACAGTCTCTCTATGTTGTCCTTATTGTCTTCCCTTTCTTTCTCTTATTTTTTTTATCTTTTTCTCCATCTCCTTGAATTAAGTTACTACTGCAAAAAACTACCTCATTGTTGCAATTTTTCTACTTCAAAACGTAACCCCCATACCCTCCTAATTTTGATCTAGGGTTAGGTCAAAGGAGGGTAGACTGCGAACTGTTAAAGCCTACCATGGGATGAATACGTGGGCTGTCAGCCTAACAATATTCAACCACTTTGATGACAAGTAAGCCATATAAAATTTTAGTAGAATATATCGATTATCATATTTACGTAATAAAAGATCAACCTTTGGGTAATTCCAAAGGTTTTTATGATCTACAAACATCAAATTTTACGATCATGTCATTTTCATTTATAAGTATCAACTAATTGTACTTTCAATTAAAAGGAACAAATATCCCAGTGATGATTTTTCTTGTATTAAAACGCCATCTGGATATCCAATGAATTTCAAATCATTTGTGA
Source organism: Musa balbisiana (assembly GCA_004837865.1). NCBI lineage: Eukaryota > Viridiplantae > Streptophyta > Magnoliopsida > Zingiberales > Musaceae > Musa > Musa balbisiana. The sequence goes on from CM017192.1 coordinate 22,256,829, forward strand.
GTTAGCATATAATCCTTCAGCTCATAACTTTATTTGCAGCTTCTCGATGACTTTAAAAATGAATGGAATGAGTCTACCGATTCTTAAGCCTCGTTTCCTATCAAGTAAGCATACCAATCAATCCATTAACACTCCACTTTATCCTTAATAGAAATTTTTTCAAACACTCTTCTACAAATTTCATGAATTTCATAAATATTAAGCTTAATATACAAAGTTTATGAAACATCTTTTCTTCATCACTTCTTGTTTAAGTAATAGTATTGGGAAATGTTAAATCAAAATCTAGAACACCTAACTAAGTGAAATTGGACTTGTTCACCACCAATCAAAAAATTCAAACTCATTAAATTGTAAAAAAAACCCTCACATTAATGTAAAATTCAAGAAGCTTAATAAAAAAATATATTGAAAAATTCAGGATAAAATGCCCTCACATTAATGGTTCGAGTATAAACATTATCATATAAATCAAATCAAATTTAATTTTGTAAATAAATTGTAAATGCATATCAAAGTTCTTCTTGGGACAAAACTAGGATATTCAACAACAAGGAATATTCTTTAGATCTCACTTTGTTTGGCAATTGAATCTACTTAAATTAGATATTTTATTAATTATTATATTAGTTAGAAGAAGAATAATAGAATAAATTTTACCATCATATCATTTTCATTCATAAGTGGCAACAAATCATGAGCACTTGATTAGAAATTTTATACAACTGATATTTATGTGATTTTAATGTTCAGCTACTTTGGTGATTGACAAGCCATAAGCATCAATTAGTCATGACTTTAACTCATAATATATTTGTATAGAATAAATTGCATGAGAGAAATAAAATCATAATGTCATAATATAATTGATGACCATAACATGACTCGTTGTCATCTGCTTGTCAAGAAAATCAATGAACACTAAAACTGGCTTTCGTTAAAAACATAATGATTATCTTCCGGCAAATAAATTGATGAAGACCATGTCTTTCATCCATACATTCATTTAGAATTAATATCCATTATGAAGACTCACAGTCAAATCCATCATCATATGATTTAAGCTATTTATTAAATCATCATTCATACAAGGCTACATTAATTCTAACGTAGTTGTCGCACAAAAATTATTGTTTTCGGTAATGATCTCATCGACTTCAAAATGACAAACCAAGTGATCACATGCTTTTATTATATGCCTACTTTCCAAAGTCTCTCATCTCCACATTATCGATTGGTTCTTCTTGTGTCAGGTTCCGATAGGACTAAGCGGCCATGCGGTTTCTTCCAAGAGGGTGCAGGTTATTTGGTACTAGTAGCTCTTGCATACGTATGTTGTGTTATCTCGCTGAAAGGGGACCGAGTGTGTGTGCGTGTGCATGCTTTCTTACTTGATCCATACACACCCACACATGAATTTGTCAAAAGGCATGAGAGGAAAGAGAAGATCAGAGTAACAGCGGATGTAGCCATCATGTAGTGCGAGCACCTAAAAGTAATCACACAGAGATTGATGGGTGGAAGACGAGCTAAAAAGTAACAGCAAAAGCAAAAGCAACCATGGACGTGGTGCATGCACCGAAAGGAAATCACAAAGAAGACATGGAGGTGAATCTTGGGGGTTGCTTTTTCTTTTTTTTCTCTCTCTTTCTATTTAAGTCAGATCAATATTATAGGAATGTTGTATTCTTCAGGGTGTATTTTGGTTCTTCAACTCCTGAGATTGTCAGTGTGTTATCGTCATTGGTGATTAAGACTACAGTTTGAGCTACCGGCACTTCACGCAAGAATTCAGCCTATTTTATAGTTAATGATTTCATAAAATAATATTGGGGTTGATCTCTTTAAGGATCGGGTTTCTTAGAACTCTATTGGAGTTCCTTCTTTCAAGTTGCTATTCAAAGGTTATAGAAAAGATTCATCTATTATTTATCAAAATATGATGAATACATGACTATTTATAGGATTTCTAAACCAATATGACTCATACTCAAGACTCTTATTCAATTAAGACTCTTACCCAAGACTTCTAATAGGACTCCTACTCAAGACTCTTATTCATTTACAACTCCTAATTATTCTTTAAGAAATAACCTCCAAACCCTAGTCGGCCTCTTCACCTCTTTAATAGGGGTCGCCTTAGGTAGGTTTTACATGAATATCCATCTCAATTAGGACTCTTATAGCTAGAGCCCTAATAGACTCGTTCTCTTCAAATCAACCATGTCCTCGAGGCTGACAATCCATGAATTCTGGAAATTTAATCTTCAAGTCGTCATAGTTCTCCTAAGTGGCACTTTCTGCTGGTAAGTTCGCCCATTATATTAGCACTTTAGTAGTGGGTCACCGTCGTCGAGTCACGATCAGTCGATCAATAATGGCACTCGACTATGTATGGAGTTCTCTTTTGGTAGTCATATTTGGTGGGTGGCTCTGGTTTGTCTCTAAGCACATGTTTACCATTTTCATCTAGCCGTCGATTTGTGGGTGATACACCGTACTCCTTTCAATTTAGTACCCTTGTAGCGTAATTCTTTTGAGTCCCAATTGTAATGAGCCACGGAGCTTGGTGCTTCCTTGAATTTTTTTATGATCTTACTAGTCTCCGAATCTTCCTGTCATTCCCTCTTAATATCCTCAGGGAAGTTGCTAGTTGAAAGTAAAATAACCAAAAATTCATAATGGTCATTGTGTGTTCAAAAGGTGGTTTTCGATATGTCTTCTTCGCACACTCGTATTTGATGATACCCGGATAAAAAGTCTAGCTTTGTGAAGATTTGTGCTCCCTTTCATCTAGCAATTCATCTACTATTGGAATAGGGTATTTGTCTTTGATAGTTATGCCGTTGAGAGCTCGGTAATCAACGCACAATCACCATATTTCATCCTTCTTTCGTACGAAGAGCACCGGTGAAGAGTAGGGGCTATAACTTGGTCGAATAACTCATGTTTCGAGCATCTCTTTTACAATCCTTTCTATTTCATATTTCTACAGATAGAATGCTGATATGACCAAGTATTTGTAGGAGGTTTGCTTAGAAGAATCGATATACAATGATTATGTTGACGGGTAAGAGCTAGGTTGTGTGGTTTGTCAACTATATCTGAAAATTCAGCAAGCAAAGAAAGTAGGTTTAGATCTTCAAATTCTGTTGGCTCTCTCTTAGTTTGCTGCTCAAGTTGTATCAAAAAAATGCTATATGATTTATGCAAAACTTTCTCTATTTGTTGTGTGCAAATCGTCGTTACATCGCCCTCACATTTTTCATGTGGTATCACCTATTTCCATTTACTATAAAATCTCATAATTAGTTTCACAAGGTTTTAGGAAATATCACCTAATGTTGTCAGCCATTAGATGCCAAGCATGGCCTCATAATTATTTAGAGGGAGGAGAAAGAAATATGCAATTATCTCTTGGTCCTACAGTAATAGTTTCACTTACGGACATTTTTTGTCACACTTCAGGATTCTTTCGTCGATGACCTTTACATCGAACTTGCTATAACCTTCGATATAGAGTGCTATTCGAGTAGCAACTTTACTGTTTAGAAAGTTATTAGTGCTACCGTGTCGATGAGAACAGTGATCAATTGTTGTTTGAGAAGGCCTCCAACTTTCATCATTTGCGGGTTTGAGACTAGTGTCATGTCCAACAGCCTTCTTCTTAGTTAAGTCTTTTCTTTTGTTCTCAATCTCCTTATGAAAGTGCGGTCGTAGCTTGCTATTCCATAGCAGATTGTCCCTTTTTATATACTTTATGTCACGAGCAGTTAGTCTCGACGTTTGATTCTGTCGCTACACTTTTCGGATTCATAGCACAATCCTCCTCTGATATATATACCCAAGATGATTCCCGAGACTTCTTGCGAAGAAAGCCAAAATTCATAATGGTCCATGTGTGGGTCAAAAGGTGGTTTTCGATATGTCTTCTTCGCACACTCGTATTTGATGATACCCGGATAAAAAGTCTAGCTTTGTGAAGATTTGTGCTCCCTTTCATCTAGCAATTCATCTACTATGAATAGGTATTTGTCTTGATAGTTATGCCGTTGAGAGCTTCGGTAATCAACGCACAATTCACCATATTTCATCCTTCTTTCGTACGAAGAGCACCGGTGAAGAGTAGGGGCTATAACTTGGTCGAATAACTCATGTTTCGAGCATCTCTTTTACAATCCTTTCTATTTCATATTTCTACAGATAGAATGCTGATATGACCAAGTATTTGTAGGAGGTTTGCTTAGAAGAATCGATATACAATGATTATGTTGACGGGTAAGAGCTAGGTTGTGTGGTTTGTCAACTATATCTGAAAATTCAGCAAGCAAAGAAAGTAGGTTTAGATCTTCAAATTCTGTTGGCTCTCTCTTAGTTTGCTGCTCAAGTTGTATCAAAAAAATGCTATATGATTTATGCAAAACTTTCTCTATTTGTTGTGTGCAAATCGTCGTTACATCGCCCTCACATTTTTCATGTGGTATCACCTATTTCCATTTACTATAAAATCTCATAATTAGTTTCACAAGGTTTTAGGAAATATCACCTAATGTTGTCAGCCATTAGATGCCAAGCATGGCCTCATAATTATTTAGAGGGAGGAGAAAGAAATATGCAATTATCTCTTGGTCCTACAGTAATAGTTTCACTTACGGACATTTTTTGTCACACTTCAGGATTCTTTCGTCGATGACCTTTACATCGAACTTGCTATAACCTTCGATATAGAGTGCTATTCGAGTAGCAACTTTACTGTTTAGAAAGTTATTAGTGCTACCCGTGTCGATGAGAACAGTGATCAATTGTTGTTTGAGAAGGCCTCCAACTTTCATCATTTGCGGGTTTGAGTAGCTAGATAGTGCATGTACCGTAATGTCAGTCGATTGTGGCTCTTCTTTTGCATCTTCTTCTTCATATTTAAGGCTCTCTTCTTCTATTAGTTCAATCATAAGAAGTCTCCCTTTACTACAACGATGCTCACGGCTCCACGGCTCGTCGTAATGCCAACATAACCCCTTCGCAGATTGCTCCCGAAGCTTTTCTCTTATCAAACTTTATGGTGCAGGGACTCGGTTGATAGTAGGGGGGGCTGAGGGCTTTAGTATTGCTGGTCGGGGAGCGACTATAGTCTTTCGGGCTTCATAGTTCAATCGCTCCTCTTAAAGTTGTGCGAAAGAGATGGTTGTCATAAGCATGTACGGTTGTCGTGCTTTAAGTTCTCCCCAGATCTCCAGCTTCAAGCCCTCAATGAAGGTCCCTAATAGTTATTTTTGAGACCAATCATGAGTTTGATTAGATAACCTTTCAAACCTAGTTTGGTATGCTAGTCATAGGTGCCCAGCAAGCCAATCACGTGAGTGATGGCACGTGTGACTTGGCACAAAATCTTTTTGCTTATTATATTTTGGCATTTATCACTTTATATATTGTCTATTGGATATATGCATGTATATATTGTGATATCCTTGGATCTGTGCAATGGAAATCGGATCGTGATGAGATCACGATAATGAGACCGATTCACCTTTAAACACAGATCCTAAATAATCCTGGTCATAGGTTACTCAAGAGGGACATCGTGATAACCAGACAGACTGGTGTGCTGTATACCCCTCCATATGATGGATGCAGTTGGTCTCATAGCTGCTCGTGTGGGGACACTAGGGATACAGTACAGGTGCTCATTAGAGAATGAGTTCACTGATTGATCCGCTTATGGAATACTAGATGGTTGATGATGCTTTATTGTTAGACAGCAATATCGTAGTCCTAGTGGTGTATCTGGTCCATAGACTAGAGACACCAAGGATGTCCTGTATGAGTGCTCCACTTTTTGATATCAGACTTATAGGTTTGGTTGTCCCAGATCTAGTATAGCTGGTCATTGGGAGTGGCAGTCGACCTTACGAAGGCTATTGAGTGTCGATAGAGGATCATTCACTCTCGACGTCATGAGAGGAATATCCCATGTGTTCTTGCTCAGACAAATCCCTGGCCAAGGTCATTCGGGTTGAGAGAGAAAGAGTTCTCCCGGAGAATCCGATTAGAACGAGACTCGAGTAGAAATCGTATGGGTCTGACAGCACCATGCCCGATATACGGTCTCTGGGATATTAGATGGATGAGAGACTATAGGTACACGGTAACTAAGAACAGATAGGTCCAATGGATTGGATTCCCCTGTATCGTCTGGGGACTACGATGTAGTGGCCTAGTACGTCCGTAGTCGATGAGTCGAGTGAATTATTATAGAGATAATAATTCACTGAGTCAGAAGGAGTTCTGACAGCTATGACTCATGGCCAGCTCGATATTAGGCCTAGAGGGTCACACACATATGGTAGGTATTGCGATGAGTAGAGGTTTGGATATGAGATATCCGCCGGAGCCCCTATCTTATTGGATATCCAATAAGCCCCTGAATTATTGGATCCCATGACGAGATCCAATAAAAGCCCATGAGAGATTATTGGATATTGATCCACTAATTTAAAAAGCTTGGATAATTGGATGCAAATCCAATACCCATTAGGGGAGGATCCATTAGGTTTTGACAATGGGCCTCTATAAATAGGAGGGATTCAGAGCCTCGTAGGCTAGAGCCTTTGCTTGCCTCTCCTATTCTCCTCCCCCTCTCCACCTCAGAGTAGGCTTGGAGTTTTTGAGTAGCATCATCGCAGCCCTGCTGTGTGGATCACCGCTAGAGAGGACGCTTGACCTCCTTCATCCTCTCCTAGAGATCTGCAAGGAAACAAGGATATACGATCTCCCTAGGTAACACAATTTATCTTATATGCAGTTTGTTTTGTGAATTTATGCGCACCAATCTTCGCACGACGATAAACATCATTTTGGGAAATTGGGGATTTTATTTTTCTTGATCTTCCGCTGCGCATGTGATGTCGCCCCCAAGATTTCCCAACAGTGGTATCAGAGCTAGGTTGTTCGTGCGAATGATTGGTTTTTGAACTGCGTGTGTTATCTTTAGGAAGAATTTTGATGTCAAAATCGTTGACGCAAAAGCGAGAAAGGGCAGCAACTATTGCTGCCCTTGATCTACGTGCGTACAACCGTAGGCAGCACAGCGCCAGCGCATGTGCAGGCGCTGCGCCTGCAGCAGCCGGGCGGTGGCCTGCATGCAGCAGGCTTGCGGCCAGCGGGGCTGGCAGCCTACGGGTGCCCCACCCGCGTGCGCAGCCTGCGGCAGTGCCGACAAGCAGGTCCGCAGGCACGGTGGCCACCTGCGCGTGGGCACTGCGCCCGCGCACAAGGACGACGCCTGTGGGTGCTGGACCCGCGAGCACAAGCGGCGCCAACCGACGCTAGGCCCGCGCGCAAGCCGCCAGCAACGACGGCAACAAGCCCTAGTGGGCGGCACTGGCCTGCTGGTGCGACTCCACCCGCGGGTTGAGGCGCAACGCGGCAGAGGCACCTGCGGGCGCTACGGCCCCTGCGGGTGCTGCGGTGGATAGCTGCCCATTAGGGCGCCACCCGCAGGCGAGGGCAGCGTCCTGCCCTCTACCACACAGGCCGCCGCCAACAAGGTGGCAGCGGTGGCAGCAGCAGAAAGGGAGAGAAGGGGTTAGGGTTTTTTTGGACAAAAAGATAGTTTTACCCTTGTGAATTTCCGAAATTTCAGTTTCTGTCCTTTGACCAAACTACGAAAATACCCCTTCAAAATTCAAAAAAATTCCCTACATGTCCTTTGATTTTAGAAAATATTAATTAATTAAAAGGTTTAGTTGATTATTATTTTCATTATTATCTAGTAGTCCTACATGATAATGATTTATACATGTGATGTATGATGTGTGGACGGATGATCATGGACCGTGTGATGTGTGTACTTGTGATTATTATTATTGGGGCCTGCGAGCCTTCATTATATTTCTCGTTTATTGTCGGGCATGCGTGCCTATGATTAAGTTGTAATCACATGAAGAGACGTAGCGGGAGCGTGGATGCGATAGTAGGACCCACGAGACAAACGATCGCGATGCATGGAGATGCATCGAGATGTCGACGGAACCGATGAGAACAAGATGGACGATCACAGGGCATGAAGATGTACCGTTGCACACATAGATCTTGATGTGAGTGATTAGGCCTACTGGTTCGAGCCTGATCACATTAGGTTATGGTCCATGATCATCTGGTGTGATTGATTATACACATACTAGATGTGTATATATATTTGCATGCGATGTAGATATATATTAAATATGTATATGTGTGACATGTCATATTACGAGACCAAATCATAGAAATATCTCTCTAGATAATATTAAGTCGGTAAACGTGAGGCAATTAGATTGACCCACGTGGCCTTCCATCATTATGGGTAGGAACCGATTCCCGGTGTAGGTTGAGTTGGTCGAGTCCCTCGAGGCTCACCTATATCACGATTCGCTATCTTACTTACGACATAGAGATGTCACCGGTGACTTGAGGGCATGGTATGCTTGGTCGAGTCCCTCAAGAGTATATCATCAAATCAAACTCATCTTGTAACGAATGTGTTGACTTAACCGAACATCATTGTTGGTCGAGTCCCTCGAGACCATGGTGATTCGGAGGCCGAACAGGACAGGAATCACAAGGAGTTGTGATCGGCAAGAGTTGCTTACCTTTTGGGCTTAGTGTGATTGGTCAAGTCCCTTGAGGTTACACTAAGACGTTGATTGGATCCTGATCCCCACTAGAAGTCTGCTAGAGACTTTCGTTTCACGTGTTGAGGGTGTCGCGTGACTCACTAGTAAAATAGTGGGAGCATATTAAGACAGAAGTCCATATCTTGATAGTTTATTTCTTGCAAAATCTGCATGTTATTTATTCCTGCTGCATCTTTATTTTCAGAAAATGTCACTTTCAAATCCCTTACGTGGCATACTTGATGTCAACCGCCTCACTAGTCCAAATTATACGGATTGGCTCTGCAACTTGAGAATTGTTCTTACGGCGGAGAAAATCATGTACGTCCTTGATACAGTGATGCCTACGCCCGAGAAAGGGGCAAGCGAGGATGAGATCGCTCACTACGTGAAATACATTGATTACTCCACTCTTGCTCAGTGCTATATGTTGGGCTCTATGACTCCTAAGTTATAGAGACAACATGAAAAGATGGATGCTAGATCCATTCTCCTACATGTCCGTAAATTGTTTGAGGAACAGGGAAGGACTCAGCGATATGAGATATCCAAGAGCCTCTTCTGCACTAGGATGACTGAGGGGACACCGGTTCATAATCATGTCCTAAAGATGATTGAGTGGATGGAGAAACTCACAAGTCTAGGAATGGTCTTAGAGGATAACTTGTGTGTGGACATCGTGCTTCAATCCCTACCAGATTCCTTTTCACAGTTCATAATGAATTATAATATGAACAAGCTTGAGGTGACTCTCCCAGAGCTCCTCAATATGTTGAGGGAGGTAGAGAGTACTATTAGGAAAGAAAAGCCAATTCTCTACACTAGTGAGACCAGAAAGAAAAGGAAAGCAGAAAAGTCCCTTAAAAAGGGAAAGGGCAAGGGCAGACTAGGAAAAGCAAAGGTTGCTAAGAAAGACCCAGCAAAGGACAAAGGTCAGTACTTCCACTGTGGCAAAGATGAGCACTGGAAGAGGAACTGCAAAGAGTACCTTGCAGAAAAGGAGAAACAGAAGCTTGGTGAAGCTTTAGGTACATTCATGATTAGTCTTCATTTGTTAGACTCTTATGATAACATATGGGTATTGGATACCGGTAGTGCTTATCATATATGCAATTCGTTGCAGGTTCTAGCAAGGCCTAGGAGACTAGAGAGAGGCGAGATGGACCTCAAGATAGGCAATGGAGCAAAAGTTACTGTAATAACCGTTGGCGAGGTCGCCCTACATTTGCCTGGTGGAGCTTTTATTGCATTAGATGCATGTTATTTTGTTCCTTCTATTATCAAAAATATTATCTCCATTTCATGTTTGACAGTTAGTGGATATAAATTAGTTTTTGAGAACAATGGTTATTCAATATTATTAGATGATGAGATCATCATGAAAGGAACATTGCATAGTAGTTTATTTATGTTAGACACTACTCCACATATCATGAGTGTAAGTGTGTCCAAGAGGAAACGAGATGAGATGAACAGTGCATACCTGTGGCATTGTAGGCTAGGTCACATCCATAAGGGAAGGATTCAAAAGTTACTAAAGAATGGATATCTAGATCCATTCGACTATGAGTCATATGCAACTTGCGAGCCTTGTCTTTGTGGAAAACTGACCAACTCTCCATTTAACGGAACTGGAGAAAGAGCCACTGAGATGTTGGAACTCATACATAGTGATGTATGTGGACCCATGTCAACTCATGCCATTGGTGGTTACTCCTACTTTATTACCTTTACTGATGATTTCTCAAGGTATGGATATGTGTACTTAATGAAGTACAAATCCGAGGCCTTTGAGAAATTCAAAGAGTATAAGAATGAGGTGGAGAACCAGACTGGAAAGAGTATCAAAACTCTTCGATCAGATCGAGGAGATGAGTATTTAAGTACAAAGTTTACTCAGTTCTTCAAGGACTATGGGATATTATCCCAATGGATACCTCCTTATACATCTCAGCTCAATGGTATGTCTGAAAAGAGAAATCGTATGCTGTTAGACATGGTACGATCCATGATGAGTTTCGCTGACCTACCCATCTCATTCTGGGGATATGCCCTAGAGACCGCAGCTTACCTTCTGAACAGAGTTCCAACTAAGTCGGTAGTGTCGACACCATATGAGATATGGAAAGGGAAGAAGCTCGATCTTAAAGTTGTTAAGATTTGGGGCTGCCCTGCCCACGTTAAAAGACACAACCCCGATAAGTTAGAATCGCAGACAGAGCGGTGCAAGTTCGTGGGATACCCCAAGGAAACTTGTGGGTATTATTTCTATCATCTCGAGGACCAAAAGGTCTTTGTAGCCAAGAGAGAAGTGTTCCTTGAGAAGGAACACATTCTTGGCGGAGATAGTGGGAGCATGATAGAGTTGAGCGAGGTTGGAGAACCAAGCTCAAGCACCACTCTACAGCCCGAGTTTGTTCAGATACCTAATACACAAGTTCCAAATTTACGTAGGTCCGGTAGAGTATCTCATCCTCCTGAGAGATATATGGGACATATTAGAGGAGAAGATGTTGAGGATATTGATCCTCAAACCTACGAGGAAGCTATTATGAGTATAGACTTCAGGAAGTGGCAAGAAGCCATGAATTCTGAGATGGATTCTATGTACTCCAACAAGGTTTGGTCCCTTGTTGATGCGCCCGAAGGTATTGTACCGATCGGTTGCAAGTGGATCTTTAAGAAAAAGATTAGAGTAGAAGGAAAGGTAGAAACCTATAAAGTAAGGCTAGTGGCTAAGGGGTATCGTCAAAGGCAAGGTGTTGACTATGATGAAACCTTTTCACCCGTAGCAATGCTAAAATCCATCCGAATTCTATTGGCTATTGCAGCACACTATGATTATGAGATTTGGTAGATGTATGTGAAAACTGCATTCCTCAATGGGAACCTCGATGAGGAGGTGTATATGATACAACCTGAGGGATTCATGTCCAAGGACTACCCAGATAAGGTGTGCAGGTTGCTTAGATCCATTTATGGACTAAAGCAAGCTTCCCGAAGTTGGAACATAAGATTTGATGAGGCAATCAGATCTTATGACTTCGTTAAGAACGAAGATGAGCCTTGTGTGTACAGGAAGGTAAGTGGGAGTGCTATCACCTTTTTGGTATTATATGTGGATGACATCCTGATCATTGGGAATGACGTAGGAATGCTATCCACAGTGAAGGCTTGGTTATCTAGACACTTCTCCATGAAGGACTTAGGGGAAGCATCCTATATCTTGGGGATTCGGATATATAGAGATAGATCCAAGAGGATGTTTGGCTTGTCTCAATCTAGGTACATAGAAACCATTGTCAAAAGGTTTGGCATGAAAAATTCAAAGAGAGGTCTCATACTGATGAGACATGGGATATCGCTTTCTAGGAGTATATCCCCAAAGACTCCAGAAGAAAGGGCGAACATGGATATGATACCTTATGCCTCGGCGATAGGGTCTATCATGTATGTCGTGCTATGTACTAGGCCTGATATAGCACATGCTCTGAGTGTCACGAGTAGGTATCAGGCGGATCCAGGCTTGGAGCACTAGAAAACAGTAAAGTGTATCCTTAAGTACTTGAGAAGGACTAAGGATTTTTTACTAGTATATGGAGGTAGTAGCCTCAAGATTGAAGGCTACACAAACTCAAGTTTTCAGTCTGATGTCGATGATAGCAAGTCGAATTCGGGGTATGTGTACACCTTGAATGGAGGAGCAGTATGATAGAAGAGTTCCAAGCAAGATACTACTGCTGACTTAACCACAGAGGCAGAATACATTGCTGCAGCAGATGCAGCAAAAGAGGGAGTCTGGATGAAGAAGTTCATCACAGATTTGGGAGTCGTGCCGGATAGTGAGGAGCTGATTTTCTTATATTACGACAACAATGGGGCGATTGCTCAAGCGAAGGAACCCAGGTCTCATCAGAAATCTAAGCATGTTCTGAAGAAGTTCCACCTTAACAGAGAGATCGTAACCAGAGGAGATGTAATAGTGGAAAGAGTTCCATCCGAAGACAACATTACAGATCCACTAACAAAGTCATTGTCTCAGATTGTCTTTGAGCGTCACAGGAGTCTGATGGGGATTAGACACATAGGTGATTGGCTTTAGGTCAAGTGGGAGATTGCTAGTCATAGGTGCCCAGCAACTCAATCACGTGAGTGATGGCACATTTGACTTGACACAGAATCTTTTTTGCTTATTATATTTTGGCATTTATCACTTTATATATTGTCTATTGCATATATGCATGTATATATTGTGATGTCTTTGGATCTGTGCAATGGGAATCGGATCGTGATGAGATCACGATAATGAGACTGATTCACCTTTAAACACAGATCCTAAATAATCCCGGTCATAGGTTACTCGAGAGGGATATCGTGATAACCGAATAGACTGGTGTGCTGTATACCCGTCCATATGATGGATGCAGTTGGTCTCATAGCTACTCATGTGGGGACACTAGGGATACAGTATAGGTGCTCATTGGAGAATGAGTTCAATGATTGATCCGCTTACGGAATACTGGATGGTTGATGATGCCTTATTGTCAGATAGCGATTTTGTAGTCCTAGTGGTGTATCTGGTCCTTAGACTTGAGACACCAAGGATATCCTGTATGAGTGCTCCACTCTTTGATACCAGACTTATAGGTTTGGCTGTCCCAGATCTAGTATAGCTGGTCATTAGGAGTGGCAGTCGACCTTACGAGGGCTATTGAGTGTCGATAGAGGATCATTCACTCTCGACGTTATGAGAGGAATATCCCATGTGTTCTTGCTCAAACAAATCCCTAGCCAGGGTCATTCGGGTTGAGAGAGAAAGAGTTCTCCTAGAGAATCTGATTAGAGCGAGACTCGAGTAGAAATCGTATGGGTCTGACAGCACCATGCCCGATATACGGCCTTTAGGATATTAGATGGATGAGAGACTATAGGTACACGGTAACTGAGGATAGACAGGTCCAATGGATTAGATTCTCCTGTATCGTCTGGGGACTACGGCGTAGTGGCCTAGTACGTCCGTAGTCGATGAGTCGAGTGAATTATTATAGAGATAATAATTCACTGAGTCAGAAGGAGTTCTGACAACTATGACTCATGGCCAGCTCGATATTGGGCCTAGAGGGTCACACACATATGGTAGGTGTTGCGATGAGTTAAGGTTCGGATATGAGATATCCGTCGGAGCCCCTATCTTATTGGATATCCAATAAGCCCCTGAATTATTGGATCCCATGGACGAGATCCAATAAAAGCCCATGAGAGATTATTGGATATTGATCCACTAATCTAAAAGGCTTGGATAATTGGATGCAGATCCAATACCCATATGGGAGGATCCATTAGGTTTTGACAAGGGGCCTCTATAAATAGGAGGGATTCAGAGCCTCATAGGCTAGAGCCTTTGCTTGCCTCTCCTATTCTCCTCCCCCTCTCCACCTCAGAGTAAGCCTGGAGTTTTTGAGGAGCGTCGTCGCAGCCCTGCTGTGTGGATACCGCTAGAGAGGAGGACGCTTGACCTCCTTCATCCTCTCCTAGAGATCTGTAAGGAAATAGGGATATACGATCTCCCTAGGTAACACAATTTATCTTATACGCAGTTTGTTTCGCGGATTTATGTGCACCAATCTTCGCACGACGATGAACATCCTTTTGGAAAATTGGGGATTTTGTTTTTCTTGATCTTTCGTTGCGCATGTGATGTCGCCCCTAAGATTTCCCAACATGGTACTCCTAAATGGTGGAGGCTTGTCGGATCTTTGCTAGTTGTCCGTTAATGTTCTCATAATCGGTTGGTCCGAAGCGGATCAACAGTCCTTCTTTGAATTGTCACTATAAGAGGACTCCATGAGTGTGTTCAAACTAGTCAAACTACTATATGGTATCTCCTTCAAGATGTATAGCCATAATTTTCACCATAGATGCATATGCGGTTTTGTGGTACCGAAAATATCGCTCCGCGCGCGAGATCCAACCAATCGAGTCTTCTTCTTCCCATCTAGGGAAGTCCACCCTCATGTGTGGATAGTTGGGGTCAGTCATAGAGCCTCCCCTCTCTTGGAAGTCATCTCTTCGGGTTTGGTGCAATTGGTTAGAGCTCTCTCCTTGATGTGATTTCTTCAGGCTTAGTGATCGGACCAAACTGAGTTCGGTAAAGAGAGTCTGAATCTTATCCTCCATTCATGCCTCGAAGGCTTCAAATTTAGCATTGATTGTCTCCTCAGATGCCATAGTATATGCCTCCAAATCTGTGATATTAAGATCTCTCTTTTATTGTTAGGTTAAAGATATGTATAGGTTGAGAGAAGTAATGGTCGAAAGGGTTGGTGGATTGGTGGATGTAGGCTGTGGTTTAGGTTTGTTTTGTGGTTGTCTTGGGTGCAATTTGAGGGTGTGGTTTAGTGGAGTTTTAAGGCTATGGATGAAAGTTTTAGATATGTGGTAGATGGCAGCAAAAGTTTGATAGAAATCAGTAGAAGTTGCTGCAGGTATGTTGTCTTGTAAGAGTAGAATTGTCGTCGAAGAAACAGCGGTTTCTCGATGAAATTTCTACCAAAAACTTGAGAGATTTGAGGAGGGAATTGATAGTAAAATCTCATTTTATATGATAGCAAGGATGTCCAATTTAATCAAGAAAATTTTGACAATATAACAGCAAGAAAATTGGTGCAAGTTGCGATAGCAGAATTCTCATCGAAAAATTTTAGCAACTTGTAATGAAAATTTATAACAACACAAAATCATTTTTAGAGATGAATTTCTCAATAGATCAATATTAGATGGAAGCCAAGATGATCTATAAAGTGTATAAGAAATTTCATTCAAAAAAGATTGCAAATAGATCGGTTAAGGCAATAATATGTAATTGAAATTTTCTACAACACAGATTTTCAAGTATAGTAGTTTAGACGTAAAAGATCAATAGTTTATATTGATAATTTTTTAACAAAACTAAAGGAAAATCTACTGTTAGGAAGTGTCAAAGCTGTCATAAAAATTTCATAGAGATTTGGATAGAAAATATGCAATAGCAAGATCAAACAGATTATGCTATGCGGTTGGAATTCTGCAATATATCTTTCGTCGTAGAGATGAAAACTTTACGACGAAAAGTTTATGCAGCAATATAGGAACATTTTTTTTTTTGGATTTTTGAATAAGGATAACTAAATTACACAATAGTAAGGTAGGAAACCAGAACTTATTGCAATTCACGAGGAGATCAAAGGATGATCCGCGGTAGTGGAGATGATGACGGAATTTGACGATGATCTTTTAAGCAACTATGGGAATTACTTTGGGTGGCTGTGGAGGGCCGATGAATGATTGTAGAAGGGCAGCGAGATGCCAAGAACGCTATTCTAATACTAGGTGCTAGTACCCTTACAGATTCTAAGCTTGGGGTTGATCTCTTTAGGAGATCGGCCTCCTTAGAACTCTATAGGGGTTTCTTCCTCCAAGTTGCTGCTTAAAGACTGTAGAAAAGATTCATCTATTGCTTATCAAAAGATGATGAATACATGGCTATTTATACTATTTCTAAACTCTAACTCCTAATAGAACTCCTACTCAAGACTCCTAATAGGACTCCTATTCAAGACTCTCATTCCTTTATAACTTATAATTCTTCTCTAAGAAATAACCTCCAAACTCTAGCCGGCCTTTTCATCTCTTTAATAGGGGTCGGTTTATGTAGGTTTTACATGAATGCCCCTCTCAGTTAGGACTCTTCTAGCTAGAGTCCTAACAATTTTGCATGACTCCAAGGACATCACTTTAGAGCAAATTCAAAAATATCTTTGAATCGAGGAGGAATCGAGGATGAGAGATAAGAGTGAGAACTCTTTTGGTAATACAAAAGCAAATGCCATGAATCAGCCGAAGAAAGGGGATTAAGGAAAATTTAAGAAGCCAAAGAGTGGAGGCTATTTTGTTTGTAAAAAACATAATCATTTTGTTAGGGATTGCAAATTTAATAAAGGTCAAAAACTAGAAGTCAACTCCAATGAGGGAGATGATAATATAACCACTATGGTGAGTGAAGTGAATGCCATATTTGGTAAGGTTTTTGGTTGGTGATACAATACTTATGCTACCATTCATGTTTACTATAATAAAGCACTCTTTAAGACTTACAAAGAAGTCATGAATGAACAAGAGATACAAATGGAAAATAAAGTTCATTCTAAAATGATTGGCAAGGGAAATGTGGAACTCACTTTCACATGGAAGGTAGTCACTTACAAATGTTCTTCATGTATTAGATATGAGTAGAAACTTAGTAAATGAGAATCCCTTTGACAAACCTAGAATTAAATCTATATTTGAATCCGAAAAGTTAATTTTATCTCATGATGGAACTTTTGTTAAAAAAGGCTATTCCACTGAGAGAATAATCAAATTATCTATTGTTGATCTAAATTTAATAAAGATATTATTTTTATTTATATTATTGATTCTTATTTATTATGGTATGAAAGATTAACACATAATGAAACTAGCACCATTAAAAGAATAGTTAAGTGTGGCTTAATAAATTATCATTTTGATGATATTAATAAAGTGAAATTTGTTTTATATCAAAGATAACAAAAAAATCCTTAAAGTGTTGAAAGGCATACTAATTTATTAGATTTAGTATATTCTGTTTCATGACATGTTAACAAGAGGAGACAATAGATATTTCATTATTATTATAGATAATATGTCTAGGTTCATATATATTTATTTATTGAAATATAAAATAATGCTTTTAATGCTTTTAAGGCATATAAAGCAGAAGTTAAAAATTAATTAAGGAAGAAAATTAAAGTTTTAAGAAGTGATAGAGGAGGAGAATACTTTCTAACTTGTTTTATGAATAATATGACATAATTCATGAATGTTTAGCACCTAGAACATCGAAACAAAATGGATTAGTAGAAAGAAAAAATAGAACTTATTTAGAGATGATAAATGTTATGATGTTATATGCTTAATTGTCTTATAATTTATGGAGAGAAGCTTTATTGGCCGCATGCCATATTTCAAATAGAATTCCTTCTTGAAAGAGCAAGATCTCTCTATATAAATTATGGAAGGAAAGACTATCTAACATTGGTTATGTTAAAGTGTGGGGGTATCTTATATATTACAGGAATAATGATCCTTAATGGACAAAATTAGGACCTAGAGGAATCAAATGTGTATTTGTAGGCTATGTCTTAAATAGTAAAGCTAATAGACTTCTTAATTTGGAGTCTAATGTCATAATAGAATCACGAGATATGGAATTCTTTTAACACTTATTGACTTCAAGTAATAATATTCATCCTCCAACTAGTAAAGAGTCACCAATGGAGAAGACATCTTAAGAGATTAATGAGTAACCTAATATTCCTTTGATTGGACATCAATTAAGTTCACAAGACATTGAAGAATAATCTCGTGAATTAAGGAGAAGCACTCGTGTATGGACAGCAAAACCATTAGGATCAGATGAGATTGATTATTAAATATTTCCTTTTACTTTATAGAAGGAACTATTGAGAGAGTCCTAAGAATAATTCCTCTTATTTTACAAATAGAAAATAATCCTAAAATATTTAAAGAAGCTATAGCCTCTCGTGATGCTAATTTCTGGAAAGATGTAATTAATGATGAGATAGATTCTATTATGTTAAACCACACTTGAGAACTTATTGATCTATCTTCTACCTCTAAACTTATTAGTTGTAAATGGGTATTTCATAGAATGTCTCATATAGATCGTACTCTCTAAACATTCAAAACGAGGTTAGTTGCTAAAGGATTTCAACAAAAAAATGAATAGATTATTTTAACACATGATCTTGTGGCTAGGATCACATTCATTAGAGTTGTTTTTGCTTTAGTATCAATTTTTAATCTTTATATTCATCAAATAGATATTAAAATGATATTTCTAAATAGAGACTTTAATGATGAGATATATATGGAATAACCCGAAGGGTTTGTTCTACTGAAACATGAACATAAAGTATGTAAATTTATTAAGTCATTGTATAGTTTAAAGTAAGCTCTAAAACAATGACATGAGAATTTTGATGCGACAATTCTTTCTAATGGATTTGTTCACAATGTTACAGATAAATATGTTTATCTTAAAACTTATGATGATTATATGGTGATAGTTTATCTTTATATTGATGATATGCTAATAGTGAGCAACAATATGAAAGGTGTTGTAGAAACAAAAATGTTTCTATCTTCAACATTTAAGATGAAAAATCTTGAGCAATTTGATACCATACTAGGTATCATGATAAAAAGAAATAGTGGAAGATATGTTTTGAGTCAATCTCATTACATAGAGAAAGTACTGAAGAAATTCAATCACTTAAAACTCAAAGATACTCCATTTGACTCAATTGGTCAAGAATATTAAAAGAATAGTGACTCAATTAGAGTATTCAAATGCTATAAGAAGTCTTATGTATGCAACATGGTGCACAAGACCTAATATAGTATTTACAGTTAGTAAATTGAATAGATTTACTAGCAATCCAAGTGTGGAGCATTGAAAGGCTATTAAAAGAGTTCTTTAGTACATTAAATAGACCAAAGATTATGACTTATAATACTCAAAATGTTCTACTATTTTAGAAGGATATACTGACGTAAGTTGGATATCGAATTTAGGAGATATCAAATCTACCACTAGTTGGGTGTTCACCTTAGGAGGTGGTGCTATTTCTTAGAAGAGCAAGAAACGAACATGTATAACTCACTCAATTAGGGAATCGAAATTTGTTGCTTTAGCGAAACTAGGAAAAGAGACCGAATGGTTAATAAACTTTCTATTAGAAATTTTATTAACTTATGAATTCAATTTCTATACTTTATGATAGTCAAACCACTTTATCTCATGTATATAGTGAAATATATAATGAAAAGTCAAGATACACAAGTCATAGAGTGAGTAAATTAATCTAAGAGTGGGATTGTTTCACTTATATTTGTAAAAATAATTAAGAATTTGGTTGATTCGTTCACTAAACATCTTATAAGAGAAGTTGTAAGATCAATATCAAAATGGATAGGACTGAAACTCCTTGAATAAAAGATCTATTAATAATAGCAATCTTACTCAATATTATGAAATGAATAATGAAGAGTTCAAAGGGTAAAAATAAGTCATTGACATGTAAAGTGGTTCAATACTTTGAAATATTTTATTAGTCTCATCTAAAGATATTAAAATACTAATTATCATAGAATGAGGGTTGAGTCAATTAGACTTTTAATGAAGTTCAGTTAAGTTAGGATAAGTATCTTAAAGAGTGATAAAGGTACTATAAGAATTTCACATATATATGAACTTAAAGGTAGTGTCATTTCAATTGAAAGTTAGAGTTTCTCTCGACAGTTTATAAACTTGAAGGCCTAGGGCTAAGAGAATTTGTAAGGAATATAAAAATATTATATTTATATGTGTGGTGTCACCGGTGTTGCCATTAGAAATAACAAATTCAAAGCCTCTATGTTATGTGGGATTTCGACTTCACTTTGTGATACTTACAATAAGGTAATATTTAAATCGAAAGATATATTAATTTATTTATAAATACTATTTAATCACTTAGAGAAAATTTTTTAATATTTGAATAAGTGGGGGATTGTTATAAATTATTCAAATATTTAAA
The DNA here is from genome assembly GCA_004837865.1 of Musa balbisiana. Lineage (NCBI taxonomy): Eukaryota > Viridiplantae > Streptophyta > Magnoliopsida > Zingiberales > Musaceae > Musa > Musa balbisiana. Next base: position 22,277,140 of record CM017192.1, read on the forward strand.
AAAAAGTATTTTTTATAGTTATTAGACATTTAAAAAGGTTTTTTTTTATATTTATTTTAGTTGTTATTTATAAAAAATTATGCCTTTTCTAAAAATATCTATAAATAGATATTTGAGAGTAAATTATAAGGAAATCTTTTTTTATTCTTCTTTTTTATTGACTTAAAAAATAACTATGATTGAATTAGACATTCTCTAATTTTTCTTTGAAGATTCTTTATTATTTGTTCAATACAGATCTTCTAAAAATTTGACATATCTACTAAAATTATTTACATCAAATCCATAATAATCTTATTGAGAAGAGGATGTAAATATCATTTTTAGAAAAAATATTATATAGGTTTCAAGTCTAAATATATTTCTTATAGTATTATTGATTTTATTTATAGTTGATTTTCATAGTATTAGTCATCCTCTTTATTAGTATCTTTGCCAATAGTGTTTGTTATTCATCCAGAAGACCATGGCTGGAGCTGCAAGAACAAACAAGGTGGGTGAGCCCAAGACGATATAAGTGACGCAATATATTGGTAAGAATAGTTATAGTAATCTCTCTCTCTCTCTCTCTCTCTCTCTCTCTCTCTCTCTCTCTCTCTCTCTCTCTCTCTCTCTCTCTCTCTCTCTCTCTCTCTCTCTCTCTCTCTCTCTCTCTCTCTCTCTCTCTCTCTCTCTCTCTCTCTCTCTCTCTCTCTCTCTCTCTCTCTCTCTCTCTCTCTCTCTCTCTCTCTCTCTCTCTCTCTCTCTCTCTCTCTCTCTCTCTCTCTCTCTCTCTCTCTCTCTCTCTCTCTCTCTCTCTCTCTCTCTCTCTCTCTCTCTCTCTCTCTCTCTCTCTCTCTCTCTCTCTCTCTCTCTCTCTCTCTCTCTCTCTCTCTCTCTCTCTCTCTCTCTCTCTCTCTCTCTCTCTCTCTCTCTCTCTCTCTCTCTCTCTCTCTCTCTCTCTCTCTCTCTCTCTCTCTCTCTCTCTCTCTCTCTCTCTCTCTCTCTCTCTCTCTCTCTCTCTCTCTCTCTCTCTCTCTCTCTCTCTCTCTCTCTCTCTCTCTCTCTCTCTCTTTGTAAGTACTAAATCTTAAAAGTGATCTCGTCTCGCTCTCGCCTCGCTCTCTTCTCTCTCTCTCTTCTGATTTTCGTTGATTCGAAGTAGGCCCAGACGCACAAGAAATCCTTGCATCAAAGTATTGAACTCGACTAAGCCATGATGCTTAATATTTATCATATGAATATTAATTCTTCATGTTATTGATATGTGTTGATTGTTCCGATCAACGTGGGAATCAATGTGCTCGATAGTGAAATATGATGCGAGGAGGTCGTCAAGGTTGAGCTCGACGAACTTTTGAAGGGAAAACCATAAAAGATCCGTGTATATATTGGTGTGATCAAGGCTATCGACATGTTGGATTTATAATATAGGTCCAGAAAAGAAATCCATCCAAACCCCCGGTACTAGCCACAACTACCTCGTGATGGGATTCACTAATCGACCAAGAGAAGATGCTGAAGGGATGCTTTGCATGGCAATACGAGACTTACAACGAGAGCTCCGAATTTGCCAAGGTGACCTACTTTTGCCGATCGACAGGTTTTGTCGAATCGAAAGCTCTATCTTCCTTCTCTAACGTGTGTCTGATGCTTCTTCTTATGGGAGAAGGAACGCGCACGCTGCTCGCAGATGCTTTGCATGACATTACGAGGCTGATGGATGACCAGAGCTTGGAATTTTCGAAGGCGGCGTAGCTTGTCAATCAACACATCTTGCTGCCTTCTTTGATGTCTGATGAATCTTCTTGCACATCGCAACGGGAGAAGAAGGAAGCACACGCTACGCTACTCGTACAAGTCTCTAGGCTTGGCCATACCCTGAGATTCCATGAGAATGAATGGAGGTGGAGATGGCGCAAGACAAGGGAATGTTTCCACGGGAATGAATGGAGGTGGAGATGACGCAAGATAAGGGAATGTTCTAACGCCTGCAATTATTTCTTACTCATATTTACCATAAGAGTTAGAAAGCGAGCCAAGTGTGCTAACTACTTACTTGTATGCACAATTTCTGTGATACAAAAGTTCACCAGTATTATCTATGCATAGTGGTTGTGATCAGAGAACCTACGATGAAAGTGTGTAGAAATTAAAAGATTGGAGGGATAGATAGCGTTGTTGGATTGTGGAACTTCTTCTTCTTCCTATGCTACGATGAAGACGTGTGACGTCACTCTCGGTCGTTCCTCTTATCTATGTTGAACAAAAACTCACCTGCAAGTCCATAAACTAATCCCTATTACCTCTCTATCTAGTAAGGGGGGCTAATATTATTATTGTTGGAGGCAAAAAATGTAACCGAGCATAGACTTTACTAAATTGACTCACTCATTGATTTTTATTTCACTAGTTAGACAACACTCTCTTCTTCTGTCAATTGTATCTACTTCATCATCCATATCAGCACCACATCATCCCACCTACTCATATTTCCTCAAGCATATATTAAACCGCTAGTGAACCACATCAAACCGAACCAATAGCTGCCAGGGGGTAAAAAGATAGATTTTTTTTTTTCTTTTAGAATTTGCCCTTCATTAAAAAATAAATAAATAAATATTTAAAATATGTATCTATGCATTCATTGTATGTGGATCATAATAACATGAAATATTTTATATTATCGATGACAAAATATGAGATGCCTCCTAATCATCTTAGTTTTAATATTCATCTAATTTAATCCTAAGTTAGTTAACATTAGACATTTAAAATATTTATTCACCATCCACTTGTCTTGACGTTTGGCAAGAATTTTTGATAAATATATGTCATGATGTTTAAATTTTTCTCTTAATAATAATAATAAAGTCAATTCTATGGAATATATCAAATGAAATATTATTTTAAATTAAAATGACATGATTGTCCTAAAAGATATGATCAACACGAAGGGATATTGAATTTGGATGAGTTTTATAGAAAATACTCATATTTTTATTTTTTCCTCAAACAGTATCCTTAATTTTGTTGTAGTGTTTTGAGAACATTGTAAAATCTATTTGAAAAACTGTAAATGATGTAAATAGAAAACTAACCTCAATCGAATTAACTTTAAACCTAAAAGTATGACATTGTAATGATTTATAGGCAATGACAATTACACGATATGATATTATTTTTAATATTATTTTAATAAAATATTATAAATATTATTTTTAAAAAATATTATAAATGAGTCAAATAAAAAATATTATAATAGTTGAAAACTAATAAAAATATATATGTAGAAAATTTTGACAAAAAATTTTTAAGAGATATTTTGAATATTTTTAAATTCAAAATATTATTTAAAAAATAATAATAAAAGAAAAAAAAATTATCGTATTAATTTCTCTAAAGAAATATCTCCTCCCCCTCTTGTCTATCATCGCATGCCCCTTCTCCTCCCCTGTTCTCTCCTCCACCTTATCAAGAAGAAAGCATAAGGCCCCCTTATCCATGGCGGCTTCTTCCTTCCTCCTCCCTTCCCTCCCCTTCGGAATCCGCAAAATCTCGTCCTCCAAGCCCCAAACCCAAACCCTTGCTCTCTCCTACGTTTCCTTCTCCTCGATCAAAAATGTCTCTTTTCCTTCTTATAGTCCCTTTCCTCCGCTAAGAAAGGTGCCAGCTTTAGATTCGGGGTCCGTTCCCAAGGTGGCGGTGTCCTCGGATTTGGAGCAAGAAGAGGACGTGGACCTGTCGAGTGGGGAGGAGGTGGAATTCTCGCCGGACTTGAAGCTCTTCGTCGGGAACCTCCCGTTTAGCGTCGACAGCTCCCAGCTCGCTGGTCTCTTTCAACGCGCCGGGAATGTCGAGATTGGTGGAGGTAAAGCCTTTGTTTAAGTAACTTTTAGGTGAAATGTGTCGGGCTTGGCTTGGCTTATCTTCGATGAACGCAAGCCTCATTCATGGGCATTCTCATCGAGCAGAACGGCATCTTTGGCTTGGCTTATCTTCGATGAACGCAAGCCTCATTCATGGGCATATCTCATCGAGCAGAGCTGCAAGTGCCTGAACTCTTCTTCCTGCTGCTTTAATTGTCCGGTTGTATTATGAGTGGTTGGTAGTATTCTAACTTGTTTTTGTTCATTTTAACCCTTCTTTCTAACATGCAGATAGCTGACCAAATAGTTGGTTTACTTTATGCATTAGTTGAACATCAGGTTATTGTAAAAGTTGACATTTTGGTTGGCTTACTTTGCAGGTTATATATGACAAGCAAACTGGAAAAAGCAGAGGATTTGGATTTGTGACAATGTCAACCGTGGAGGAGGTTGAAGCAGCCACTCAGCAGTTTAATGGTTATGTGAGTGAATCTATCAGTCTCAATTTACAAATTACCTAAACACTTGTAAATGAAGATCAACAATAAGATGGTTAATATAGCAAAAGGTATCCCCTGCAGTTGGTTGATGGAATCTGACTTGCTCCTTTTTTTGAAGTTGTGGTCTTAGTGATGGAGCAGTTCAAGGCATATACTCTTCAAATTTGTGACACATGATATTTCATGCCTAATCATATATTTCTGTTCCACTTTTCTTAAGGGCTAATCTTTAGTGAAAACATTAACAACGCTCTACATTACTTCTCTGTCCAAGTTATGTGATACATGTAATGTTCTTGTTTCATAAACCTTTTACCTTTTTGCTTGTTACCATAACATGAGTATGAAAACCTAATTTGAACTAACATTAAGTGAGTCTTAAGTTCTAACTGATCATGAAATCCCACAAACCGATAAACAAAATTTGGAAATCTAAATTAAACAAGAGTTTGTTAAGGACCTAAACCGGTGCTAATCTAGAGATCAGGAATGCATTAATTGCTGTTACTTCACTGGATTTTTTACCTGCAGTTAAGTTTGTAGCTGAGACTGCATTTCCTCTTCAACCTTATTTTTCCTTTTTGGTTCTTTAAGGGCTGGCTAATCTTCGGTAGAGTAAATCTGTGTATTTAGTTTACTATTAAATCTGAGTTATATAATGTATTACGATGTATCTTCACTAGCTAGCATGTGTTCCTCTTACTCTTTGCCTTATCTGCCAAAGTGACTTTCTCACTTTTCTCTTCTTAATTGGTAACTGGGTCTTTTGCAATTCATTTTCACTCATTTTGAATTATGTCTAATCAACCTGCAAAGAAAGATGTTCATGCATGTCTTCTTTCTCTGCATCTTTTTTATGCTGTCCATGTAAAGGTTTGTGCTCCATATATGCATTAGTTCAATTAGTTTTTCGCTTTGTGCCTGCTAAAGAAAATTGGCAAAGTGGAGGATTTACTGTAATTTTAGTTCTATGATCCGACAGACACTAGAAGGAAGGCCATTGAGGGTGAACTCAGGACCACCTCCACGAAAAGATGAGTTCCCATCTAGAGGATTCCGGGCTGGTGGTAACCTTGACGTGGCAAACAGGGTCTACATAGGTAATCTCTCATGGGGCATTGATGATCTGGCACTTGAGACACTTTTCAGTGAGCAAGGGAAGGTTTTAGAGGCCAAAGTCGTTTATGATAGGGAGAGCGGTAGATCGCGGGGCTTCGGCTTTGTCACTTACAGCTCAGCTGAGGAGGTTGAGAATGCTATACAATCACTAAATGGCACCGTATGTCTTTATCTTCATATTTCTCTACTTGGACCTTGTGTTCTTTGTTTTGTACACAGCTGTTGCTAAGGGAACATTATTTCTTATCATTATCCTTCTTAATACCTGTTTGTACACCTGCATATCCCCAGTATCACAGATCTGGGGATGAGGATTCACATTCTAAAAGTTTCATAGTAGACAATGGACCAATTGGATTGACTGCTTACTAATATTAATATATATTTTGTATTTTTATTGATAATGTTCCATCGGACTAAGGCACATACCTTTTTCTGTGCAGGACTTGGATGGAAGATCAATACGGGTTACAGTGGCAGAACCGAGGGCTAGACGCCAGTTTTGACCTTTGAGTTTGTTTGAAGTTGCAGCAAAACGCAGCTTCTTGTTATCAAGATCTTCCTTGTAGCTTCCACTTTGGAAACATTGCCCTGTTAATTCCATTTGGATGTTTTGGCTATGAGATGGTCTCTTGTATCAGGTTTGTATGTTTGTAGTGATGGAACTTACCCAGGCAGCCTATGGTCGGTCCCATGAATTATGGTCATTGGCATCCCTATTTGATGTGGATCATCCTATGTTTGAGATTGACTAGATGAATTATCTTTTTGATGAACCACCCGCAAATTTGTTTGGGTGATCAGGTGAAGAGTTACTCTCGAATTTGCTTGGGTTGAGATGGCAAGCTTGGTTTGTCTGTTTTTTGAGATTAGATCTCCGTAATAGTTTCTAATAGATTGAATTGTTTATAGTTTACAGGCAACAAATGCGTGCCACAGAAATTGTTTTGCCAGGATGTTTAGCATCTCCTGAATCAAAGTCAATCAGTTAGTTCACTCGAGTAATCAATGTGCAAAAACAATGGAAATTGAAAGCTTTCAAAGCTTAAAAGACAAAAACATCAGCCTCGATTCTGACAATAATCATGCACTTAAAATGAAAATGACCTTGGTATATGGACTTGGCTATGTGCTTCCTGGATGCTGTAACACCTGGTGATTTATAGGTATACACAAGATTCTTCTTGATGTTGTTTCATTCATGTGCATCTATCTCACTGGAAGTAATGCTTCTTCAATGAGTCAAAATTACCATAGTATAGTATATATACATACATCTGGAAATTGGTGCATTGCTTTTCTTTTCTAGAGAATTGAATCCAATATGATAGGTGGCCAAAACTCGACATTAATTTTATGAAGCAAAGACGATTTTATAGGTTCATGGAAGATGGTCGACAGAGGTTACCTAATAGCTGCTAAACAAAACAATATATATGACTTGGCTATGTACTTCACATGATCAATAATTATCTAAATCAAGAACGGATGAACATCAAAATACCGAATAGCAGTCATTCAATTTTGCTGAGTTACCTAAGTGTGCTTCATATATTTCATCATCCGAGTGTGAACCACAAACTGATTAAACCAAATGCAACTACAAGGGATAATATAAAGAAAAAAGAGGGAATATATATATATGTAGCAGTCAAGCTCCTTACCAATTTACCTCCCAATTCATCATCAAGTATGAACCAGAAATCTAATTAACCAGGTAGAATTGAAGGAGCCCTGAAAAATAACAACAAATTTAGTTTTATTCATTTCACTATAATGCATAACCTTATCATCGATTCCTCTATAAATTGTGTGGCATGCAACCTGTCCATTTTTCTTGTATTGCTAATCTATGCTTAGTGTTTCGTGTCAGCTTCCTACAAATGGTCATGACTCCATTACATGTACATGATAACGAAGTATACCTAGTAATTTACTTGTCCAAACTTTCTATGTAGAATAAGATAAAACCATAAGACATTTCACTTATGACTTTAGTATCGTGTATATCAGGTGATTGTCTAGCAAACTTAAGAAAGGCACCTTTTAACAAAAGACATTTTTCAATGTTCCATAATAATCCTTTATTGCACTTCAGATTGCTCACATAGAAAAGACCGACTCCTAACCAAAATGACAAGATGCAAAAAGCAAGTAACAATTCAATCTAGGTACCAACGGATCTAAGTTACTGACGCTGGCCACCATTCCATCCACCACGCTGACCACCACCACCCCTGCCATTGCCAAACTCTCTTTGTCGTTCTTGCATATCTGCAACTTTTTCTGCTTTCATCTTCTGCACAATCTCAAGTATTTTGGGATTAAAGAAACGGTCTCGGACAAATTTCTTCTCCTCTGCTTGTATTTCTTTAATGGCACTCGGATAGGGATTTGGAGGTGGCTTCTTCCCTTGCAACCGTGCAATTTGCTTCAGCTCAGAGTACGCCTTCTTCTTTGCCTTCTTCTCAGCTCGATATTCCATCTAAAGAAAAATCATGGAACAAATTACTTAAAAAGCACTAAGTAAATATTCAGTATTTCAAATATCACATGTCTCCAAAATTTAAGCGCCATAGTAGACATTCAACGAATAAACACTCTATGTATGAGTCTGTGGACTGGTTAGAAAACATGAAATCTTTTGTTGCATTGCATTCTGATCTTCTGAACATAAATTACTGAAACAAACCAAGACAATATTTAAGAGGATGAATGTACATCAGCTACAGCCATGGCTTCCTCTTCACTAACACCTTGTCCCTTGAGCTCCAAAACACGCCAAGCAAAAACTCGTGCTGGAGGAGGATCAAAACCACTTATCCTGTTGAAATAAGAGCAACTCATTACGATCTGTACTTCATTGCATTTGTTCAGCACTATTTGGAAGGAAAATCACAAAAATCTGTCTAAAGTAACTCATTTCTACACAAACAGAATTAACTAAAAATTAATGCCAAGTTGCCAACCTTTTGAACTCAAATAAGAAAGCAGCTGACAAAAAACCATGAGGGGATTACCCATAATTAAGATTTTGGTCATTGACTACAACAGTAAATCTAATTGTACCGATGATACCACTGCCAGTACAAATTCGTCAATCGAGCACATTATAACTACAAATTGAAACACTAAAACCCAAGGCTCCTACGATCAAATTACATTCACATTAATTACAATCACTGGAGCACAAAAGGACAAGCAATCATAGCACAAGAGATTGAAGCGGCAGAGAGAGCGCAGTGTTACTTGACAGCATCATGGTAGAGAGAATCCGGATGCTTCTTGAAGAATCTCTTGACATATACATCCTCCGGCATTTCAATCTTCCTGATCTTCCCATCCGTCCGTGGGAATGTCACCGGCGGCGCCCTGTGAAACCAATTGTTACAATCAACCTGCCTTCAGCAAGCTAAAATTTTGCTTCCAGAATACATAAAACCAGAGACAGAAAGAGCATCAGAAAGGGTGTATCAGATAATCCCATTCCAACAAAGTTCGTCTATCTGGTTGATGAGAGAATGGGAGGAGAGAGAAGGGTACTCTTCCATGGGTTTAAGCCACACCGGGGTAGGCTTTGCGAGACCCTTCACCAACTTCCTTGTCCTGGATAGCAAGTCTCCGCGCATGTACGACATTTTCCCCTTTCTATGTTCTATCTAATCTGTCTGCTGAATAGAGAAAGCAAAGAACAGCTAAAGCTCAGATTTTTTTCTGCTAGGATGCCCCAGCGAGAGGGTGGCAACCAAATGAAGCTTCTTAGACACATAACACAAACACCTGATGTGCAAGAATCATCACCACAAACAAAGGACGAAAAACTTCATACAGACATAAATACAAACATCCACAAATCAAATAACACCGTCACAAAGAAATTTGAAGACGGAAATAGCATCCATACAGATCTCTCATTTTCCTCCAACGAGAAGCAGCGTGACAAAGAGAGAAGTTGAGATCAATCACCTAAGGGCCGTTTAGGTTACGAAGAAAGGAGGGAGGAAAGAGTACGACGAGCACTAGTCATATATATTTCGGCATCATCATTCATTTCTCTCGAGCTCCACCTGTCACCCCCCATGCCTCTCATAGGATCCGATTTTAACGGACGGTATTGATGCGATCTGGGGGCAAGTGATGGTTAGATGCCGAATTTGAGGACAACAATCCTCTTTACCACTTGGAGAGGTTCCCAACCTCTCTCCGATAAAACCCAGTTGAACCACCAAAGACCGGTTCGAGCGAATCGGTTCTCGCTCGGCACTGGTTAGCGTTGCGGAGGCCTGACAGAGACGACAATGGCGGCGGCGGCAGCGTTGTTTAGGCGGGCGTCTTCCCATCTCGCTCGTCTCCCTCGCCCTCTCTTCCCCTCTATCTCCCTCGAGAGCCCCTTCGCTCACGGCTCCTCTGCGGGGTCCCCGTCGCTCCCTGGCTTCTCCTTTGACGCTTCCATGGAGCTCATGGCCGTTCCCAAAAAAAACGTGCGTCCTCACCCTGTCTCCTTCTGGAGATTCGATTCGCCGATTATCGGATATCTATTGTTGACTAATGTGGTTGAGTGCTGGAAAGATTTATTTTCTTTCTCTAAAAGTATGGAGTTCTATAGATTTTAGTCTCGGAAAGTAGGCTCTTTGTTCTGCTAACTTAATACTTTAGTTGCTAGCAATTCATTTCTCGTTTGGCCTTTCTTTTAGTTTTATTTTGTTTCTGTTAGAGGTGTTGTTGTGATTTAACATCGAGATGAAATGGAGTCGGCTTGTTGTTCGACCTGCCAAATAAATGCCCACAAGCTATTTGATGATTTGATTTGAACATCATGAGACGATTGTGCTTCATACATAATCATGCATCGACTTACATGCAATCTATGCGTGCTTCATACATAATGATGCTCAGGATAGATGACATTTACTTTCTGTCCAGCAAAATCGAACTTAATTGTTGCTTTCTCTTTTGGTAGTCTTTTGCTGTGTTGTGACACTTATCCTAAATGCAATACCTTCTCCTTGTCTTTTCTGACATGATTGTACAAATGTTGGCAGCTTCTCCTTTGAAAACAACATATTGATAAGTGTCATTTTACTGGAGTTTGTCAGACCACTTTCTTTTCTGTCTTTATTCATGATGATCTTGCCTCTGAAGATTCAGAAGTTTTCTAGTGTGCCAAATTGTGTACCATGTCTCCTTTGTGCAAGTGATCCAACTTTATGTGTCAGAAAATATCAGCATATTCATCGAACATCATGTGTTCATGAGAATGTCCAATGATATTACATCATAATGTTTGCAATGCAGGTTTCTCGCCATAAGAAAGGACTGAGGAATGGACCCAAGGCTCTGAAACCTGTTCCAGTGATTGTTCGTTGCAAGTAAGATTTGCTGCTCTATGTCCTGGATCTAGTTTGACAAATCTCTTCATCAATTATGGTTGTAGTTTGCAAACTAATAGACTTTCCTGGAGTACCACATGCCAACAAATAATGCATTTTCATCTGCACAGAGTTCCAATTTTGGTTCCATGGATTAACTGCTAGAGTTCATAAGGATTATCAAGCTAATTTCGACCAGCATACCAAACCTTCAACTTCTCCATCTGTTCTGCTAGGTTTTACTTTTTAAAACTCTGAACAGATAGGATGTCCATCAAGAAGCAGTTCAGATTTTTACAATTTCATCTATATTTTTTCAGCAACTCAGAGAGTTGGGTACAGATGGCATCCGTAAAGTTTTTTCAATACTAAACACATTTCATATCTGGAAAGTTTGATAAAGATCACCAAGTTTCAGTAGGTAAGATGTGACTGATTATGTAGGTAACATGTTTTATGTGGTTCTAACTAATATTCCTACACTAAAACTCTATGTACAGAAGTTAAAGCATACAGCTAAAATTGTGTTAGTTTATGCATTATCTTCAATCTTGCTGTTTAGCAAAGGCTATTTTAATGAATCCATTTTTATTGGATTGTAAAATGAGCAACATGATATTGGTAAAGTTGGAAAATCATTTTTATATTTATTGAGCATGTTAAATCAGTCCTAGTGCACAACTATTATCCACAGAATAAATAAAGGACGAAATTGAAGAAAAAGTTCTTTTAGAACTGTCTCACAAATTTAGGAAAATCTTGATTCTTTTTTGGAGTCAGCTCCAAGGATCGAGAATTATTGTGAGAGAGGAGTGGGGAGAGTGCATGTGTAATTGCTCATGACATCTAGTGACACCACCATACCAGTAAGGTACTACATTCTACTTCAGTATATACTGCATATCAACCACTTGGTTAGATTTATGCCTTTTTTTTACAATGCAAGGCAATGCTTGTTAGAGTCATTTGGTCAATAAAATAATAGTTTCTTTGAGTAAATAAGATCCAAAAGATTGTTTCCACTTCCGCTCAATGCTAAGTAATACCAAGGGTTGTAGCTGAAAGATGAGGGCATGGTTGACAGGTTAGATAACAGACATCTTATATATTGCACAGTGGCCATACACAGCCCCAGGATTAGCATATTTTATTTTCCTGAAGTATGACTTGTAACTGTACCATAAAAGAATGCTGTTGTATGTGACAAATTGATGCATGTTCTGCATGTTGACATTTAATGTTCTACTATTCCTAGAAAAGTAACATGTAATTTCTGTCAAACATTGAATTGTTCAAGCAGTTTGAGAATGACTATAATAGTTTTTGTTTAGGTAGACTTAGAATTTCATTTTTAGATGTTTAACAGATCCAAATGACATTTAGCCTCTGCTAGATGTCTTAGATCTAGTTTGTATCAGCTTTACAATTTCATGAGCATGGATATACCGCATGCTAATGATTTCCTGATCTTTTGCTTGTGTTGCTTGTTCATGCAGCCAAGATTGATGTAAATCAAACAGGACAAACAGGATCTATCCTCTTAGGTTTTGTTTACTTGCAAAAAAAAAGTGTACTTTCATCTTAATTCAGGATGATTGATTCTAGGTTTTGATACTATAATAATGCTAGAGGTACGAGTATTTTAGACCTGTGTATTGTAGATAGGTGAAGTGAATTATGAACCCATATTTGTACATGTTGCCTGACAAAGCTGTATGCTGCATAATGATTGCCCGAGTATGTTTAGGATCAGAACTAAATTTGAAAGTTATTGCTACTTATAGGATCCTTTTCCAGGCGATTGCTCCAAGAAATATAAATGGATCATTGGGCAAGAGTTTCATCTGTAAAAACACACTTCATGTTACAGTCTTGTGTAATCTCTTAAACAAATTGTTTCAAACAGCAAAAGAATAATCTGACTTGCAAATTTTGGAAAAGCAAAATTGCCTTGAATCAGCATCATTGCTGGATAATGTTTTATGTTGGTTGAAATATTTCTGTTTAGGGCTATAAATAATCACTAGATTTTTGCCCCCTGTTGAATACCTGTTTTTGAATGAGATCAAATTGTCAATTTATATACCTTGCAGGAGTTGTGGTCGAGTTAAGTTGCCGCACTTCTACTGTTGCAGTGGAGACAGGGGAAACAATGGTCATTCAAGCTCATGAAAGAATTCATGATATGTGATAGAGCATCAAGCTTGCAAAAGGATAATCTACTTTGCTTTAATTTATCTACTGCAAGTTTTATTTTTCTCAGCTACAGTATTTAGCTGTGGTCCTATCTAGGGTTTAAGTTTGTGAAACAAATTGGAAAAACATCTTTTCATGCTTATTTCCAAGGAAAAGATTGCAATATCATCGATGTACTTGTTACAAACTTGGACTCTTTATGTTTGATTCAAGTTCTTGCTGTTTTTTGTATGATACATGTGTTCTTCTTGTGGCTAAAAGGACTGTGACTCTTTGGTTGTTTCAAGATGAGTAAATGCAAGAGCTTCTTTTGTGCAAACATATCGATGTAGGAAATCATTCATATGAATATTCTTTAAGATTCGTGCTGGACCAAGATGACTTAAGCCATCTTGAGGTCCACGCGGCAATTTCTGGTCGAGTTCCGGAGATCTAACACGAGGCGAGCTCTTCTACGTTCCTCCCCTCGCGTTTCTTCATTCTTCGCTATGGTTAGAGACTTAGAGGAGAGGGAGAGAGAGAGAGAGAGAGTGATGGGACGGAGAACGAGGAGGGGAAGGAGATGTGGACTCCTCGGATCCTACATCCTAACCCTGGCCCTGGCGTCGTTCCTTGCGGTGGCACCGCCAGCCCGCGCATTGCGGTTCGAGCTTCATTCGGGCCACACGAAGTGCATCTCCGAGGACATAAAGATCCACGCCATGGCCGTCGGCAAGTACGCCGTCGTCAACCCCTCCGATTCCGCCCCTCTCCCTGATTCCCACAAGATCACCGTCAGGGTAACAATCCCCTCTTCCCTTTCGAACCCTAATCGCTCGTTTGTTTTCGATCGATGTGTTCGTGAATCTGTAGCTTGTTTGATTTAAACTTATCAGGTGACTTCGCCGTATGGCAATAGCATCCACTACGCGGATCAGGTGGACTCCGGTAACTTCGCCTTCACCTCGAGCGAGGAAGGCGACTACTTGGCGTGCTTGTGGGCGCCCGACCACAATCCGCCCGCCACCATGGCGGTGGAGTTCGAGTGGCAGACTGGCGTCACCACCAAGGACTGGACCAACGTTGCCAAGAAGGGTCAGATCGATGTAAGCGAATTGCCTTGTCTTTTGATTCTCTTAGCATGCCTGGTTAGAGTTTAGATGTTTACCGTAGGCCGGTTCTTGCATTCCAAAGGGAAATGTTTTGATTGTTTAAGTAACACAGATTTCCGCTTGAAGAGACCTCTCATGTAAATCGCCTACTTCTGATCTGTGACCGATCTAGGTCACTGTAAAAAAAAATTCCGAAAATATTGATGTTTCTGCGTGATTTCATATCATATGGATGAGTGAACATTGAGTGACTCTGAAGTTTGGTGGCTTTGTCCAAATTATTCTTTAATCGCTTTTCTTCTTTTGACAATTAGTTCAGAATGCGAAAGGATATTTGTATGACTTCCTAGAAATGTATCACAATTTGTTAGAAGATGTTAAGTTCTTTATCATTGACATGGACCTTTCTTTGCAACGGCATCTCTTGGCTAAGATATGCATATGGAGGGTGAAATCACACAAAAGTAATATGTGATAGTTATCTTGTGCTGATCAATTACTCTACCAAAAAGGCCATGCAAGTATAAGCAGATTTTTGTTATGTGCTTATTGTTTGCTAATTTATGTGCTCCATCGGCTTAGTATATGAGTTGGTGAGATTGTATGATCTCATAAATCGATGGTTCTTTTGTAGGTATGTCTATAATAATATATAAGATGAGAACATGGGAATGTTATTATTGTTTTGGTTTTCATGTGTAAAGCCCATCAATGCAGAGGCTAATAGCTGCTTCTTCTATTGTAAATCCACAACATTAGCTATATTTACTAATTTACATATAACTGAACTTTTATCATAATCTTGCATGATATTGTTGAGGACGAGCCTTAGTTTAATAATAAGGTTGTTCCTTTATAAAATAGATGACTCTTATTATTTCTTTATAAAATAGATGTCCACAGTTCCAGTCGTGGAAATAGCCTGTCTATATGGAGAGGGAAGATTGCATACATCGACCCTCAAATTCTGCATTGGTAGAAGTCTCGTGCATTGAGTTGAGTTGGTCCTTTTCATGTTATTGCTCAATTTTGGCTACCTCTTATACAATGCTATCACCGAGCAAGCAGATCATTGCAAGCAGGTCAGCAAGCTACCCACTTAGTGGAGGTTGTTTCCAGGCAACATCAACGTGAAAAGAGTATTAGAAACAATCGCATTTGTATGACAGTAAGAAGAAAGTGCCCATTGTGGTTTATAACCAAAGTTAGATTCCAGTTAGAATTGTGTTGATATCAAGGAATTCTGTCGCTTGCAGTTTGGTATAAGAAACATAGGGCATTATGTTTTGCTTGGGGAGATAATGTTGTTTCCCCTTGAGGATTCTGTAAGATCACAAGTTTCTGAAAAAGAAATTTGACTGATTAAAATGTCATTTATTGGTCAAATATGATCAGTAATAGTGATTATTTTCTACAGGACACAATGTTTCTTCTCTCATCTAATCTTCTTTCTTTGTTTCCACTTTTAACTTTACCTATTTCTTGATGCTATGAATACCTGCAGAAAGCACCTTTATAGTTCTTTCAAGGAGTTGAAATAAAAGCTCTGCTGTAACCACTATATATATTTGATAAATAAAATTTTTGTGTGACATTAGTTATTATCGGAATGCTGTGTGTTGTCAATTTCTTTCTTTGGCATGCAAAATTAGTGTGATTCTCTGATCTGTTATACTTGACAGGAAAAGCTGAACTTGGTGCACATTCATACTGCATAATTTGTCCAAAGTCAAAACAGATTTTTATCATACTGTATAGTGTATACATTACTTTTCCTACCAATCAATCTACATGCTTGCTAACCCTAAAGAACTCCCATTATTGAAATTCTTTGGATGATGGTACTTTCCTCATGAGATGTTATCTTTTGGACTCTCGCTCACATGATTGTATTAGAGACTGGATCGTGAAATTGCCTTCTAGTTAAGTTTCTCCATGCTGACTAAATCTACACTTTGGTACAAAGATCCAATGTGTGACTAATATAACTGTTTTGTTGTTTGGTGGATCTTTTAGTGTCATCTCTAGGCATGAAATCAATCATCTTTCTGTTGATCTTATGTAGGTCATGGAACTGGAGTTGAAGAAGTTGGAAGATACTGTTAAGTCCATCCATGATGAAATGTTTTATCTCCGGGAAAGGTATACGTTACATAAATTCATCTGAACTAGCATCAGCAATTTTCTATCAACATGTCTGTTGTAGACTGGGAGTTGTTGGGAACCTTTGGCAGAGGATTCTACTGTCTGAAATTAAATCTGATATTTAAGTAGTTATGTCATGATGTCTGTTAAACTGTTTATCTTAAACCAGTGTTTTCGTGTGTTCCTTGGTTTTGTAAATTTCGACAAGATTTGATTTGACAACTGGGGTTTTTATCAACAGGAACTTTATATACATTATGCTACTAAATTAACAGAATTCGATCTTAGTAATTTCATTAGCATACTTTTGGTGGTTGTCATTTGTTTGTTTTTTACGATGATCCAGGGAGGAGCAAATGCTAGATATGAACAGATCTACCAACTCTAGGATGGCTTGGCTAAGTTTCCTCTCTCTTGCTGTCTGTCTTTCAGTGGCAAGCTTGCAGTTATGGCATCTGAAGACATTTTTTCAGAGGAAGAAGCTGCTGCAATTCAGCTTTCTAGTCCATAATTTTCTGGCATTGATTTATCCTAGGGTATCGTGGAGGATAATCCAAGTTGCAGCTCTGAGAACCTGATGTTCGACATGGTGTTGTTCTACAGATTCTTTTGTTTGAAATCCAAGCCATCAAGGTGACGCAAATCTTCGAGTCTTGTAGTTGTCATCTACTTGTAGACAAAAGTTGATTGCAAACTGTTAAATATATCGTACCTCATAGACGATATATCTACATAGAACTAATTTGCTTTTTCAAATTTTGGATGGAGAATTTTGATATCATCATATTATTGACACTCGAGAAATCTGATTTGATCTGAAATTCCTTGTCCAACCACAATTTGTTTTAGTTGCAGGCGCCAAAAGAGTTGTGTAGTTTTTTTTGCATGATCCAGAATCAGTGGGAAAAACACTAAGAGAAGAATAATTGTTTGCCCTCGGTTTCTATTATTTATTTCATCGTCCAGTATGCAGTTGGTCATCTTTTGTTGTGATAAATTATACACAAACCTTTCAGCTCGTGTTTCGTCATTTGATAGCAATACTGATATCAAGTCATTCTTTAGGTTTATTATAATATGTTGGAGGATGCAATTATTACCAAATCTATGCCGTTCTCCTAATCTGCCATTGATGAAAATAAACTACACAAATGCATCACCTTCTCTGGGCCTTACAGGAAATGATCGATTATGTAGCTTTAGGTGCCTCGAGATTGTAGAATATATATATATATATATATATAAAATATAAAGGTGACTCCTCTCTACCTACAAAACAACTAATACAAATACGGACACAAAGCAGAGACACTCGAGTCACACATTGACACAAACAAAAGGGAAGGCGTGACACACCAGCTAAAGATGCATGGCGTTGTGGCTTCGGGCACTTGGCCCGCCGCACGCAGTCGTACTCATTCTCCTTCCTTCTTAACCTTCTCGCCTCGGTTGGTTGAGAATATGAAAAACACTAAGGGAGGCGCCCATCTTCTACTGCTCCACCTTGCTTTCATAGCAATACGTGGCTCCCCTACTTACTCAAGCCAAGCCAACGAAGCAACTAACAAGTCAACCGGCGAGAAGATCAAGAAGGTCGTCTCAGGTGGTTACACTGATCGAGAAGAAAGCTAAACTGGTGTCGACGTTAAATATCGCTTACTTGGGCAGCAGAAAATGCGTCGTAGGCGAAGGACGCTGCCACAAGCGCATGGGAGGAAGCGGCCATTAAGGCGAGAGAGAGGGAGGTGGAAGCGGAAGAGCAACTGACGAACGCGAAGGAGTCGGTGGTAGAGGGAGTCGACCGGAGGAGGAGCTGCGAATGCTGCTGTGTGACCGCTCTCGCGCTTGGTGTATTTATTATATATATTTCAGTTGATGTTTACAAAGGTTATTTTGGGATTTTTTAAATATTTTTTTCTTGGTTATTAAGGGATTTCAAATGTGAAAAACATTTATTATGGTGATATGCAAATTGGTATGGTGGTATAAATTAATTTTTGCTGGCCTCTCACGTCACACACGTCACTTAAAATGTGTAAAATAATCAGAATCAAAAGACATGACCGAAACAATTTATTTTTTAAAGATTAATAATCAAATAATATATCAAAAAAATCATTAAAAACTAAGCACTTATTGCTGAAGGAGAAAACAATCAAATAGATATCTCTCATTAATCAGTCCAAATCTAAAATATCTTCTCCCACGTAAATTTGAAACAACTCTTTTCTTTATCCTCTTTAAATCCACTAGACAACATTAAGAGTATGGAAAGTGTCTGTCTTCCTTTATATCTTTCTTCTCCTCAAAACTTTAAGGTACGTAATATATATATATATTTATTTATTTATAATAATAAATCCTAATTCACTAAGAATTTTTATTTTATTTAATTTTTTAATCATAATTATATTTCAAAAAAATTAGAATCTAATTATATTTCTCTAATTAGAACTCCTAGAGATGTTTATCAATCATAACAATCTCCATCTTACTAATTATTTTTTCTTAATTTGTGCATCCTTTTGAAAACTTATAAATTATTATTTTAAAAAAATTTAATATAGCTATGGTAATGAATTGGTCAAACACCTGATTCAATAAGTCACAAATGTAACCATAGTCAAATCAGTGATGCCACTTGATTCTAGAAAGATACCTCTATTTCTCTATTTTATTATCAATAAGATTTTCTCCCTCATAAATGTCATCTTTCAATTTTTATCTCACAAATGAAGCTCCTTGTTATAGGTATCTATCATCCACTATACGTGTTTTCAATCATTCGAGATTTTTACTATACCTTCTTTCGGTCGGTATATTTCTTGATGTAATTTTTATTTTATTAGGACCATGCAACCCTATATAATTTTTAAAACTCTATCACAAACCTTGTACTCATAATCCTAAGAATCTAAAAGATCTAAAATATACATTATTTCATCAAATATTTTAATCTTTATTTTACTTCTATTTATGACCTCCATCATTGAATCATCACTCATATTCAACTTATTATTTAATGAATCAAAATAATTCTTCTAAATAGATATGAGTAGCACAAACACAATATAAATATTAATTTCTAAAAAAAATATCATTATATTTGAAGTTGTGAAGGCATCTTTATTATCATCCATAATAAGAGAGCATTAACTGATCTATCATTTCTTTTTTTTCTTTTGATAATTTTGTTTGACATGTCTATATTTTTTATATTTATATCATTAAACATCATCCAAAGATTTGATTTTTGATCTCCACTTATCATGTTGAGATCCATCCCAATTAAAATATCACCCTCATCAACCTCTATCCTAAGTAGTTAACAGCTCACCTTTCATATATATATATATATATATATATATATATATATATATATATATATATATATATATATATATATATATATATATATATATATATATATATATATATATATATATAATAGCATGAGACATAAAAGCTTTTTCACCGTATTTTGAGATTATTGTATCTTTCTCATACGGTAGAAGTTATTACAAGAGTCAACGAAAAACGTAAATAATAATAATATTTTATCTTTTTCACTAATATTTGTATTTTTTTTTCTTGATCTAATATTCCTTTGAACATTGTTTAAATGTTGTAGCAAGTCTTCATCCATCATCTATAACTTTCGCTTTAAAGAAAATTTATTAGTCAAGTTTTAGCTAAATAAAAAATTTCTTACTTATCCCAGATAATAACGATCGAGTCATAATCAATTTTATTTATATTATTATTAGTAATGCAAAATTGAATAGATTTTACATGCTTTATCTCATCTCAGTCTTCAATCATCTTTTCTATCTTAATTTATATGCTCATCCTTTCCATATTTTTGTTAGGTTTTATTAAATAAAAAAATATTTTTTCCTCTTTATTATAAGACAAAACTATTTTTTTCTATCCAATTTCTTCGTTACGAAGAACTGAAGATATTATTATTAAATCTCTAATTATCATATCAAAGATTAATATGTTAGGATTATAAAGGTACTAGAGAGGGGGGGTTTAAATTAGTATTGAATTTTAAATTTTGATGATGAAATCAATTAATAATGTTATGATCTAATTTACGTTTTGAGTGACATATGACTAGCTTCGATCAGGAGAGACAAATTGATTAAAGCAGAAAGAATAATAAGTTGGGCCGGAATTGAACATGTTAGGAGATTGGACGTCAGACCGGAGGAATGGTCGACGTGTCGACAGAAAGCTTCATGCCATAAGTTTGGACATCGGGCCAAGAAGATCAGACATTACGCCTGCTAGTCATAGGTGCCTTGCAAGCCAATCACGTGAGTGATGGCACGTATGACTTGACACGTAATCTTTTTGCTTATTATATTATTTGATAATTTATTATTTTATATTGCTTGTTACTTGAATATATTATGATGTACATAAATCTATGCAATGGGAATAAGATCGTGATGAGATCACGATAATGATATCGATTCACCTTTAAACACATATCCTAAATAATCCCGGTCATAGGTTACTCGAGAAGGACATCGAGATAATCGGATAGATTGGTGTGCTTATACCCGTCCATATGATGGATACAACTAGTCTCATAGCTACTCGTGTGGGGACACTAGGGATATAAGTACTCATTGGAGAATGAGTTCACTGATTGATTTGCTTACTGAATGTTGGAAGGTTAATGATGCCTTATTGTCAAACAACAATTCTGTAGTTCTAGTGGTGTATCTGGTCCTTAGACTTGAGACACCAAGGATGTCCTATATGAGTACTCTATTTTTTATACTAGATTTATAGGTATGGAGGTTCCAAATCTAGCATAGCCGATCATCGGGAGTAGTAGCCAACCTTACGAGGACTATTGAGTATCGATAGAGAATTATCCACTCTCGGTGTCATAAGAGGAATATCTCATGTGTTCTTATTTAGATAAATCCTTAGCAAGGGTCATTCGGATTGAGAGAGCAAGAGTTCTCTATGAGAATCGGATTAGAGCGAGACTTGAGTAGAAACCGTATGAGTCTGACAACACCATACCGGGTAAACGGTCTTTGGGGTATTAAATGGATAAGGGACTATAGGTACACAATAACTGAGGATAGACATGTCTAATGGATTGGATTCCCTTATATCGTCTGGGGAATGCGGCGTAGTGGCCTACTATGTTTGTAGTCGATGAGTCGAGTGAATTATTATAGAGATAATAATTTACAAAGCCAGAAGGAGTTCTGACAAGTATGACTCACGGCTAGCTCGATATTGGGCCTAGAGAGTCACACACATATGATAGGCATTCCGATGAGTAGAGGTTCGGATATGAGATATCTCCCGGAGCCCCTATCTTATTAGATAAACAATAAGCCCCTGAATTATTGGATCTTATGGATTAGATCCAATAAAAGCCCATGATAGATTATTGGATAGAGATCCACTAATCTAAGAGGCTTAGATAATTGGATGCAAATTTAATACCCAATAGGGGAGGATCCATTAGGGTTTGACAAGGGACCTCTATAAATAGGACGGATTCAGTGGTTTATAAGCTAGAGTCTTTGCTTGCCTCTCCTATTCTCCTCCCCCCTCTCTACCTCAGAGCAGGCTTCGAGTTTTGAGGAGCATCATCGCAACTCTTTGTATGGATCACCGCTAGAGAGGAGGGCGCTTGACCTCCTTCACCCTCTCCTAGAGATCTGCAGGGATTCAGGGATATATGACCTCCCTAGGCAACATAATTTATCTTATATGCAGTTTTAAGTTTTGTGGATTTTTACACACCAATCTTCGCATGACGATGAACAAATCTTTTTATGAAATTGATGATTTTGTTTTTTATTCTTATGCTGTGTATGTGATGTCGCTCCCTAAGATTTCGCAACACTATATCCCTAGTGTCCCCACACGAGTAGCTATGGGATCAACTGCATCCATCATATGGACGGATATACAGTACACCACTTTGTCCAATTACATCAATGTTCCTCTTGAGTAACCTATGACTGAGATTATTTAGGATATGTGTTTAAAGACGAATCGGTCTCATTATCATGATATCATCATGATCCGATTCTCATTGCACAGATCTAAGGACATCACAATATATATGCATATATGCAACAAGCAATATAAAGTGATAAATGTCAAAATATAATAAGCAAAAAAACTGTGTATCAAGTCACATGTGTCATCACTCACATGATTGGCTTACAAAGTACATATGACTAGCAGCATTTACTTTAAGCTTTTCATTTTAATTGCAAACTATCTTACTTGCTACAATATTTCGTATGCTTTTAAGTTAAACTTACTTTGTCCAAACTATTTTTATTATATGAAGAATTTCAAACCGATGATTTTTATCCGCTACACTAATTCACCCCCTCTTAGTACCGACTCGTTCCTTATAGTTGGTATCAAAGCCACGTTATTTCTCGTTTGGTTTAACACCCAAAAGAAATGACTCTTTTCGGCTTTCAAGAGGGCTTTTTTATCGTTCATCCTCCTATATTCAATGGGACGGACTACACTTATTGAAAAACTCGGATGAGAGTTTTCTTGCTTTTCTTAGATTTAAATTTATGGAACATTATTGAAAACGGTTTTCTAAAGTCTTCTACTCCAATAAACGAATGGAATGATTTTGAGAAGAAAACTTTTTCTTTAAATGCTAGAGCTATGAATACTTTATTTTGTGCCTTAGACAAAAATGAATTCAATCGGGTTTCTGTTAGGAAAGGGTTTGGCACTAAGAGGGGGGGGGGGGGGGGGGGGGGGGTGAATTAGTGCAGCGGTAAAAACGTCGGTTTCATAAAATCTTCATACGATAAAAACCAAACATAGAAGATAACTTGAAATATCGTGTTCGTAAATGTATTGAAGGTAGTAAGCAAGTAAAGAGGTTTGCAATAAAGAAACGCAAACCGATTTATAGTGGTTCGGTCATCGTCGATCTACATCCACTCCTCTGATTCCTCTTCCATCGAGGCCATCGGCATCTACTATCGATCTTCTTTCAATGGGCGAAGATCAACTACCCTTTTACACCCTTCTTCTCCTTTTTACGGGTTTAGGAGACAACCCTTACAAGCACTCACTCCTCTCTTAAACAGAAATCTAAACTTAGTGTAGAAGAGGAGGATTCTCAAGAGATTGCAGCAGCCTTTTCTCACTTTTGAATTCTCTGTGCTTGTCTTCTTTAACCAGGGATGAGAGGGGTATTTATAGGCTTCAAGTTGATTCAAACTTAGAGCCTAAAAACATCTCATCTTGAGTTTTCCAAGCACGGGCAGTACCACCGCCTGCACTAGGCGGTACCACTACTAGTGTCAGTCTAACACTGACACTACACTGGGCGGTACCACTGCCTGTAGCCTTCTCAGAGGCTGTGTCTGGGTGGTACCACCGCCTGACATAGTCTCGAAGATTGTGCCACATGGTGCTACCTCTTGGGTCATTGTTTGGGCTTCTCATTGAACCCAACACAGTTCTTACATGGGCCCAACTAGCCCCTAATTAGGTTGGCCCAAATCCAAACACAATTACGTGCTAATTACGATTTGTAAGACATATTCTAAACTAAACAAGTCCGTAAGTCTAGTTTCTTTCAGCGAGCTTCCAGCAATCTTCCAACGAACTTCCGACGATCTCTCAGCAATGTTCCGGCGGACTCCTGGCAAGCTCCTGGACTTCATGATAATCTTCTTGGCGAGTTCCGACGAGCTTCTTCCGGTAAGCTCCTGGACTTCTCGGCTGGTTCCTGCAGAACTTCCAACGAACGTTTGGACTTCCAACGAACTCTCAAACTCCCAATGAAATCGCGTCCTTGACTCCGGGACTTCATTTTGCTTTATGTCTTGCTATTGTAGTTAATCCTGCACATGTAAAAACACACTTCGATCTAGACAATTAATACTAAGCATGAATCATATTGTCCGGCATGTCATTGGTCCACTATCGATCTTCTTTCAACGGGCGAAGATCAACTACCCTTTTACAACTCTCTTCTCCTTTTTATAGGTTTAGGAGACAACCCTTACAAGTACCTCCTCTCTTAAATAAAAATCTAAACTTAGAGTAGAAGTGGAGGATTCTCAAGAGATTGCAGCAGCGTTTTCTCACTTTTGAATTCTCTATGCTTGTCTTCTTTAACCAGGGATAAGAGTGGTATTTATAGGCTTCAAGTTAATTCAAACTTAGAGCCTAAAAACATCTCATCCCGGATTTCTCGGGCACGGGTGGTACCACCGCTTGCATTGGGCGGTACCACTACCTGTAGCCTTCTCAGAGGTTGTATGTGGGCGATACCACCGCCTGACACAGTCTCGAAGATTGTGCCACGATGGTGCTGCCTCTTAAGTCACTGTTTGGGCCTCTCGTTGAGCCCAACACAATCCTTACATGGGCCCAACCGGCCCCTAATTGGGTTAGCCCAAATCCAAACTTAATTACGTGCTAACTACGATTCCTAAGACATATTCTAAGTTAAACAAGTCTGTAAGTCTAATTTCTTCCGGTAAGTTGTTAAATCTCGAATTTTGATGATGAAATCAATTGATGAGTTAATTGATCTAATCCATATTATTGAGTTAAGTATGTAGGATTAACTACGATAGCCTGAAAATATAAAGCAAGGAAACTGAAGTCAAGTTTGATGGGTGTTTAAGAGTCCAAAGATTCGTCGGAGATGTTGTCGGAGCCAACCGAGAAGAAATCAAGGACTTGTCGGAGTTTTCGAAAGTCCGCCAAAGAGATCGTCGGAGGTTCGCGGAGATCACCGAGAAGGCTCGGCTACTCGCTGAACTCGTCACAAAATCAAGAACTTGCTAGGAGTCCGTCGGAAGAAATCCGAGGATGTATGAGAAGTCCGCCGGAAGATCGCCGAAAAGCTCGCCGGAAGGAAACTCGACAACTTGCTTAGGACTATGTTTTTAATTATGTATTTTGCATGTAATTAGGGTTGGGATTAAGAGTTAATCCTATAACCCGGTTAGGGGCCAATTGGGCCCGAGTTCGGACTAGTTTGGGCCAAGTTTGGAGCCCAACCAGTAAGCTGAAGTAGTGTATGCGGTGGCACCGCCCAGAGCCTGAAGTATCAGGTAGTGGTACCGTCGGACTGGGCGGTGGCACCGCCCGGCACCCGAGAGTCCGGGCGGTGGCACCGCCTAGAACCCGAGAGTTCGGGCGGTGGCACCGCCAGAACACTATCAATATGGAAATTGACAGGCGGTAGCATCGCCACCGATAGGCGGTGGCACCGCCAGTCACTGGTCAGTATGACATTGACAGGCGATGGCAGGCGGTGGCACCACTAGCCTCAGAAACCCAAGAGAATTCAAAATTTGGAGCCCAAATTTGAATCCTATTGGGGCCTATAAATACCCCTCAATTCTCAACAGAGAATATAACTTTTTATAAGCAATAGATTGAGATAAAAGCCTTAGCAAAGTCTTTAGCAAGTCTTGTTTTCAATTGCTTGAGTGTTCACCTCCTTCTTTCTCGTTGAAACTTTGTAAGAGTGTGAACCACTTGTAAAAGGTTGTAAGAGGGGTATTTGTCCTTCCCCTTCAAAGTGATTTGCTATTGGAAGTTGGGAGCCTCATCGAAGAAGGCTTCGCAACTGGATGTAGGTCATTTTGACCGAATCATTTTAAAATTGGCGTGTTCTCTGGTTTGCATTTACTTATTGCTCTTTACCTTACTACAAACTTTCATACGTGCTTTACTTCCTCATTACTTTTGCTGCACACCTTTACGAATACGCTTTCAAGTTAATCACTTCCGAGTTCGGTTTTTATCGTACGAAAGATTTTTCAAAACCGACGTTTTAATCTGCTGCACTAATTCACCCCCCGCTCTTAGTGCCGCTCCGATCCTAACAATTGGTATTAGAGCAAGGCTCACTCTCATATTTGGTTTAATACCCAAGAGAGATGGCTTACTCCAGCATGCATGAGGGTCACTCTATTATACGTCCACCTATGTTTAATGGGTCGGATTACACATATTGGAAGACTCATATGAGGATCTTCCTCATTTCCATGGATTTCGAGCTTTGGACTATTGTCGAAAATGGATTTGAAAAATCTTCTCTTCCAATGAGCGAATGGAATGAATCGGAGAAGAAGGTTTTTGCTTTAAACGCAAATGCTATGAATGCCTTGTTTTGTGCACTAGACAAAAATGAATTTAATTGCGTTTCAATTTGTGATTCGGCTTTTGATATTTGAAGAACTCTTGAGGTCACTCATGAAGGCACTAGCCAAGTGAAAGAATCCAAAATCAATATTCTTGTGCACTCTTACGAACTTTTCCGAATGAAACCAAGTGAGTCCATCGGAGACATGTACACCCGTTTCATGGATGTCATCAATGGACTCAAAGCTCTTGGTAAAGATTTTTCCAACTTTGAACTAGTAACTAAAATCTTAAGATCCCTCCCAAAAAGTTGGGATCCAAAAGTTACAGCCATTCAAGAGGCTAAAGACCTTAAAACGTTTCCTCTTGAAGAACTTATTGGGTATCTAATGACCTATGAAATGACATGTCATGCTCATGAAGAGCTTAAGAACCCCTTTCCAAAGAACAGGAAGGATATGACTTTTACATCACAAGAAGACCACTTGAAAGGAACATTAAGTGATGAGAACAGTGATAATGACATTGCACTTTTAATTCAAAATTTTAAAAAATTTATAAGAAAGAACAAATTTAAAAATAACACCAAAAACAAACTTGAACATAAAAAGGACCAAGTAATATGCTACGAATGCAAGAAGCCGGGGTACTTCAAAAATGAATGCTCTCAAGCCAAGAAGAAGCAACTGAAGAAGAAGAAAGCTTTAAAGGCGACTTGGGATGATTCAAGTAATTCAAAAAGCGAAGAAGCTAGCAACAAAGAGGAGGCAAACTTTGCGCTAATGGCTTTAAGAGAAGAGGTATGTGATTTAATTAATGAAGATTTATTTTTTGATGAACTTTCTATCACTTTTCACGAATTATTTGATGAGTGTAGAACTATTAGTAAGAAGTTTAATCTTTTAAAGAAAAAGTATATTTTACTTCAAAATAAGCTTGATAGTCTTCAAACTCCTCCATGCTCTAAGTGCGAACACTTAGAAGCAATAAAAAATAAAAATTTACTGCTTAAAGAGACCTTAAACAAGTTTAAGGTCGGTAACAAGGGATTGGACATGATCCTTGCAAACAAGGGTTATGTCGCAAATAGAAGTGGAATTGGTTTTGTGAGAGGATCTCACCAAAATCCTACCACTTTCATTAAATGACCCATATTACACGTTTCACCTTGTTTGAAATGCAACTTTTGTTGTAAATCCGGACATGTTGCTTACAAATGTCCATTTAGGAAAATTAGTTCACATAAGTTGATATGGATTCCTAAAGGAACTATTAATACTTCAATGATGAATAACAAAATTGGTAGATCAATTTTTGAGGCACCCAAAATCAAATGGGTACCTAAAACCATCCTCTTTTGTAGACAAACCTACAAGCTAGGAGCAAGAGATGGTATCTTGATAGTGGATGCTCAAGACACATGACTGGAGATCCATCTCATTTCTCTATGCTCACTAGCAAAGAAGGGTATGTCACCTTCGGAGACAACAACAAAGGCAAAATCATTGGCAAGGGAACCATAGGTAACAAATCATGTTTTTCAATTAATGATGTATTACTAGTTGATGGATTAAAACATAATCTCTTAAGTATTAGTCAATTATGTGATAAAGGTTATATCGTTAGATTTGAATCTAATGCGTGCATTATTGGAAAACCAAACAATTACTTGTCAATGATTGCTATAAAACAAAATAATGTCTACACCATCAACCTTGATAAACTAAGTAATGAAATGTGTTTCTCCGCTTTAAATGATGATACTTGGCTTTGGCATAGGAGATTAGGTCATGCAAGTATGAAACTAATATCTAAGATCTCATCTAGAAAATTAGTACGAGAGATTCCCAATATGAAGTTTATTAAGGACAAAGTATGTGATGCGTGTCAACTAGGTAAACAAATAAAAACTAGTTTTAAACCAAAAAATCAAATTAGCACCACTAGACCATTACAATTGATCCATTTGGACTTATTTGGACCAATTTACACAACAAGTCTAGGAGGAAGCAAATATGCTTTTGTAATTGTTGATGACTATACTAGATACATTTGGACCTATTTCTTAGCTCACAAAAGTGATTGTTTCAAATGTTTCTCTAAATTTTGTAAACTCACTCAAAATAAAAAAGGCTTCATGATTTCATCAATTCGGAGTGATCACGGTGGCGAATTTCAAAACCGTGACTTCCAAAGTTTTTGTGAAGTTAATGGATATAACCACAACTTCTCCACTCCAAGAAATCCTCAACAAAATGGAGTAGTTGAAAGAAAAAATAGAAACCTACAAGAAATGGCAAGAACTATGTTGAATGAGCATAGTCTACCCAAGTATTTTTGGGCCGAAGCCGTGAATACGGCTTGCCACATCATGAATAGGGTTCTAATAAGATCGTCTCTATCAAAAACTCCCTATGAATTATGGAATAACAAAAAACCAAATGTTTCTTATTTTAAAGTTTTCGGTTGCAAATGCTTTGTTTTAAATGAAAAGGATACCTTAGGAAAATTTGATGCTAAATCCGATGAAGGCATCTTTCTTAGTTACTCTTCCGTTTCTAAGACTTTTCGTGTTTTTAACAAAAGAACCTTAGTTATAGAAGAGTCTATTCATGTAGTTTTTAATGAAATTTTCGAGTTAAAGAAAAATAATTTTGATGATGATCTTGGTTTTGATAATTTGAATTTAAAGGATCCCCCTCCTCAAAATAGTAACTTGGATGCATCTTCTTTCGAAATTTCCTTACCCAAAGAATGGAAGTATGTAGATGCTCATCTAAAGGAGTAAATTATAGAAGATACGGGGTTCAAACTCGTTCTTCCTTCAAGAATTTTTGTGCTAACGCTGCCTTCCTTTCTCAAATCGAACCTAAATGCATTGACGAGGCTTTGAAAGATGATTTTTGGGTCATTGCAATGTAAGAGGAATTAAATCAATTTAAGAGGAATGAGGTATGGAAGCTTGTTCCTAGACCTAGTGACCATTTAGTCATTGGTACTAAATGGGTCTTTAGAAACAAGCAAGATGAATACGGTATCGTGGTTAGAAACAAGGCTAGATTAGTGGCCAAAGGTTTCAACCAAGAAGAAGATATCGACTATGAAGAAACCTTTGCTCCTGTGGCAAGATTAGAAGTCATTAGGATGCTCCTTGCCTATGCTAGTAGTAATGATTTTAAACTATTTCAAATGGATGTCAAAAGTGCCTTCTTGAATGGTTTTATTTCTGAAGAAGTATATGTCAAACAACCTCCCGGATTTGAAAATTCTCTGCTTCCTAATCATGTATTTAAATTGACTAAGGCTCTCTATGGCTTGAAACAAGCTCCTAGAGTTTGGTATGAAAGGCTTAGTTCCTTTCT
Organism: Musa balbisiana; assembly: GCA_004837865.1. Classification (NCBI taxonomy): domain Eukaryota; kingdom Viridiplantae; phylum Streptophyta; class Magnoliopsida; order Zingiberales; family Musaceae; genus Musa; species Musa balbisiana. The sequence goes on from CM017192.1 coordinate 22,306,910, forward strand.
TATTTTAAATAATTTTACCAAAGGCAAGGTTGATACTACATTGTTTATCAAACACTTTGAAAATAATTTTCTTATTGTGCAAATTTATGTTGACGATATTATTTTTGGTTCTTCGATGAATCACTATGTGAATCATTTGCCAAGTGTATGAGTCATGAATTTGAAATGAGTTTAATGGGTGAATTAACTTTCTTTTTAGGATTGCAAATCAAACAACTTAGTGATGGTATATTTCTTAACCAATCTAAATATACATTAGAATTGTTAAAACGATTTAACAAGGATGGTTCAAAAGCAATAAATACTCCTATGAGTACTTCGACTAAGTTAGATATGGATGAAAATAGTGAAAATTTCGATCAAAAAACGTATAGGGGAATGATAGGTAGTCTACTCTATCTCACCGCGACTAGACCGGATATCATGTTTAGTGTAGGACTTTACACTATGTTTCAATCTAATCCTAAATTATCTCATCTTAAGAGTGTTAAAAGAATATTTAGATATCTTAAAGGAACTCCAAATTTAGGATTGTGGTATTTGAAATCTGATAAATTTGATTTAATAGCTTATGCAGATGCCGATTTTGGCGGATGCAGGACAGATCGAAAAAGCACATCCGGAACATGCCAATTTTTAGGACATGCACTTGTTTCTTAGACTTCCAAGAAACAAAATTTAGTTGCACTATCTACGGTGGAAGCTGAATACATTGCTGCAAGTGCATGCTGTGCACAAGTTATTTGGATGAAGAATACATTAGAAGACTATGGAATTCACTTGAAAAACATTCCGATAAAATGTGATAATACAAGTGCCATATGTCTTACCAAAAATCCAATTCAGCACTCTAGAACTAAGCATATCAATGTTAGGCATCATTTCATATGCGATCATGTCCTTAACAACAATGTCGTTCTAGAGTTTATTAACACAAAGCATCAACTAGCAGACATTTTTACAAAAGCCTTAAATAAAGACCAATTTGAATTCATTAGAAGGGAACTAGGCATGTTAAATTGTCCCTACGAATAAGCTTGTTTGAATGTATTTTCCGAAAAGTTTTTTCATCCTCTTTCTGTTCTTTCGTGGATTTGATTTCCTCCTTCTCTTTCGATTCCAAATGACATACTAAAAAGTACAGCCCAAGATTCTATCCTATCTTGAGCCAAACACCTCTGAAAAACAAAAAAGGGGAAGAAATAAAAAAAAATTTTCCCTTCCATGGCATGCCAACGGTGGCACCGCCTAAGCGCTCGGTCGCTAGGCGATGGCACCGCTCGAATTGGCGGTGGCACCGCCCGAGATCCGCTTTATAAGAAGGGTTAGGGCCGGTGGTGGAACCGCCCCCCAACCTGTGAGAAACTGGTTCAAGCTCTCCCACAACCTCTCTAACCCTCAATTCCAACCTTTAGAAGCCTAGGAGAGGGATTCTTGTTGGTTCAAGCTCTCCATCTTTTAAGAAATTCTCCATAAGGTAAAATCTGAAATCTTTTCTTTCTCTTCTCATTATTTTGCTTACTCTTCACAGTTTCATATTCTTGATCCATCATCTTGTCTAGATAATGGCTCCCAAGAGATCAACAAGATCAAAAAGGAAAAGGGTTGAAGGAGATTCATATGACCAAAATCTTTTTAGATCTAAATAAGTAGCACTTAGATTTCCAAATTTCGAAACAAGAACTATACATAAGGGTAAACACGTTGATCTAAATAAACTAGGAAACCTAGAACCCATTAGGTGGTTTGCACATTTAGATGCCTTACCTCTCCTATAAATCAATGAACCAATTTATCCGAGGTTAGTTAGGCTATTTTATGTAAACTTATGTGTGGACAACGAAAGCCTAAGTACTTACCTTTTAGGAGCACAGATTAGAATCTTTGATAGTACTATTTGTGAACTAATTGGAATTACTGAAAAGGATAGTGGCTGTTACTTTAGAAATAAATGGGATGTCAATGTGATCGGAGCAACTTACTCCGAAGCCTTAGAAACTATCTTTGAAAATCTGAACCCAGGCATGATACCCAAGAGTTGCGAGCACCTACTACCCTTTAACTCTAAAATTCTTCATCGCATCATGACTAGCATACTACTTCCCAAGCAATTTCATCTTGATGAAATGAGTCAAATAGAGCTAAGCATCATGTACTGGATTATAACCGGACAAAATAATTGCTTTGGATACTTAATCCGGCAACACATGCAGGATATAATAGCTAAAGACACTATGTTACCATATGGGGGGTTAATTACTCGATTAATACTTGCTCATAATATTAGTGTCTCGCTTGATGAAGAAATAATTCAAGTTGATCGTTTTAACACCAATCAATAAGAATCTACTGAAAAGACTTAGATGCACATTTAGCAATTGGTATATGGGTTAGGCAACCTAGAAGGACTGATCCAATTCCCCCACTAGTAAAACACCCCGAAACACCAATTTTTAGGGGAAATGAATCTCCTCCTCCTAGTCCCTTTAGTGCAGCACCTTCAGCTCTTGCTTCATCTTCTGAAGAACTCATAATGGCATAATTGCATCAGATCAAATCACAACAAGACCAACTTAAATCACAGCAAGAGCAAATTCAAATTCAGCAAATCGAAATTTTGACGGAACTGAGACAAATGAATCAAAAAATAGATGTCATGTATAAGAACTATGGATTTCCTCCTAAGGAGTAATCGATATCCCTTCTTATGTGATTCTTGTATGCTTCCTCTTAAAGCCAAGTTAAAGTTTTGTATGACAGTCATGCTTCTTATAAATTTTGAATGAAAACTGAATTTTTTAATGAATTTTGGATGAATGTTGATTTGTTTTATGAGATGAATTTTGGATGGATGCTGCATTTTGTATGATCGATCTTAAGGCTGGATTTCTTTTCTAATGATTTTATAATCACAAATTCTCCGCTTAAATTCCCATCTCCTTTTTGTTGATGACAAAGGGGGAGAAGAATGAGCAAAAGAGCAAAAGATGAAAAGATGACTTGTGATGACTTGACAAATATAAATTGCAAAAATGAAAATGTCTAATACGCATCAATAGCATGACTTATATGAATTGCAAACGCTTGTGTAATGTAAATATTTTATATGCATCATAAAATTCTTTAAGAATATCACAAGATTGATTGATCATATGAAATCATGTCTTACACTTATATCATGCAATTCATGTTGAAAATTCTTATCTCTTGTTGAAGTGATGATTTGACTTGAAAATGATTTTCATAGCTTGAAATGATGAGAAATATGAAGTTTCGTATTTGTTCATGCTTAAAGAGAATAATGATAAGTTCAACGGATAGAACTTATCAGTTCAGGCTTGAATTCAAAATTCTGAATTCAAGTGTTTTTAGTTTGTTTTTTCATAATATGGCATATAGATAGGGGGAGTTATGTTTAACTCCATCATCAATTGATTGTCATCATCAAAAAGGGGGAGATTGTTAAATCTCAAATTTTAATAATGAAATCAATTGATGGATTAATTGATCTAATCCATATTATTGAGTTAAGTGTGCAAGATTAACTACGATAGCCTGAAAACATAAAGCAAGGAAACTGAAGTCAAGTTTGATGGGTGTTTGAGAGTCTGAAGATTCGTCGGAGATGCTGCCGGAGCCAACCGAGAAGAAATCGGGGACTTGTCGGAGTTTTCGGAAGTCCGCCAAAGAGATTGTTGGAGGTTCGCGGAGATCACCGAGAAGGCTCGGCTACTCACTGAACTCATCACAAAATCAAGAGCCTATTAGGAGTCCACCGGAAGAAATCCGAGGATATATCGAAAGTCCGCCGGAAGATCGCCGAAAAGCTCACCGGAAGGAAACTCGACAACTTACTTAGGACTATGTTTTTAATTGTGTAGTTTACATGTAATTAGGGTTAGGATTAAGGGTTAATCCTATAACTCGGTTAGGGGCCAATTGGGCCCGAGTTTAGACTAGTTTGGGCCAAGCCAAGTTTGGAGCCCAACCAGTAAGTTGAAGTAGTGTAGGTGGTAGCACCGCCAGACTGGGCAGTGGCACCGCCCAGAGCCCGAAGTATCAGGTGGTGGTACCACCGGACTGGGCGGTGGCACCGCCTAGAACCCGAGAGTTCCGGTGGTGGCACCGCCAGAACACTGTCAATATGGAAATTGACAGGCGGTAGCACCGCCATCGACAAGCGGTGGCGCCGCTAGTCACTGGTCAGGTAGCACCGCCATCGACAAGCGGTGGCGCCGCTAGTCACTGGTCAGTATGACATTGACAGGCGGTAGCACCGCCATCGACAAGCGGTGGCGCCGCTAGTCACTGGTCAGTATGACATTGACAGGCGGTAGCACCGCCATCGACAAGCGGTGGCGCCGCTAGTCACTGGTCAGTATGACATTGACAGGCGGTAGCACCGCCATCGACAAGCGGTGGCGCCGCTAGTCACTGGTCAGTATGACATTGACAGGCGGTAGCACCGCCATCGACAAGCGGTGGCGCCGCTAGTCACTGGTCAGTATGACATTGACAGGCGGTAGCACCGCCATCGACAAGCGGTGGCGCCGCTAGTCACTGGTCAGTATGACATTGACAGGCGGTAGCACCGCCATCGACAAGCGGTGGCGCCGCTAGTCACTGGTCAGTATGACATTGACAGGCGGTAGCACCGCCATCGACAAGCGGTGGCGCCGCTAGTCACTGGTCAGTATGACATTGACAGGCGGTAGCACCGCCATCGACAAGCGGTGGCGCCGCTAGTCACTGGTCAGTATGACATTGACAGGCGGTAGCACCGCCATCGACAAGCGGTGGCGCCGCTAGTCACTGGTCAGTATGACATTGACAGGCGGTAGCACCGCCATCGACAAGCGGTGGCGCCGCTAGTCACTGGTCAGTATGACATTGACAGGCGGTAGCACCGCCATCGACAAGCGGTGGCGCCGCTAGTCACTGGTCAGTATGACATTGACAGGCGGTAGCACCGCCATCGACAAGCGGTGGCGCCGCTAGTCACTGGTCAGTATGACATTGACAGGCGGTAGCACCGCCATCGACAAGCGGTGGCGCCGCTAGTCACTGGTCAGTATGACATTGACAGGCGGTAGCACCGCCATCGACAAGCGGTGGCGCCGCTAGTCACTGGTCAGTATGACATTGACAGGCGGTAGCACCGCCATCGACAAGCGGTGGCGCCGCTAGTCACTGGTCAGTATGACATTACTAGCCTCGGAAACCCAAGAGAATTCAAAATTTGGAGCCCAAATTTGAATCCTCTTGGGGCCTATAAATACCCCTCAATTCTCAATAGATAATACAACTTTTTAGAAACAATAGATTGAGATAAAAGCCTTAGCAAAGTCTTTAGCAAGTCTTGTTTTCAATTGCTTGAGTGTTCACCTCCTTCTTTCTCGTTGAAACTTTGTAAGAGTGTGAACCACTTGTAAAAGATTATAAGAAGGGTATTTGTCCTTCCCCTTCAAAGTGATTTGTTAGTGGGAAGTTGGGAGCCTCATCGAAGAAGGCTTCGCAAGTGGATGTAGGTCATTTTGACCGAACCACTTTAAAATTGGCGTGTTCTCTGGTTTGCATTTACTTATTACTCTTTACCTTACTGCAAACCTTCATACGTGCTTTACTTCCTCATTACTTTTGTTGCACACCTTTACGAACACGCTTTCAAGTTAATCACTTTCGAGTTCGGTTTTTATCGTACGAAAGATTTTCCAAAACCGACGTCTTAGTGCTACTCCGATCCTAACATGAGCTTCCGGTGAACTTCCGACGATCTCTCGGCAATGTTTCGGCGGATTCTTGGCAAGCTCCTGGACTTTATGATGATCTTCTTGGCGAGTTCCGATGAGCTTCTTCCAGCAAGCTCCTAGACTTCTTGACTGGTTCTTGCAGAACTTCCGACGAACTCTCGAACTCCCAACGAAATCGTGTCCTTGACTCTGGGACTTCATTTTGCTTTATGTCTTGCTATTGTAGTTAATCCTGCACATGTAAAAACACACTTCGATCTAGACAATTAATACTAAGCATGAATCATGTTGTCCAGCATGTCATTGGTCCACTATTGATCTTCTTTCAATGGGCGAAGATCAACTACCATGTTACAACCCTCTTCTCCTTTTTATGGGTTTAGGAGACAATCCTTACAAGCACTCACTCCTCTCTTAAATAGAAATCTAAACTTAGAGTAGAAGAGGAGGATTCTCAAGAGATTACAACAGCATTTTCTCACTTTTGAATTCTCTGTGCTTGTCTTCTTTAACTAGGGATGAGAGGGGTATTTATAGGCTTCAAGTTAATTCAAACTTGGAGCCTAAAAACATCTCATCCCAGGTTTCTCGAGCACGGGCGGTACCACCGCTTGACATAGTCTCGAAGATTGTGTCACGACGGTGCTGCCTCTTGGGTCACTATTTGGGCTTCTCATTGAGCCCAACACAGTCCTTACATGGGCCCAACTGGCCCCTAATTGGGTTGGCCCAAATCCAAACCCAATTACGTGCTAACTACGATTCCTAAGACATATTCTAAGCTAAACAAGTCTGTAAGTCTAGTTTCTTCTGGCGAGCTTCCGGCGAACTTCCAACGATCTCTCGGCAATATTCCGGTGGACTTCTGGCAAGCTCTTGGACTTCACAACGATCTTCTTGGCGAGTTCCGATGAGCTTCTTCCAGCAAGCTCCTGGACTTCTCGGCTGGTTCCTGCAGAACTTTCGACGAACGTTTGGACTTCTGACGAACTCTCAAACTCTCAACGAAATCACGTCCTTGACTCCGGGACTTCATTTTGCTTTATGTCTTGCTATCGTAGTTAATCATGCACATGTAAAAACACACTTTGATCTAGACAATTAATACTAAGTATGAATCATGTTGTCCGACATGTCATTAGTCCCTCGACGCTTCGTTCGATTCTTCAGCGTATCATCCTCTCTTACGGCCTATTGCCCAATCGGTCAATTGACTCCGTAACTCTGATATCCTTGGTGCAATATCCGCTTTTCTTGGCCCGATGCCTGAATCTATGGCTTGAAGCCTTCTATCGATACGTCGACCGATCCTCCGGCTTGACGTCCAATCTTTTGACATGTTTTCCTCCGGCACAACATGATTCTTCTTGCTTTAATTGTTTCATCCTAATCGAAGCATCCTGCATCACTCAAAATGTAGATTAAGACATAAACACGTATCAATTGGTTTCATCATCAAAATATGAGATTCAACAGTTTCTACTTGCAAAACAGCTTTCGATATTTGGCACATTCTTGAAATCACACACGAAGGCACAAGTAGGGTTAGAGATTCTAAAGTTAATATTATGATGCATGATTTTAAGTTATTTCGAATGAAACTAAGCGAGACTATTGGTGATATATACACCCGTTTTATGGATGTTGTTAATAGTTTAAAAGCTCTTGGTAAAAGTTTTTCGAATCTTGAACTTGTAAATAAAGTTTTACGATCTCTTTCTAAAAATTGGGATCCTAAAGTAATAGTCATTCAAGAGGCCAAGGATTTGGATACTTTCCCTCTCAAAGAACTTATCAGGTCTTTGATGACCTACGAAATGACTTATGTGGCATATGACGAACTTGAAAATAATCTTCCAAAGAACAGAAAGGATTTTGCGCTTAGAATAAAAGAAGATCACTCCGGCGAAAGCTCAAATGATGATGAACTTGAACTTCTCATTATAAAATTTAAGAAGTTCATGAAACAAGAATTAAAGAATAAAAACAAACTTAAAAGGAACACAACTACTTGCTATGAACGCAAGAAGCTGCGTCACTTCAAAGATGACTATATAAAACTAAAGAAGTTGTCAAAAGATAAATCGAGCACATCCGAAGACAAGGAGCAAACCAATAAAGACGAGGTGGCCTTTCACAATGAGATATGTAACTCACCCGAAATGTATTTACCTTATTTTGAAATAACTTGATGCTTTTCATTAGTTATTTTTAAATTAAGAAATAAAATAATAAAAATATAAAAAATTATCATTCTTCTTTTTCTAGTTATTTTAAAAAAATGATCATGACAATTGCATGTTTTATGATAAAGGAACAAAATATTATATTTAAATATAATGCTTGTACACCTAATAAGATTAATTCTATGTATGTTTTAAGAAGCAATAATGCATATTTTTCTTATTGCTTTTTTATTTTGATTTTGATTGAAAATGCTCTATGTTTAATGAAATCATGTTTAATTATTTAATGATGTATAATGATGTAAGACGTAATAAATGTTAAAAGTCTTGGTACCATGCTAAATGATTTAATTATGCATAATGATTTGAAGTCTTGGTGATTTTTATGATAAATCTTGTCTTTGTCTTTTGATTTTAAATATCATGCATGACTTTGACTTAAAAGTAAAAAAATAAAAATTTGGGCATTCTCGCATGAAATCAATCACAGAAATTGAAACAACTAAAATGAGAATACATCATTGAAAATTTCTCTATCACTATCTTATCGAGTTTTCAAAAAGAGATTAATGAATCTATTTATATTTTGAATCTCTTGAATTATGAAAGTGATTTTGATGATTATGAAATTGAATGAATTTTGTCTATACCATGATCTTGATTTCTTGAAATTATAACTTGAGATTTTCCCTTATATGAATCAAGATCTCTCATTTGATCTCTTATGTCTCTTTTTGTCATTTACTAAAGAGAATATCTCTTTCAGAATTCATGACTTAAAATTTCTTTTGAAAATCTTTTACTATTTGATATCTTATAATTCTATTTTCTATATATTAAAAAGAAGTATTATTGAAATCATAATCTTGAATTCTCTGAATCAAAACTTGATATTTTCCTTATGTGAATCAAGATCCCTCACTTTTTATTCTCAAATAATTTTTTATATTTTATTAATGAGAATATTTGTCCAAATGAATCATAATGTTTCCTTGATTATTTTTTATTTGATACTCATAACTTGAGATGATGTGTTTTGATGTTTGGAACATTGTATACATAAATTGATTTTTCTTTCATGTTTCGATACTCCCTTATTTTCATGAAGTATAACTCATCACTAAATTAATTTTTCTTGTTATTCTTTATGTGATGATTTAAAAATTGATGAAAAGATAAATGAATTGCATCTTTATATTATTATTCCCCTCTTTTTGCCTATGACAAAAGGGGAGAAAATAAATGATGAATATTTGGTATCGACAATCATGAAGTGATAAATGCTTAAAAATATTGATTTAATGTTTGGTATCATGAAGGCCTTAGTATCATGCATGAGATAAATGATGAATGTTTGATATCATGATTAAAATGTTGATAAATACTTAAAAAATTTAATGTCTTAGTGTCATGAATGTTATGCCCAAAATGATGTATCATGAATGCTTGAGTATTATGTATGATATGCCCATAATAATGATTGATTTTTTAGTATTATGTATGAAGGATGAAATGTAAGGTTTTGAAATTGTGCATATTTTAATAATGCACCAACATATTGAATTAAGAATGATAATTTATCTTTGTCATGATTTGAAGATTGAAGTAAAGAGAAAAGAATTACAATATTATATTCTTCCCTTCTATTTGACAATAACAAAGGAGGAGTAAAATTTGCTAGCTTGCATGCTAAATTTGCTAGATTATAAATTGTAAGGAGAAAAACTTGATAGGAAGCAAAATTGCTACCTTGCACTTCTCAAAAGAGAAGAAAGAACTTACTATCTTGAACATCACTAAGTTTGCTAGCTTACATATTTCAAGAAGATACAAAAATATGCTATCTTGCAAATCACAAAGAAAAGTAAACTTATTAACTTGCATATCGTAAAAATTGCTAACTTGCATAATGTAAAACTTACTAGAATCGCTAGCTTATAATATAAAGAGAAGCAAAAAGTTGCTATCTCAAGAAAAGCAAACATGCTAAACTTGCACATTTCAAAAAATTACTAGCTTGCATGTTCAAAACTTGCTATATTACTAGCTTGCATATTTAAAAAATATTGCTAGTTGCACTTCTCCTTTTTGTTGATGACAATGGGGGAGAAGTCATGATGACAATCATACATAGAATGATGTATTGAAATTTTAATTATGCATGATTTTATGATGACATATTGCTAGGATTAATGATTAAAATTGCCTTGACTTGAATTCATTTTGAATTCAAGGTTCATCTCACATATGTCATATTGATAGGGAGAGTTAAGGTTAACTTTGTTATCAATTAGTTATCATCATCAAAAAGGGAGAGATTGTTGAATCTCGAATTTTGATGATGAAACCAATTAATAGTGTTTATGATTTGATTTATGTTTTAAGTGACGCAGGAAGCTTCAATCAGGGAGAGACAATTAAAAATAGGAAGAATCATGTTGGGCTGGAGAAAAGCATGTTAGAAGATTGGACGTCGAGCCAAAGGATCGGTCGACGTATCAGTAGAAGGCTTCAGGCCATGGGTTCGGGTATCGAGCCAAGAAGAGTAAAAATTACACCAAGGAAATTGGAGATGCTGAGGTCAACTGGCCGATTGGACAATAGGCCGCAAGAGAGGACGATGTGTCGAAGATTCGAAGAAAGCGTCGATGAACCAATGACATGTCATACAACATTTGATTTGCTTTGTAATAATTGTTTAGATCGAAGTAGGTCTTAAGTGTGCAGGATTAACTATGATATCGATCAAGGCATAAAGCAAAATGAAGTCTCGGAGTCAATAACGAGATTTTGTTGGGAGTTAAAGAGTTCGTCGGAAGTCCAGACATTCGTCGGAAGTTCTGTTAGAATTGACCAAGAAGTCCAAGAGCTTGCCAAAGAAGGTCATTGGAACTCGCCAAGAAGATCATCGTGAAGTCCAGGAGCTTGTCAAGAGTCCGCTGGAACATTGCCGAGAGGTCGTCGGAAGTTCGCTGGAAGCTTGCCAAAAGAAACCTAGACTTACATACTTATTTAGCTTAGTGAATGTCTTAAAATTTATAGTTAGCACATAATTAGGTTGGAATTGGGCCAACTCAATTAGGGGTCAATTGGGCCTAATTTGGGCTATGTTGGGCCAAGTGAAAAGCCCAAATAATGACCTAACAGGTGGCACCATCATGGCACAATCTCCGAGATTGTGTTAGGCGGTAGTACTACTAGTATAGGTGGTGGTATCGCTCAGACACAGTCTCCGAGAGACTGTCAAGCGGTGGTACTACCAGACTGAGTGGTAGTATCACCCAGTGGCAGAGTGTCAGGGGGTGGTATCGCCCAATGCTAGTGTCAATGTCAGTGCTTCATGCGATGGTACTGTCCAGCATAGGCAGTGGTACCGTGAGTACCCCAAAAATTGAGGATGAGACATTTTTAGGCTCCAAGTTTGAATCCACTTGAGGTCTATAAATACCCTTCTCATCCCTGGTTAACATATACAAGCACAAAGAGCTTAAAAGTGGGAAAATACTGTAACAATCACTTTAGAGATCCCCTCCTCTAATTCTAAGTTTAGAATTCTATTTAGGAAGGAGTGAGTACTTATAAAAGGTTGTCTCCTAAACCTGTGAAAATGAGAAGAGGGGTGTGAAAGGGTAGTTGATCTTCACCCATTGAAAGAAGATCGTTAGTAGATGCCAGTGGCCTTAACGGAAGAGGAATCGGGAGTGGATGTAGGTCACGACGATTAAACCACTATAAAACTCGATTTGCATTTCCATTCTTGCATTTACTTTAAGCTTTTCATTTTAATTGCAAATTGCCTTACTTACTACACTCATCCGTACGCTTTCAAGTTAAACTCACTTTGTCCAAATGATTTTTATTGTACGAAGAATTTCAAACTGATGATTTTTATCCGCTGCACTAATTCACCCCCCCTCTTAGTACCAACTCATTCATAATAGGCGGTACCACCGCCTAGTCTGGCAATATTATCGCCTGACATAGTCTTGGAGACTAAGCCTATAGTGGTGCCATCGCTTGGACCAGTGGTGCCACCGCTTGACCTAACTTTTGGGTCATTGAATGGGCCTTTTCTCTTGGCCCAAAACAATCTCAATTCAGGCCCAGTTGACCTCAAATTGAGTTGGCCTAATTACATTCTAAACCAACCCAATTACAACTAAAACTACTTCTATCTAGATAAATTATTACAAGTAAGAATGCTAGGTTGTCCGGCATGTCATTAGTTTATTCAGCGCTTCGTCTGACCCATTGGCGCATCGTCCTCTCCTTCGGTGTATTGCTCAATCGACATGTTGCCTTCTCACAACATCCAATCTCCTTAGTGCTGTTGGAAAATCTAAGGGCGATATCACATACACAGTAGAATAACATAAAAATAAAATCCTCAATTTTTGAAAGATATGTTCGTCGTCATGAAAAGATTGGTGCGTAAAAACCATGAAACTTAAAACTATGTATATAGAAGATTGTGTTACCTAGGGAGATCGTATATTCCTAAATCTCTACAGATCTCTATGAGAGAGTAAAGGAGGTCAAACACCCACCTCTCTAACAGTAATCCATACAGTAGAATTGCGACGACGCTCCTCAAAACTCTAAACCTGCTCTAAGGTGGAGAGGGGGGAGGAGAATAGAAGAGGCAAGCAAATGCTCTAGTTTATGAACCACTGAATCTCTCCTATTTATAGAGGTCCCCTGTTAAACACTAATGGATCCTGCCCTATTGGGTATTAGATCTCCATTCAACTACCCAAGCCTCTTATATTAGTGGATCTCTATCCAATAATCTCTCATTGGCTCTTATTGAATCTCATTCATAGGATCTAATAATTAAGGGGCTTATTGGATATCCAATGAGATATGGGCTCTAGTGGATATCTCATATCTGAACCTCTACTCATCGCAACACCTACCATATATGTGTGACCCTCTAGGCCCAATATCGAGCTGGTTGTAAGTCATACCTATCAGAACTCCTTCTGGCTTAGTGAATTATTATCTCCATAATAATTCACTCGACTTATCGACTGCGGACGTACTAGGCCACTACGCCGTAGTCCCCAGACGATACAAGGGAATCCAATCCATTGGACCTGTCTGTCATTAGTTACTATATATCTATAGTCCCTTATCCATCTAATATTACAAAGACTATATACCGGGCATGGTGCTGTCAGACCCATACAGTTTCTACTCGAGTCTCGCTCTAATCTGATTCTCACGGAGAACTCTTGCTCTATGTAAGCTATGACCGAGATTATCCAGGATCTGTGTTTAAAGGCGAATCTGTCTCATTATCTTGATTTCATTACAATCTGATTCTCATTGCACAGATCTAAAGACATCACAATATATATATATATATGTGTGTGTGTGTGTGTGTGTGTGCGCGCGCGCAACAAGTAATATAAAGTGATAAATACCAAAATATAATAAGCATAAAGACTACATATCAAATCACACGTAGTATCACTCACATGATTGGCTTATAGGGCACCTATGACTAACATGATCATCATCATACCTTCTCTCCCTTTATCATCAATAAAAAAAAGTGCAACTAGCAAGTTTTTGAAATATGCAAGCTAGTAAGATAGCAAGTTTTGAATATGCAAGCTAGCAAGTTTTAGAGATGTACAAGTTTAGCAATTCTTTGCTTCTTGAGATGAGCAAGATAGCACTTTTTTTTTTCTTAATATTGTAAGCTAAGTAATTCTTACTTCTCTTTTGAGATGAGCAAGATAGTAATTTTTGCTTTCTTTTGCAATATGTAAGCTAGCAATTTTTTCTTTGCGATGTGCAAGCTAGCAAGACTTTCTCCCCCTTTGTTATTATCAAAGAGAAGGGAAGCATACAATAGTATAATTTTTCTCTTTTTTTTATATCAATGATTCAATCATATCATGAGATATAAAATCATAAATATAAGGCAATTGTACATAGTAAAATTCAAGTCATAAACATTCAAGTGATATATCATGGTTAATTTGAATATATCTCTTTTTTAGTTAAAGCAAAAATCTTAATTTATAGAAAACTCAATTCATAAAAATCGAGAAATCAAGATATAGAAAGAAAAAGAGGGGAGGTACAAAAATTTATATCAATGATCATCACATGAAAGATATTAAAGACCATGAAAGATCAATACAAAAGATCATCAGTCTTTTATATTATAAAGTAAAACTTTAAAATATAATAGATCAATTTGATGATCAATACAAAGAAGTCATAATGAATCTTAAGTTGAGAAATTAAGATTATAATTTGTATAAATCTTCTCTTAAATAAAAACATTATAGAGAATTTCAAGAATATCAAGAAATCAAGAAAATGATCATGATTAAAAAAAATCTCCTTTTTAGTGAATAGAAAAAGGAAGAATTATAATAAACGATCTTGATTTAGATAAAAAATGTAAGTCATTGAAAATCGAGAAATCAAGATAAAAAACAAGATTCATTTGGATAAATCAAATAGTAAAAAAAAGAATCATAGTAAATAATCTTGATTTATAAAAATATCAAGTTATAATTATCAAGGAATCAAGATCATGATTTGGATAAAACTCATTCAAATTCAAATCATCAAATCACTTTCAAGATATTCAAAATGATATAAATAGATTTATCAATCTCTTATTGAAAAATCGATAAGAGAAATTTTCAAAAAAATTTCTTTTTATATGTTTCAGTTTATGTGATTTATTTTATGCCAAATCATCAAATCACAAGCATGTCTTTATCTTTTATGCCAAAGAAAAACATGCATCATCGTTTAAAACTGAAAAAGTAAATTTTATCATAAAAATCATCTAGATCAATAAACCATAAATCATAAAAATCATCATTACTTCAAATCACCATGTATAATTAAATCATGAAATCATCAAGCATGATTTCATTAAACATAAAGTATTTTCAATCAAAATCATTTTGTTTCGGCTAGTGAGCTTTGTGAAGTGTGTTGGATCTTTAGTCATAAGCCTTGAGCATCTACTATCAAAATTTTAGTTTTGCTCTTAGCTTTCGATTATAAAAATGTCTACAAGAAAGATGGGTTTCCTTTAGGTACCCATTTGACTTTAGGTCCTTCACAATTGGATCTATCTATTTTAATTTTTGGCATTAAGACATTCATAGTTCCTTTAGGAACTCAAACTAATTTATATGAGTCATACTTTTTAAATGAACATTTAAAAGTAAAATGACTATATCTACTACAAAAATTATATCTATTTTTATGGGAAACATGTAACGTGGGTCTTTTAATGAAGATAGTTGGCATTTGTTGAGTGCTACTCACAAAGCCAATTCCTTATGAACGTGACTCTTATTGGCAAGAATCATATTTAAAGATTTACTATTAATTTTAAATTTATCTAATATTTATTGTAATAATAATTTTTTCTTTTTTCAAGAATCTAATTCTTCACATTTAATGCAAGAGTTTTAATATGCATGCTTATTTTATAATTTTTTAAATTCATTAGAAGAAAAAGCAAGGTCCTTTTTTAGTAATTTATAATTTTTACCAACTAATTTAAATTTATCATACAAATCATTAAATATATCAAATAATTCATTATAAGGTAAAGACATTTTAGTTGAGTCATTTACCTCGTCATCGAGAGCCATTAAAGTATAGTTCGCCACCTCGCCTTTCTTGGTTTACTTCTTTACTTCGGATAAGCTCGATTCATCCTAAGTTGCCTTAAGTGTTTTCTTCTTCTTTGGCAACTTTTTCTTTTTAAGTTTATTTTTATTTTTTGATTCTTGTTTTTATGAACCTTTTAAATTTACTTGTGAGGAGTTCAAGGTCTTCTTTTGTTTTAAGTACCAAATCCTTCCTGTTCTTTGGAAGATTATTCTTAAGTTCATCATGTGCTATACATGCCACTTTATAGGTTATCAAAGACCTAATAAGTTCTTCAAGCGGAAAGTTATTTAGGTCATTTGCTTCTTGTATTGCCGTTACTTTAGGATCTTAATTTTTTGGAAAAGATCTTAGAATCTTGTTTACAAGTTCGAGATTAGAAAAATATTTGCTAAGAGCTTTTAAACCATTGATGACATCCGTAAAATGGGTGTACATGTCAATAGTGATTTTGCTTGGCTTCATTCGAAACAATTCAGAATCATGCATCAAAAGATTTATTTTAGACTCTTTAACTCTATTCGTGCCTTCATGAGTTACTTCTAGTTTCTATCAAATCTCATATATAGTTTTGCATAAAGAAATATGATTAAACCCATTTTTGTTCAAAGTACAAAATAGAGTGTTCATAGCTCTAGTATTCAACGAAAAAGTCTTCTTCTCTAAATCATTCCATTCATTCATTGGTTTAGAAGACTTTTGAAAACTATTTTCAATGATATTCCATAAATTGAAATCTATAGAAAACAAGAAAACTCTCATTTGAGTTTTCTAATTTGTATCATTTGTCTCATTGAACATAGGAGGACGAATGATAGAGTAACCCTCTTAAAAGCCGATAAAAGCCATTTCTCTTGGGTGTTTAACCAAATGAAAAAAACTTTGGCTTTGATACCAATTGTTAGGATCAAGTTGGCACTAAGAGGAGGGTGAATTAGTGCTTTTGGAGAACTATATCGATCGTGAAAATTTTATAATGGTTCTATCATCATGACCTACGTCTACTCTCAATTCCTCCTCCATTAAGGCCACCGACGTCCACTAACAGTCTTCTTTCAATAGGTGAAGACCAACTATTCTCTTACAACTATTTTCTCTATTTGATAGACTTAGGAGAGAACCTTTACACCCCTTTTTACAAAGTTTCCCTCACACTCTCCTTTAAAATAGTCTTTGAACTTTAAGAGGAGGGACTCTACTTTATAAGGTTTACAACTTTAGAATCATAGAGTTTTATTCTACTTTCTTACTCTCTTAAGTAGGAAAGATTAAGGTATTTATAGACCCCAAATAACTTCAAAAATTAGAGCCAAAATTTAAATCCTCAAGATTTCGGGGTATTAGTAGTACCATCGCCTATAGCATTGACATTGGGTGGTACCATCGCCTGACACAATCTTGGAGACTGAGCTGTTAGCAGTTCCACCACATGGATCGATAGTATCACCGTCTGACCCAACTTTTATATTATTGAATGAGCTTTCTACTAGGCACAAAACAATCCTAACTTAGGCCCAATGTACCCATAATTGAGTTGTTATGGTTATACCTAAAACTAATTCAATTACGACCTAACTACAATCAATTAAGACAATCGATTACAAAACTAGAATTCTATATTGTCCGACATGTCATTGGTTCATCTGGCGCTCGTCCAATCCTTCGATGCATTATTCTCTTCTTTGACATATTACCCAATCAACATATTGACCTTCTGTAACTTTCGATCTCCTTGGCGTAATGTCCGATCCTTCGACACGATGCCTAAACTCACAATACGAAGTCCTTCTGCTAGTACGTCGACCGATCCTCCCGTCGACGTCCAATCTTCTAACATGTTCAATCTGGCCTAACGTTTGATTCCTCCTACTTTAATCGATTTGCTTTTTCTGATTGAAGTGAGTCTTGCATCATTGAAAATGCATATTAGATCGTAAACTCATCAATTGATTGTATCATCAAAATCCGAGATTTAACAGTCCATCCTCCGACACGTCAACCAATCTTTTGGCCTAACGCCCAATCTCTCATATGATTCACTCTAGCCTAATATTTGATTATTTTACTTCAATCGATTTATTTATCTATGATCGAAATTAACCCTGTGTCACTCAATTTATACGTTCATTAGATCATAACTTTATTAGTTGATTTCATTGTAAAATTGAGACACTACTTTCTTACGTCGTAGAAAAAATCCAAGATTTTCACCATATGACAATAATTAGATAAAATAAATATCTCTTTTAAATAAATCCAAATAAATCTTTGAATTTCCTTTCACATAAATTTAGAAGAATTATTCTCTCACCCGTCTCTAAATCCACTAGAGCACACAGTGTCTCCCTCTATATGTCTCTGTCATCAAAATCTTGTGTTACACTAATTATACGAAAAGTTCGAATCTGATTGAATTCCTTGCAGTAGTTTGAATCTAATCATGACTTCTAAATAATACCATTCAGTCGTAACAAAAACCGTAAAGTTTAACACCTAAAATATTATTATGATATAAAAATTAGTATAATGGTATAAATTTGTATATAATTTTTGTTGTTGTTTCCTTGGTCTCTGACATCACATCAAGTATACAAAATATATAAATTGAGAATATAACAAAATTTAAGAGGCTCCTAATTTATTTAAAAATAAGGAATTAATCTTTAAGAGACTTTAGTCTCCAAAAAGTTCTCTAGTGATCCACACCTAACCTTCCAACAACCTATAATCACTTTGTTTCTGTTGCATTAATGCTTGTGTATGTAAGTCATCAATTCTTAAAACACGTAAAACAGAACATCTCTCGTGATTTCAATTGCATGTGCTCTGGCCTAAGAAACAAAGTACAGAATAATTGGACGGTCCCGATTCTCGTCCATCTGCCCATGCACACATCTGAGCCGTTCAATCTGGTGATATGACGCATCAGTGTGGACTCCACCCACCCGTCGCGTTACCGCACCTGACGACGATGGACGGATGAGACGGGAAGATGAGAGGAATGGACGGTCGAGATGGGCTCAGAGCCGCAGGCTCCAGTTTTTGGTGACGGTGGGGAAGGGTAGGTTTGACGGTCGAGTGGAATTTGAACAGCCGTTGGGGAGAACGCGAGCGAGCGAAGGTATGGCGGGAAGCGACGCCACCGCGCCACCCAACGGTCAACCGCTCGACCGGCATAAAGCCGCTCCCTCTTCTGCTGCCTCCTCTCCACCCTTCCCTCCTCCGGCGACACTGCGTCCAGAGCTCCAGCTTCTCCTCTCCTCTCCTCTCCTAGGGTCGGTAAGTGTTGTCCAATCCGGCTGCTCTTTGTCATCTTGGTGTGATTACTTGAAGGAATTCCCTTCATGTGTGTTCGATTTCAAATCTGATAAGAGAAACCTGTCTGAATTCGATATCAGATAATTTTGGAATTAGATAATCGGGATTGGGGTTCCGGACAAATTTGTCTCAATGATAGATTAGTGTATGGAGTCGAAGTTTTTCTTTGTGTTATAAGCAATCGGGATATGCTGTTTAAGGGATACATCTGAGAGAGATTGTCATGTATGATTATAGAGGGTTGGGACAAATCTGTTTCTAGAAAAGATCAAATCTTTTCCTCTTTTTTTTCCCTCAATTGGCAACTGATAGGTAACAATTATCCAACCATATTCCATAAGTAAATGAAAGAGTGGAGGACAAAGTAAAACATGAAAACAACAGATCAATAGTTGCGAGAAACCACATGGAGAACAGGATCGGATTGACATGAACTTGAGTAGTCACTTTCATGGCATGAAATAGAGAAACCACCCATGTAGCTTTCTTGAAAAGCTCATCCGCAAAGGCCACAGTATTCCTTGCAATACTGGTCTTGAAGATCATCTGACATGCGTGAATTCAAGAGTCCTCTTTGGCTGTTTTCCAGGAAGGCAGAATAAATTCTGATGAGTGCAAAGGTCTCAATTAGGTAAGAAGGTTCAAGTCTAATTAATCCTCAGTCTTCATCGATTTATGGACTCTTGATACAATTGGATAGGAGACCAGAATGTGATTTATACTTTCAGGTTGCTCTCTACAAAGAAAGCAAGAGCCATCTGTTTTTCATCAGTCCCAAACTAGCAGTTCAAAATAGTTGACCTAGCTCTTATGACCTACCCATCTGAAGACTTCTTGTTAAGAACTTGAGTCCAAGTTCCTGATTTCTCTAAGGTCTTCTCATGCGAATTTTTGCATTACTCTCATACAATATATCTTTTTTAAGGCCACTAAGAAAACACATTGCTCATTATTTTTTAATAGGCCATTGTCGTTCATACAATAATTTATTCCATGCTTGATCATCGACCCTCCTCTTTTTTGTCTGACATAGAAGTCTAAAAAACTTTCAGATGGTCCTATGTTCATCTGTTAATGACTGACATTCTTATGCTTTAAAGGATTGGATTATAAAATTGTTTATAATCAAGAAGAATTAATTTGTTTAAGTTGCCCTTTATTACTTCTGATTATCTTATTAAGTGCATAATTCTGCAGAAATTGTCTGATACAAATTTGTGTATTGAATTGGTACCAACCAAAGATATCTAGCTGGGGGCCTTAACATTTCAAACATGGAAGATCTGAATAAGCCATTGCTTGATCCAGAAAACTTTACTCGAGATTCAATTGATTTGGTAAGGATGTAGAAAGTCCTTTTTGAGGAATCATTTGAAAATTGTTACTCTGTTAGATTAACTGAAGATAATACAGGAACGCATGCCCTTGGATGAAGTTTTTGAACAGCTAAGAACTTCTCGAGATGGACTTTTGTCAGCAGATGCTGAGCCACGCTTACAGCTTTTTGGCCTAAATAAGCTAGAGGAGAAGCCTGTGAGTTATGTTGTCATTTTTTAACAATTATGCATTCTTCCAAGTGAATAAAGGTGAACTGTAACCTGATATCTTCCTTTAGAATCTTGGCCTACATTGATAACAATGTTATGCATTTGAAATTAGGGGCATGATAAGCCAAACTATTGCTGATATTCTATGTTGGTTTAAATTTAGGAAAATAAGTTTTTGAAGTTCCTTAGTTTCATGTGGAACCCCTTGTCATGGGTTATGGAAGCTGCAGCAGTGATGGCAATCGCACTTGCTAATGGTGGAGTGAGTTGTCTCAGACTATTTTGTTCTTTTTCTAGAACTTGGTTGTGGATAAGTTTAACCTTCTAACTGTGTTTATTCTCATGTGTATATGTGTATATCGTTTTTCTCAATGCTGCTCCTTGACTCAATTTCCATGTTTTTTATCTGGTTATTAGAGCGAGGGTCCTGATTGGCAAGACTTTGTTGGAATTATCTGCCTACTGATTCTCAATTCAACAATTAGTTTTATTGAGGAAAACAATGCTGGAAATGCAGCAGCAGCACTTATGGCTCGTCTTGCTCCTAAGTGCAAGGTATCTCCTGGCTGTTTTACTAAACTAGTCTTTGCACATATACTACCAGAGGCAGTCATATAAACTCATAAATGATGTCCAGTAATTGATGGAGGATAAACAGATTCAGTAGCTTAGGAACATAAGAAAATAAGATAAAGCATATATTATGTCAACAAAATCATGGAGATAAACAAATTATGTAGGTTAGAAACATCAGAAAACAAGGTAAGCAAATTTTATGTCCACAGAATAAGGCCCACAACTTATATGGCATTGAGAACTCAATAATACAATAGTATTTATTCTGGCTGGCCTTTTAGCGAAAGTTTCTTAATTTTGCTGATTGAATGCCCTAAATTGATCTGTTTTTCTCTCATTAGTGTATTTAGTATTGCAGCTATTGGTTGCATTTTTTTTGTTAATCTTGTCATTTCATGGAGGATGAGTGTCTCTACAATTGTTTTTTCATGCTTTTAGCTCTTTTCCTTCTGTATTAGGAATAATAAATCCCTTGATCATGGTAATGTATTTGTTACTTTCGTAAGTTACAGTGTTGACTGAGCATGCATGTCCCTAGGTACTCCGAGATGATCAATGGCAAGAGAAGGATGCAGCTATTCTAGTACCAGGGGATATCATCAGCATTAAGCTTGGTGATATTATCCCAGCAGATGCTCGTTTGCTTGAGGGTGACCCTCTTAAAGTTGACCAGGCAAATCGTTTATCTTTTTCCTTCCATAACAGCCTTTACATTTCTGAAGAACTGATGATTATTTTGATATCTGATGGAATTATTGTGTAGCAAATTGCATAGTGAGAAATATGAGAATGGTGAATAAGACATCCATTGTGTATCTTGATTTTAGTTCTTCCATGCTGCAATAGCCCATGATATCATATGCTAAACTAGTATTATATCATTCACAAACTTTACAAGTTATTTTTCTGAGACTTTATTATGATGATGCAGTCAGCTCTGACTGGTGAATCTCTACCTGTCACAAAGATGACCGGTGACGTAGTATTCTCTGGTTCAATTTGTAAACAAGGAGAGATTCAGGCTGTAGTAATTGCAACTGGAATTCACTCTTTCTTTGGGAAAGCTGCTCTTTTGGTAGACTCTACAGAAGTAGTTGGGCATTTTCAGAAGGTAAGCACCGCCAAAACCATGGAAATAATATCTTGTTATTCTTCAGAATCTGTCAGTTCACTGATATGTCATAATAGATGACGTTGAGGATATGTGAAATGCAGTATTTGCAAATCATCATGTAGTCCAATATACCTACTTGTTAAATATGATAATTGCAACTTTCTTAATCAGACTATTAGCATATTTTCCCATGTGGCACAAAATAAACTGGAATGAGTGGAACGAAAATACCTAGAGATGACTAACCATAATTTCAAACCTTGATATTATGTAAAATTCAATACCTTAACCCTAGCAATGCATGCAATTGGCATATTCACTAGTGAACTTTTTTTTCTTATGACTATATAGCTGACCAGTTGACTTATTCAGGTTCTTACTTCAATTGGGAATTTCTGTATATGCTCGATAGCCGTTGGAATGATTCTTGAGATCATAGTCATGTTTCCAATCCAACATCGTTCATACAGAGATGGAATCAACAACCTTCTCGTTCTTTTAATAGGAGGCATACCCATAGCTATGCCGACAGTGTTATCTGTAACCCTTGCAATTGGTTCTCATCGCCTCTCTCAACAGGTATATCCTTGGAGTTTAACTGTAATATCCGGACGTTATCTTACATCTTTGTACAGGGTGCAATTACTAAAAGGATGACAGCCATCGAAGAATTGGCTGGAATGGATGTTCTTTGCAGCGATAAAACTGGCACACTCACCTTGAATCGACTCACGGTTGACCGGAATCTTATTGAGGTATCAAAAGGCTTTTTGTTTGCTCACAAGTTATACATGATGTTTCAAAAAAGATTTTATTATTAATGATCACACATTTCTGCCTCAACTATCAGGTATCAATTGAATATATGACATAGCATGAAGAAATGTAGGTTTATTAAGGGCTTGTTTTTTATATCTTTGCCATGTATCAGAATGCCAAAGTATCATCCTGTAGGTTTTCAGTGATGGCATGGACAAAGACATAATTGTTTTGCTTGCAGCAAGAGCCTCAAGGCTTGAAAACCAGGATGCCATTGATACTGCTATCATTAGTATGCTTGCTGATCCTAAAGAGGTAAAACAGAAATTTTGATATGAGTTTTGTAGTTCTTCATATAACATTTTGCCTTTGTTTTTTGTCTATGAAGTCAAAAGTTATAAATGATTTTTACTACAGGCACGTGCAAACATCACTGAAGTGCATTTTTTCCCCTTCAACCCAGTGGACAAACGGACAGCAATTACATACATCGATTCAGAAGGAAACTGGTATCGAGCTAGCAAAGGCGCTCCAGAGCAGGTGCTGGCATTAAGATTATAAAGAACGAACATAATCCATTAATTCATTAAGACCAGTTTCATGTTGAAGCAAAATCTTTGGATCTAACAGGGTTGTAAATGAATATCCAATTGGCTATGAAGATATGGCTCTAGTGTCATTCGAAACATGTTTTATATCTATCTCTGCTTAAAAATCTGAGATTTTTTTTGTCATTACTTCAGATTCTAGATCTAAGCCACAATAAAGACAAAATTTCTGGAAAAGTTCATGCAATCATTGACAAATTTGCTGAAAGGGGACTACGCTCTCTTGGAGTTGCTTATCAGGTAAGGCCTGGAGACTTGATAAAATAATTAAGTTATACACACTAGTCAGAATGAACTTGAAATTTGTATTAAGTTGAATATATTTCAATTTTTTACAAATTAGATTATACAAGGTGGCTGTCGATTACAAATTCAATATTTCTGTCTGTTTCTAGCTGCTCCATGTGGCAGTTGCAGTTTGCAAGTTAAGCCTGCTTGTAATCAACTTGATGCATGTTAAAAACATTTTCAGGCCATTCCTGAGAAAACAAAAGAGAGTTCAGGTGGTCCATGGGTTTTTTGTGGCTTATTGCCATTGTTTGATCCACCTAGACATGACAGTGCTGAGACCATTCGGAGGGCACTGAACCTGGGTGTCTGTGTGAAGATGATTACTGGTACGTGTAGGACTTCAAGAAATTGTTATGGTTGCCTCATTTAAATTGTTCTATTTTGTTAAATAATTATCTTTCTCAATCTTATAATTCAAGTCAAACATAGATTGTCCCGTGTTTTGTTGCTCATACAATGCAGTCCTAACATGCCAATCTGCCAATTAAAGAAACTGGACATGCAGATAGATCTAAGTAGTTCAAAGCAAGTGGAGGTTCAAAGAGTTGTCAAAGTTTTAAAAAGATGATAGTAGGAACCAGGAAGTAGACATATGTATAACTGTCACCATTGAAATATAAACTAAAAGCTCATATTACTGTAACCATTACTCATATGACAACACGGAACAGTTGCCTTTAGTAATAACAATTAAAGGAGGGTAAATACCTTTTTATTTGAACTAAATTTTATGGATTTAGTTCTCCTCACTTTGTTGTTTCTTTCATTTGCTAGCAGAAACAATCCCTCTATGATCCAAAGGCTTCCTCTGGATTAGAGCTTCAGTCATGTAATTAAGTAGATGTTCACGTTTTACAGAGCATCGACAACTTTGAGTATCAATCTGGAATGAAAAATAACAATTTTCTATTAAAAGGATGGAGATCAATTTATTTCCCAAGACCTTATAACTCTATCTATCTGATCATGGGAGATATGACTTAAGATATTGATGTGTTCTTTTTCCTCATAACTATGCATCCTTGTACATAAAGTTAGAGAATTGGTGTCATGGACCATGGTAGGGTCATATATGAGTGTTAGAAATATCTGGTAAAAAAGAAAATACCAGAATCCTTATCCACATAAGGTGGAATTATGTGAAAGGATCTTCAGCGGCTGGCAAGGTGACCACCCAACAAAGGCTGCCCTTAATTTTAATTATCAGCAAATTAAGAATCATAAATATGGCTGATAGCAGTTGAAGAAAACTTACTCTTATTTATATGGTGATTGATCTGATGATTATCAAGCCTACTGAATCTTGACAAATTGGCATTCCTGAAACCTTCAATTTCTTTTACTTATTGCTTAACAACAATTTTTACTCCTGTAGGTGACCAGCTATCCATTGCTAAAGAAACTGGAAGACGCCTTGGAATGGGAACGAACATGTACCCTTCCTCATCATTGTTCGGTCATGATAAAGATGAAAATGAAGCTCTTCCAGTTGATGAACTTATTGAAAAAGCAGACGGATTTGCTGGTGTCTTTCCTGGTAGTTTGAATTGCTTAATGCATCTTCTGAGCATTCTGTCATAGCTGCAAGTTTTGGCATAAATGTTTCCTGGCATTAACCATGCGTTACGGGAGTATGTTTGGCACTTCTAATATGAACTTTCAGAATGGAGTGAACATGTTCCTTTTTGTCAACTTTCAGAGCATAAGTATGAGATTGTGAAAATTCTCCAAGAAAAGAAGCACGTGTGTGGGATGACAGGAGATGGTGTCAATGATGCTCCTGCACTGAAGAAAGCAGACATTGGAATAGCAGTATCAGATGCCACTGATGCTGCTAGGAGTGCTGCTGATATTGTTCTTACGGAACCCGGCTTGAGTGTCATTGTCAGTGCAGTCTTGACCAGCCGGGCCATATTTCAGAGAATGAAGAACTACACAGTTGAGTATTAAAGGGAAAATATTCTTTTTTTTCCTTCTTTTTCTTATAGGTTAATTTATTGGTAATCATTATCTAAAATTGATGCAGATTTATGCTGTGTCCATTACTATACGAATAGTGGTAAGTCAACCTGAATAATCTAGGTTTTTCTCTCACATCAATATTGATGTACAGATCATCCTAATCCACTATGTTTGGTTCTTCTGCAGCTTGGGTTCATGCTTCTCGCTTTGATTTGGGAATATGATTTCCCTCCTTTTATGGTTTTGATAATAGCCATTCTGAATGATGGTAAGAGTTATTTGCAGGATTTGGAGCACACTAATTCATGAAAATCTTCTCTACTAGGAAGCCATCTTAAATGGAAGTGTTCATTTTGTGGAAGCTTCATAACCCGTCATGTGAATCAGTATTTTTCTTCAAATTCAAATGATAGATTGCAATGTTAACCATGCCAACCTGTCCGTATGAGACACATATTCCCAACACAATCTATGTTCTGCATGAATATAGCAGTGCCAAGTTTGTGCTCATGGGCACAACCTCTGTGCTATGGTACTTTCTAGTTCTGGAATGGCATCTCACTTTGAAGAAACCTTATCCGAAATATTTTTTATGGTAGTCTCTTGCTAAGGATATTTTTCTATTTTTATTTAATGCAAAACCTATTTCCTGATCATTGAAACCATACCAATACAGAGGGACAATATTCAGGAAGCACATACAAACAGTTTCAATATCCAAAATATATATATCATGCTGAAAGCAACAACAATATCCGAGATACAATCAGTGATTATAAAAAATTGTAGACATATAGTACGATCGCTGCTTATGTTGTTTTATTTCTACATAATATTTTATGAAAATATTTGAGTGATTAGCATCATGATATGTTTTTCTTTCAAGGGACCATCATGACAATATCCAAGGATCGTGTGAAGCCATCACCACACCCTGATAGTTGGAAACTCAATGAGATTTTCGCTACAGGTGTTGTCATAGGGGCTTACCTTGCATTAGTTACAGTTCTCTTTTACTGGGCTATCATCAAGACTAACTTCTTTGAGGTACTGCAGTTTATGTTGTTGTTATTTATTTACCTTTTATTCATGTTCTGATGGTTCATTTTAACATGAACTCTTTGTCTTTGTTTTGTTTAATTGCAGACTCATTTCAAAGTTAGAACTCTCAGCAGCAGCATTGAAGAGGTCTCATCTGCTGTATATCTGCAAGTTAGCATCATCAGCCAAGCTCTTATATTCGTCACACGTAGTCAGAGTTGGTCATTCTTAGAGAGACCGGGTACTCTCCTAATGTGTGCATTTGTTATAGCTCAGCTGGTAAGTGCTCTAAAAATTTGTTATTAAGTTGTCCATGTTCATTGCCAAAAGAAGACCGTAAACTTGGTTCTCACATCTAGAATACATAAAGCAGCTTAGGGTCAGATGAAATGCATGCAAACTTTGATTTGTTCAATGATATCTATGAATATGTGAATTTGTTATAGCTCCGCTGGTAAGTACTCTAAAAATTTGTTATTAAGTTGTCCATGTTCTTTGCCAAAAGAAGACCATTAACTTGGGTCTCACATCTACAATACATAAAGCAGCTTAGGGTCAGATGAAATTCATGTGAACTTTGATTTGTTCAATGATATCTATGAATGTGTGCATTTGTTATAGCTCCGCTGGTAAGTACTTTTGAAAAATTGTTATTAAGTTGTCCATGTTCTTTGCCAAAAGAAGACCATAAACTTGGTTCTCACATCAAGCATACATAAAGCAGCTTAGGGTCAGACGAAATGCATGCAAACTTCGATTTGTTTATGAATTGTTCTGTTGTTCTTTGGTGTCTAAATTTTCCAAGCCCTTCCTTCTCAAGCTATCATGTGTTAAAATGCACCTCTAGGATACTTTCACTGCTCAATTTGATGAACCGAATGATACGGCTGGCTCTTATGGTTAAATCATGCATCGACCAATAAGCTTTACAAATTGGTGCAGGTTGCCACCCTGATTGCAGTTTACGCACATATCAACTTTGCAACGATTCGTGGTATAGGCTGGGGCTGGGCTGGTGTGATTTGGATTTACAGTTTAATTTTCTACATTCCTCTTGATATAATCAAGTTCACCGTTAGATATGCTCTCAGTGGAGAGGCATGGAATCTGCTGTTTGACAGAAAGGTCAGTACACGGCAACTTCTCTACTCTTCTCTCCCTGCTTTCGAAATTCTTATTCCTTGTGATAGCTAGCGAAGCTCAGATGTCAGAGTTTGATCATTAATTACGCCAGTTAAAAATGTAGCTAGACACTCTTATGCTGCTTCTGTATTTTCTTGAATTTTCTTTACGTTGCTCAGAGCAATCAAGTTAGAAATTGCCATCACGAGCTAATCAGTGTTCTCACTCTATCACAGACTGCTTTTACTTCCAAAAAAGACTACGGAAAGGAAGATAGAAAAGCTCAATGGGTAATCTCCCAGCAGTCCTTGCAGGGGCTTATACCTTCTGATATTATTGCCAATGGAAGACGGTCTTCTTTGATTGCTGAACAGGCAAAGAGACGTGCTGAGATAGCCAGGTAATTGAATTAACAACAAAATACTTATGTATAGGCAAAATCATACTATTAAACATGATATGATTCAGATAATCGATCGATCAATAAACTGACAGTTTCTGTCTTAATAAATGGTGGCCATTTGGAAGTTAAGTAATTCTTGAGATCTTTATGCGGATTGTGATTAGTCTCTTTCTCTTCCTTTACGATCGTCTTCATTTGAAATAAATTAAATATTCACTCATTTCCAAGTCGTCGTAAAATTCTAGGTCTTTACCATTCCTAAAATTCACTCCTATCGGACACGATCCTTCACTCGGAATCTACTTGAAGAAAGTTCTCTAACTTGAGAACATAGTTTATGTCAGTAGTTATTATTTATTTCTCCTCATTCAGTATGCAAGAGATCCTGGCCATCGATCAAAGCTGACCTGAATGGCTATAGCCAAAATTGAGACTCCTTTCCGTATTGTACTAATTATCAGATCGACTGCTGTGATACTTTGCATTGGCAACAAAAAGTTTGGCAGCATGTGAAGAGTTTGTTCTTTACTCGATGATCCTTACCTCAACAGTTTTGTTTCTTGAACATCTTGTTTGGAGTTATATTCTTTTCATGGTTTCATTCTAACAAAGAGATGTTCTGTTTTGCAGATTGGGAGAAATACACACGCTAAGAGGACACGTAGAATCTGTAGTGAGACTTAAGAAGTTGGACATCAATGTTATTCAAACTGCTCACACAGTATGATACCTACCAGCGATAACCTTTTCACTACAACTGCGGAATAGATTCATGAGATTCCATCGGCTCCGGTTAAAGAACTTTTGCTCTTTTACTTTTCACCACATTCTGATAAGCCCATAATATGAACAAGATAGGTGATTTACGTTTATGATAGTCATTAAAATGATGGATTCAGACAATGTTCCTTCATGCAATGGAAGTGCCAGTATTTTTCTTGTCAGACCAAGTCATGGTCAGATGTAATTGAGTTGTCAGCCAAATAATGTACACTCTGATTCAAACTTCAATACCATTGAGAAGAGTAAACAAAAGTCTCTTATTCTGTTTAGTTTACTATATATATATATATATATATATATATATATATATATATATATACACACACACACACACACACACACACACTGGTTGATGAAATTGTCCTTTCTGTTCTATAAAATTAGCTGCTGAGTAGTTTGTTTTAGTAGATATTGCAGTCTCTATTTTCATGTGAGCATTTGCTGATAAAAATCACGTTGAAAGAGAACATAATTCTGAATGTTCCTCTGTCAAGCAAGATTAGATCCATCCTTGTTCAGAAATTAAATTTTACTCCTCTTTTATATGATTTGTTTGTAACTTTTAGCCAATAATGAAGCTAATCATACTGATCCAGAATAATCAAATAAATGACACAGAAAAAAGTGGATGAGCTTCAAGTTCCACTAATATGTGGAAGAAGCATTCTCCTTTTGTCGAGTGTAAATGTTGGGCCAGAATGGATCATTAAAAACTTGAACATTGAACTAATGAAAGAAGCTGACAAAAGGAAAAGAAATCACTGAGGATCTGCTCATATTAATAAAAACCCAATCAAGATTTTAATAACTTGTTTCTCATTGTTTTCTTTATTAATTACACAATCATCTTAATGGTCAATTAATATGATTTTTTTTTTTTTTGTGTTGCTTAAAAGAAGCTCACAACTGGACCATAATTCAAAGTGGTCTTACTAGGGTTCTTGAAATAGCTTTATATCCTAAAAATAGCTAAAACTCTGACCTTTTATTTCCCTCAGCCCGAGCCCAAGCAACAATTTGTTGTTGTTAGTTTCTATAATGAACCAGCTAAAAAAAAACCTGATTGATTTAAATTTGACTGGATAAGATATCAGTTCCATTGATAACATTTATGATGATGACAACAACAACAACAAGAACAAGGAGGATGACTTGCTAACAAAGAACAACAATAATAGTAGTAGTAATAATGATGATGATAACAATAATAATAATATGTATAGTTTTAATCACCCGACCTGTTTGAGATCAAGCAAACTCAAGCCGATCAACAACCATCTGTTTATAAGGATTAGGGCCAATTGGAGCTCAAATATGGGCCGACTCGGGCCTATTAATTTACGAGGAATCCCCTATTAGTTTAGGGGGTTGACATTGGAGCCCCTTCCTATAAATCCTAATTAAAGCTCTTCGCTCTTCGCTCTTCGCTCTTCGCTTCTTTCAAAACCCTAGTGATCGAACCCCAGAGCGCAGACGAAACCTTGGTCATTCGCCCATGGCGGAAGCCACCGATGGCCGAAGCGACACGAAGAAGAAGAAGAAGCGGAACAAGCGAGTGAGCGTGGAGATGGAGGCTCTGTCTGAGGCCGCCGATCGCGTCGCCCCGGTCGTCGGCTACTTCCCCTCGGGATACGATCCCCGGGGGGAGGGCGCCGATCCCAGCATCAAGGTCTTCAGGAACAAGAAGAGGCCCAACCGCCTCGAGCTCGTCGTGAGTCCCAGTGGCACCGGCGTCGAGTTCGTTGGCAAGAGCTACGCCGGCGAGGCCGCGGGAGCACAGATCTGTAGCTACGCGCTCGGGGTCCTCGACAAGGAGTCGCAGACCCTCAGGATTGTGCCCATCGCCTCCAACAAGGTTTCTTATCTGAAAAAAGATCATTCTTTTTGTTGCTATTCATCTTAGCCACTAGATTAATGGTAGACGTTCGAACTACGGGTTTGGCTTCGAAAAGCAATCTTTTCCCAGAATTTGTTCGTGATGTGGTTTTAGCTACTTTTTGCATTAGTGGGTCTTTAAAATTGGAGATTTTTGTATACTACTGACATCGTTTAACTTTTTGTAACAGATTTCTAGATTACTAGAGTTTAAGAAGACCAATGACTTGTTTTTCTTCAAACATATTCAGAAATCAGATTTGCTGTTCATGTTTTAGTTGAATAGCTTAAAAGAATTTTTTGTGCAACAAGTAATCTGCGTTGTTTAAGACCCTTAAATTAATTAGTGGTAATGCTCAGTATATTTTAGTAGAATCTTTATATGTTGTTGAAACAGACATTTGCTGATTCTGGCTTGTCGTACATCTGATTTTCATTTTGTGCTTGTAATCTTGAAGGATCCTATGGCACACTGATTGGATCTTTCATTGCTATGTTTCTCAGTGATGCACCTAATATCTTTTTATCGGGGTCTGTATACTATGATGTGGGTATTTTGTTCAACGTATTCAAAGATGCATCTCGTTGTTACTTTTTTCCCCACCACACTTTATGTAAATTTAACATCTTGATGCCTCATTACTTAAAAATATCAGAGGATCCATAGTTGCTGTCTGTATGTTTGAGCATGTCTAACATGGAACTCCACAACAAAGGGCAGGTTCACGAATTACACAAAATAAGCATCTTATTGTTCATGCATCTGTGTCATGACTGCCGAAATTATTCGGGTTACGAGTTTAAGCCTCAACTTTTGGTTCCTCCAATTTATGAAGTTATTGCACCCATATAGTACCGTATCTTGATTTAAGTGATTAATGCAGATCTTAAGATTGGAGCCACGGTTGAAGATGAATCCTTTTGCTGATACAGAAGTTTCAGACGGTTTAGCTGAAGAGAGTATTGCTACAAGCAAAACAGAACGAAAAATGGTGGATCTTACTAGTCTTTATGGAACAAAGAAGGATAGGGACAAGGTAATGGCTTTTACCTTAGTACTTATTACCTAATATGCCATTTCATGTTTTGTGGATTCTTTAATATTTCAATTTCAGCAATTTGAAACCTCAATGTACTTATTTATGTACATTCCTTCTTAATCTACTTGGGTTATCTTGGTATAACTGTATATGCAGCTGCTTGCCTCTATTGCTGTATATGCCTCAATCACCTGCATGCTGCAATAACTGACAACATTCTTAATTCTTTTTATGTCATTGGTTGATTTCAAAATGATAGTGCAATCTTCATTGAAGCAATAGGAGGTTCTTGTAAGATGATAAAGGTTCAAGAATCTTTGTCTTACAAGGATCAATAATCAAGAAAGTACCTAACCAAAACTTGGGTAAGAAGGATAAATGCAACTTTTTTGTTTGTGTGGATCTATAATAAACTTCACTTTTGAACATTAATTAGGGGTCTTCTGTTATTAATATTGTTTGTCTTATTTTACATCATTAATTAGGTCTGTGTTGTTAGTAGCAAGGAATAGCATGCTCCATGCTAGTTAATGATCTAAATGAAATAAAATAGCATTGATAACATGGATCCCTGATTATGGTTTGAATGTCAAGTAAGGCAAATCAAATATTATTATGGTTGCAACAGGAGCTTTGACATTTTATGTTCGTCTTTGTTCTTGAGTTCTCTTGGCTGGAATCTTGTTGATACATGAGCCCTTGAAGTACTAATAATTCTTTCTTTCTGGCAAAATTTTAGACTGTTGGTATGTATTTTAGTTGTATTGGCTATAAAATAGAAGGATGGTCAGTACACGAGTTTCTTGCCAATGGAGGGTCTCAAGAAAGTCAGATTATGCAGCCTTATTCTCATAAGAAGACAATCTATTTCTGTGACTCAAATTAGGGTCACCCATGACATAGAGGAGTAACCATACTGTTGTCAAACATTGCCTTCTATATTAGCTTAGAGAAGACAGACCTAAAAATTGTTTCAGATCTGAGTCTGTACCACTTGTCTCCAAGCCTAGAACCCCAGCGATTTCGAAGCCCGGATAAAAGGCTGGAATTAAACTGATAGTCAGGTGGAATTGTCTTCCAGTGAATTCTGGCCTGCTGAAATTAGCTGTTCCCATGAATATGGGCTGTGCAAGGCTGATTTAGGCTGTTCCAGCTTGTCATTGACCTGATCTGATTCTTTTTCTTCCTGATTCTGACCTGTTGAGCTTTATCTTTAACTGCATGGAGAAGTTAAAAAGTAGATATCTATTCTTTGTCCAGAGGAGTATGTAAGTTTGGTCCCTAGAGTCTTGAGTTTAATTATATTTCAAAGATGCCTAAGTCTGTACAAAGCAAGGTGTACATTTTCATTCGGACCAGTATGTATCAGCCAGTATTTACTGGTGCAAATGTGAACTACTTGCAAACTGCCCAATTTTGAGTGGTCCATATGGGATAGGGCTTACCATTGTTCATAGTGTGGTAAGCTTTTTTTTAACCCTAAAATACCTCATGCTGTTTGTCACCCATCAGTGGTACTCCTATCACACTCTAATACATTTTGCTCCTCCTTTTGCCCCCATTCTCCTCCTTTTTCTTGCTTTGTCATGCACTCCTCTTATTCTTCAGCTTCTCCTCCTCTTTTTTTCCTTCTCTTTTTCTCGTCCTACCCTTTCTAGTAATGTGGTACTTATTGACATGTGTCAATTCGTCAGTTTCCTGTCAGGTCCATATCAGTCTAGCTGATGACTCATATCAATCGCAATCATTGGTATAGATTATTTGATGTGAGACAAATATGTCTTTGTGCTGGTCTTTTGCACAATCATGGTACTTTCTGATCAACAAATAGCTAACAATGCCAGAAGGAAAAGAATCAGGCTGTATTAGTGGAAGTTAGCTGTTGCAGGTCTAGCATCTTTCAAGTGATGGGAGGCATGTCATCTTGACTATGTTAGCTATCTTGTCTTTTTTTTTTTCCAATGAGAAAGGAGTCTCAATTGAAATCTACTTTGCTTTTCTAATATAATTTGTTATAGAAAACTCCATGGCATCTGTTCAATGATTAATTGATTTGAGTTTTGGAACTCTCTGACATAATTAGTTGTTGATCTCTTCATTTTTTATTGTGGTCCATTTCTAAAGTTTCTTCCAGGCTTAATGATTCACTTATATACTACATTTGATCTACATGGTGCTGAAGAAGCACCTTATCTTGCCCTCGTGTGTTTTGGTGCTCTATCTATGATCTACCTTCTTTGAGAAAAGCTGTGTAGTTCTCTCATTTTAGCAGAATGTAATATAAACTTTCTAAAAATCTGAGGTGCAGGTATGATAAAGCTATTTCTTTGCTATTTGATCATGGAATGAATTCACTAGTAGCGAAAGCATTGTTTTATATTTTAACCAAGATACCATATGCAGGATAACAAATGGAGGTCGCTAATCCAGCAACGTAATGATTCTTCAGCTCGTGAACATCTAGAGAACATTAATCTCAATGCTGACGGGGAGAGTCAGGTTCTTGAAGATACTTTAGAAACAACCACTCGGAACATTCCACCTTATGATGCTTCTGCTGACACACCAGAGAAAGCATACCTTTTGGATGAGATTATTCCCAAAGGTGAAAGGGTTCACCTCCTGGATATTTTGGACGATTTACACTCTGGAACAGATATCCCTTCAAAAAGTTATCCAAGTTTTGTTTTTAATCGTATGCACAAACTAAGGGAGATTCAGGTGCATTATCTTGTTTCTTTGACCTTATTACTGAACATTATGCTTGATCATTTATTTAGTATTTTGTTGTTGTCATTTAACTTAGTATACTTTATTCCTTTACAATGATCGAGTGAATTCCGCTAGCTTCTTGTGTCTTATTTGGTTATATTATGCCTTCTATTATTGCATATGATCTCATTTAAGCTACTCCATTTATTGTTTTAAGGCCTATAGACAATTCTTATAAAATAATTAACTAATTACATCGGCCTATATGAGCCAATACATAAATATATTTGAAACAGAAGTTGCAGAACTTTTGTAAGTATGTTTTTACTTTTCCAACTTGATTCTCATGCAGTAATTTAAACAACTCTTGGAGCATAAGGTTAAGCAGTGGTGTAATGAAGTCATGTGACAGGCTACTTGGTTCTTGTCTAATAAGCCTAGTTCATCAAGGTAAAAAAAAAATTGATGTACTTTATTTTTTGCAGATGCCAAACCCATAATACAAACTGGCAAATTTTTTTCCGATAGATTTTACATAAGTGTGATACGGAAATATTACCAATTGTTCACTTTGAAAAGGGAAGTCTACCTAACCAACAGCTCCCTGTTGTTGAGGGAGGCATTTTTTTGGTTATAAGGTGAAATCCTTGTGAACATAAGCTAGGCAGCACATGAGAAATACCTGTAAATTTTTTCTTCCTTACATGTTCATCACATATGTATTCATGCCTCTAGTAGATGGTACATTCTACTAAAAGAAGTTAGAAACTCATCAAAGGAGGTGTTTACTTCCATAATTTCTTTTGTTTTGCTGTGAACCGTGAAAATCAGGACTTAAATTTGGGTATTTTTACAAGATAAATTGAAGTCCTCTAGTGTGGAACTTGAGCATATGCTCATGAAGGCATCTACTTTATAATTACTTTATGTGTCCAGATTTTTCTCTTAGTGAAGTCGAGAGCGTCTGTGCAACATGTGTTTTCTAGTCATTTAGCATTCTTGATGCTTGTTAATAAAATGTATTGTTTCTTATTGAATGTAGACTTCAGTTAAAACTTTTCTTATCATGTTACTAAGTTTTTAGGGAGGAAAAGGTCATATGAAGCAAGCACGTAATTGTAATCAGTGGCATCACCACTCTGCCAAATATACACACTTGATAAAGAGAAGGAAGTTCAATTAAACAAAATGTGACTGTGTTTCTCGATCAACCTATTTTGTTATTGTACCACGAACAATCATTTTTCTAGAAAAACTAATGTTTCATCTCCTGACATTTACAGGATGAGAAAGAGAGAGAGAAACTGGCGTGCATATTCTCATACATCTCTCATCTTCAAAATTTTTGGGAACGATCACGCCCTTCTCGGCATTTTAAGTCCGCTTCTCACGGCAAATCCACCGACCACCACAAGATTCCACGCATTGTATATCAGAAGCTGCTGAGGATGTTTTTGGATCATGAATCAAATGTGCTATCAACAGAGAAGAATGAACTTCTTATCGGGCACATACTGGTGCTCACACTTTTCGCCGATTGCTTCCGAACAGACCCATCTGACATTGCAAGAGACTTGAAGATGACTGTCCAGACTCTAAAACCATACTATCAACAATTAGGATGTAAAATCTTCAGGGAGTCCCCTTCTGCTACCATGTTTATGATTCTTAATGCTCCACTGCAGTTCCCAGAGATAAGGAGGACTCAGAGACGCAAGTAGCCATCCCAAATTACTGCCGGTACCAGATAATTCATATTCATGCATACATGTATGTGACGGAGGATGAGCATTTTCATGTATCTTTTACAAGAGACAGGTCTTGCTATCTATTTGTAGCACGAGAAGGATGATTGCAGTGCCTAGTCTTTTATTTTTTGGTGTTTCCTGCTGCTCAATTGAATGTGTTCTGAGATGCAAGGGCTCATCTCTGTGCGGATACGTTATCATAAAAGGGCTATTATTATTAAATTGGCGGCTTTGCATATGATTGGGTATAAGACGGAGGACTGCCTCGAGACCAACCTCCAATTTTTGTGGCTACTCATTTTCTTTCGCGGTGGGAGATCATTTTGCATTGCTGAATGCTAACACGTTGTTGACACACTGGTGGTAATAACTTGTATGGCTCGTTATATGACATTGCTGTGATTCTTCAGAATATAATTTGAGTTTCCATGTTCATCCGAGTGTCTAAGCTCAAAGCCATTTCAGATATTTTTGTTCAAAATCCAACTCTATGCTCTACAAGTAAAATTACACTTACCGCAAAGCCCCCTTGTAAAGTTAAATATTCATTCACATTCCATGAACAAATAAGTTAGCATTTAGTGTGTGTGTGTGTGTGTGTGTGTGTTTTTTTTTTTATTACAGTTTATTAAATAAAATATTGTGTATTTTTCTCAAATATCAAGTACACACTAAAGCTACTGTTTTTTTTCTAATTATATAACATTACCCCTTTTTTTTTTTTTAAAGCAATGAGTAAGCTTTTTTGTTTTTAGCTAGCTGGTATCTTCATATATAATTAACTTTACCAATAAATTGGTGAATTTGAACTAATCGAAGTTTGATTGTTTGTAGTTGGCTAACTTCGTTACGTTGGTTTATTTTTAACATGAACACAATGCCGCTAATGCCATCCCTACTAATCAAAACTATGGAACAAGTGATACCTAATTCACTTCGGTAACTAAGTGTTCAAATGATTTGGTTCGAATTAGTACAGACTTGTTTTCTACTGAGAAAAAGAATATCCGAGGATTTAATTGGAAATTTTGCTGTCTGGACGCCGCCGTCTCTCACAAATGTGGCGATCGAGTAATCCTGAAACATATCAAGGGTGACGTGGTCCCTCACGTTTCTTAGGGTTAGGGGTGTCAGTTCTTAGGGGTGATTCAGCATCTTCCACCCTTGCGTTGCAAGCCAAAATTGTATACCTCGTGATATATATGGCGGCGATCATCCAAGAGATGAACTGTGGACCGTCCGCTGCCCATCGGACGGACGATACTACACGAGAGGCTTCCTTTTTGTCTGCTGTTCCCTTCTATTTTGGTTGGTGCCGTGCGGCTGGAGGAGTGGCCGCCGATTGATCACGCAAGACAAGCCGAAGGGAGAGCGAGCGGGAGGAGAGCAGAGAGCCATGGCTCCCGAACCCGACGACGAGATCAACGAGAAGAATCCTCGCCCTCTTGACGACGACGACATCGCCCTCCTCAAGACCTACGTGAGCCCCTTCCTCTCGTCCTCCTCTCCGTTCCTCTCTCTTCGATCTGTAATCTAATCTTCGATCCTTCCTTCTCCCCTCTCTTCCTGTCTCTCTCCGGGTCCAAGATTTTATCTTTTGTCGGTTTTGTTCTCGAGAAGCTCTGCTGTCAGGTGGTGCGAGTTACGGCTCCTCCTCTTCTGTCCCTTTTTGATCTGTCATACAATCTTCGATTCCTCGTCCTCTTGTTTCTTATATTCGGGTTTGGTGTGAGCTAGGGGCTCGTCCTTTTCCGTCCTTCTTTGAGACTTCCTATCTTCGTCTCTTCTTTTCTCTCTTCCAGTCCATAAACCTCTTCCATCCGTCTTTAGTCCGTCATGTAATCTTTAATTCCCCTACTCTCGACTCTTCTTGTATATCTTCGAGAACAAAGATCGATTTTTTCGTTGGAATTTTACTCCTTAGGAAGTTCTAGGGTATCCTCTTCCATCTCTCTTGGATCTGTCATGTAACAACCTTCAACTTCCCCTTCTATTGTCTCCTCTATTCCTCTTTTCGAGTCAAAGTTTAATACCTTGGATCTTCTTTCTTGTTTTGATTTTTGCTGCCCGCTTTTTATTAGATATTTTGTTGTTCTGAAATGTGGGCTGTATTGTGTTTGCTTAACCTTCACGATGCTTTTCTTTTTTTTTTCCCTTCTCGCCCAGATTTTCCATTTGATTTCGCGTCTTGTCACCTTCAACTGTAGAGAATTTTTTCCAGAATCTGCATTCGTTATCATTTCATGGTTTCCTTCTTCCACGTCAGCTGCTTCAAGCTTCTTGCTTTATCAATTTGCATGCTAGGTTCAAGCTTCTGTGTTGTTTACCTTGGCTTGTGGGATACCCTTGTTTTGGATGGTTAAGAGTATTAGCCTTAATGCTCCAGTTCCTGATCCGTCTGATATTTTTTGATGGCAGGGTCTGGGGCCTTACTCTACAAGCATTAAGAAGGTCGAGAAAGAAATCAAGGAATTGGCCAAGAAAGTTAATGATTTATGTGGTATGTTTGTTAAAAAAAAATCAACGTAGTGTGGACTTTGTTGACAAAGCCTTCTCAGTTTCGTGTAATCACTAATTATCACTATTATATGCTTTTTTGAGCAGTTATGTTATAAAGTGCTTGATTTAGACTGGAAAGGGAGTGGACTAGGAGATTTAGAGTTATGATACAGTCTAAAAATTGTTGGTTGAATGAGAGAAAGGTAGAATGCTTAAGTAGAAACATGACATGTATCAAGGTTGAATGCAAAAGCAAAGCTGCACAGAAACATGTCATATAAAGGTAAATTCATTTGTAAGCATGTCACGAATTGATTTTATAGCCAATGGTTATCAAGTCTCAGATTACTTAAAATTATTGATTATGAGTCTCACAAGTGAATGAAGACGTGCTAAAACTGAGTTGTTCTAGTTTCATTGAGTGAGCAGGTTAGTAAATATTGATAATTTCACAATTTAACAATGAAGCAAGTTCTGATGCATGGTTGAACTTGTAGAGTAATGAGCAATTAAATGGTATTTGACTCCATTGCGCGTGATGGGCATAGCCATGATTCGTCTTACTGGTCCGTACTGGTGTACCGACTAGTTATTGGTATGGTGCGTATCAATTCGTACCGACATATTGACACATGATATGGTAGGGTGTATTGACATTTTGATATGTAACACTCATACCAGTCACCTATCGGATTGGTATGTATCACCTGTATTGGGCAGTACGGGCATAACTAATAGTAAACCTATGAATCATAATGTAAATTGTTAAGACCCCAAAGTAGTTGTACCATTAAATGAATACGTTATAAAGAATCATTTAAGATGGTATTTGTTTGTTTGGAAGATTCTTTAGTGCTTGGTGAATCAAGATATTAGATTCTCAAATTAGTAACTAGAGAGTCCAAGATATGTAATAAGATCTAAGCTATTTGAGAATAGAGATTTAAATTTTTCTGCACCATATAGGAACTATCAGTAGAAATGATCCTTGGAGAAGGATAAAATGTGGACCAATATAACGGAAATAGTTCTTGTGGTTTATATGCTTTGCACATTAGCTAGTCGAGGCATTATATAATGGTCTTCAATATGACCTTTGTTTTTTGAATGGTGGTTTCTCATCAAATATCTCTGCACAAGCTTCATCTTAGTATGACTTTTTTGTACAATTGATTTTTTTAAGGCTTCTCTTGCTTTTTAGCTTTTTACTAACTCCTGCGAATTTGTTTGGTTTCAACTTTTGAACATATACAAGAACTTTGTTTCATCTTGGAGTAGGACAGGATGTGAAATGTTTACCACTGCAAGAGAGAGAGAGAGAGAGTACCTGGACTTTGATTCATTGTCTGTCCCAAGAGCGATAAATGTCAAGACAATGGAAACACACAAAATTGTTCAAGACTCATTGTGGCTTTAGTAGTGCACCTGGGGATGAAAGTCCCAAAGTTTCACATAATGGTGTGAGAAAAGAAAAAGAAAAAAAAAGTTTTTTTTGTCAAAACTCATTACCCAATATATAAACTTCTAAATTCACATTGATATATAATGTTCTCTTTGCACAAAAAAGAATTTATTGGTATCGTCGTCCTTCTTTGCATCAATTAAACCTAAATATTCTTTGTAAATGTTTGATATTTTCCCCATCCAGACAATCTAGATAGGTAATGCAGAGACACAGAAAAGTTATGTGACAACTTATTGCATGCCAATCTAGGCTTGGATCAAGTATGCCAAGCCAATCCAGCCGATTTCAAGGTTTAATCATAGTCACCATCAAAAAACAACCATGATTTGGTTGGAATCAGTTGATTCCATGTAGAAACAGATACTTTAGGTTGATTTATGCAATCTGTCCCTAAAACGTGGAGGTTGGTTGCTGGAGGAACCACCACCTCTCTTTTTATTAAAATTATCATCTGTTGATGTGACCGCTGCTTTCTCTTTCCCCCCTATATTTCTTCAAATATTTTAAATTTTTTGCCTTTTTATTGATTTTATTTGCTTATATATATGCCATATGTTGTTATTATAATTTTATACTTATGTTCTTAATATTTTCTGTACTTCAATTCTTTTAAAAAGAAATTTGTTCAATTTTCAACTACAACTATCTTATTTAATAAACCACAATCCCAATTCTTAAGCGGATCATGAACAAACCTTGGATTCTGTCACAGTCACAAGTCAAACCTAATGGTAATTTGTTTTTCCTATCACACATAATCTTTGTTTTGAAACTCAATTCAACTATTCTGTTTGCTCTTGTGTCATAGATCTCAATTTTTTTGTATTGTTGTCAATTCATTTTAGCCTTTTAAGGCCATTAGATTGGTACTAGTTGTAGCGCATTGTCTTTTATATTAATTGAATCCATCACCACCTACTGAAGTGGAACTATTGTGGCATTGTAGTTTCCTATACTTAAGGATTAATGATTTGGTGATATTGTGAGAAGGCTGATGCTGATAATCATTTAGCTACATGGGCTATTCCATCATGATACTAAGTGACACAGTGAATTTACAATTGGCACATAACTGCTGGTGTGTTCTCTTAGCAAAGAAAACTAGAGAGACAGATATACACACAAGGGGCAATTGTTACTCTTGATGGAACTTAAATTTTTTTTGTGACATTCTTAAGTACAAACTGAGATCTATCGATGACATTTTAAAATTACAGTTATTTTTTAACTACCATCCTTTTAGGATACCATTGATGTCAAGAGAATCAACCTAATTCAACTTTCACAACTTTTTTAAATGAACACAGATCCTTTTGGATTCTTGTGACAAGCAGGTAATGTTGAAATGCCACAAGGCCAGGTGGTTTTATATTCTCAGTTTGAGAAATATCAATCCACTATTGTACTCCTTTATAATTGAACTCCATTTATGACCAAAAAAGTCACAAAGTGCATTGTATTTGGCTCTCTTTTGTTTGATGATGCTT
The DNA here is from genome assembly GCA_004837865.1 of Musa balbisiana. Classification (NCBI taxonomy): domain Eukaryota; kingdom Viridiplantae; phylum Streptophyta; class Magnoliopsida; order Zingiberales; family Musaceae; genus Musa; species Musa balbisiana. The sequence goes on from CM017192.1 coordinate 22,348,855, forward strand.
TCAAGTGTTAAAGAAATGGGATGTCTAAATTTTTCATGATCTAAACTATAGTTGAACAGTCAAATTTGTCTAACTCAACCATACTGCATGTTAATTTTATTTTGTTTTTTTCTTTAATTGAGAAAACACAAATCAGTCAGTGTTACAACAACGAGAAATACAAAAGGCTTGAAACTCTCAGAAAAGAATCAGCATACACTTCCTGTGAATAAGAATCCAACAAATGATAGAGTGTGTATCAGTTGGTAATGTCATAATAACTAGTAGAAAAGCCTTAGTTGGATCTCTGGATGTATTGAGGCCAGGTTTTTTTGTGCATACTTTAGCACTCTTTTAATCTTTCCACTTCTGTTCACCTCATCAAGACAAAACATTGGCTGTTAGGAAGTGTTGCCTGCTCAAATTACTAATAATCTGGTACTACTATGTCACATGCTGTTAGTGTCCTACCTAATTGTTTTGTTTTGAATTGTGTCATACTGAATTAGAAGTTATATTATGGAGGCTCATCTGCAATGGGTTCTTATTTAATTCTAGTCCTGATGAAATAGCAACGCTTGTTTGAGTTTATAATAAATAATAACATTTCTTATAATTAATAGGAATTAAGGAGTCTGATACTGGTTTAGCTGCACCAAGCCAATGGGATTTGGTCTCTGACAAACAAATGATGCAGGAGGAGCAACCACTACAGGTAGTTATATTTCTGTGGATATTATGTTTTTTTTTTCTTTTTGTTTATTTTGGTTTTAGGTGAGCTACTCATTTCTTTCGAAGGTTGCAAGGTGTACAAAGATTATCAACCCGAACACGGAAGATGCCAAATATGTGATAAATGTCAAGCAAATAGCTAAGGTAAAATTTGACTTTTGTAGGATTCAGATATCTGAGTGAATGTTGACACTTAATATATATATGTGGGGATGTCTTTGCCATATGCAGTTTGTGGTAGGGCTGGGAGATAAAGTCTCACCTACTGACATTGAAGAAGGGATGCGTGTAGGGTAAGAAATATCTTTTCCTATGGATTTTGTGAAGCTATTGATGTTGTTATTGTTGTTATCTGGCAGAACTATAAGTCAATAAAAATGATGGTATAAGTGATCAGTGTGCAGTTGATGTAAGAAGTTATAAATCATCTGGGTAAATGGATGTCAGAGAGGTGTCGTCATAGCTTAAAAATAGAGGCTACTTTATGTTAGATTGAGTATGTAGTTAATTGAATCTGTAGGAGAAATTTTTGGAAGGTTTGCAGGCATAATGAATCTTTAGGCCTGAACCTGTTAAACTCTCATTTCATCTTGTTTAATTCCTGGTGCTAAAGCATACTTGCAACTTTTGATGGATAAACAAAGATCACTGGTTCTTTTTGTAATGGGGAAGAATATTGAGAGCAACTCTGTAGTGGTACTGGTGTTGTTTTGAGAGCACTAATTAATTAAGAACAATAACCTATCTTTGGATTAAGGATGAAAGATGAACATCATCTTTGCCATGTGGGCAGCTTCAGGTAGTGCATCATCTTTTTGTCAGTTGATGTACAAAACAATGTAAACCATGGTTATTGGATTTTGTTGTAAACTCCAGTTGTGTTCCACTGTTAATGCTCTCAATTTTTCTGGTGGAATGATTAGAGATATCGAGCTATAAAATTCAAATAAAGATGTTATTGGAGAGAGAGCTTTCAATATCATAAAGTTTATCATGCACCTTAGTAGGAGATTTTGGTTGTTGCCATATTTTCAGAAGTGCACACATTTAGATCTTGATTCTTAGAAATGTTGCCTCTGAATTTTAATTTATTTTTTTTACTTAGAATCACATCTAAGGTCTTATGTAAGCAAACAAAACGTTTGTTTTGCATGAGTGTAGACAATTCTTGTACAATGGTGCTGGGTTTCTGCCATTCTGTGGTATGGTTCCAGAATTACCTATACTAGAAAATGGAAACATTCTTTTGTGAGAAAATTGTTGCTAGTTTGCCAAGGGGATTCAGATCATGGTATAAAAAGTGTCTCTCTATGTAATAGTATTTGCGTAGTCAATTTAGCAGGGTGACAAATATAACTTCTCAATTCGTTTTTCTTCATCTTTTGGCATTTTGCAAAGTAGAAAGGACTGGCTTTCTGATATCATGTGAGGGTAGGATTCAACTATTTAATGTCATAACTACTGCATGCATTCTCATTCATCTTTTATTCTCAGTGTTCCTTTTTTGCCCCTTGTAAGAATACATTTAGGCTTCTCAATCCTTCATGGATATCACATCTATTCTCTTTCTGATTGCAGAGTTGACAGAAACAAGTACCAAATTCAAATTCCCTTGCCACCCAAGATTGATCCAAGTGTTACAATGATGACAGTCGAGGAGAAGCCTGATGTTACATATAATGATGTTGGTGGATGCAAGGAGCAAATTGAGAAGATGCGAGAGGTGTGTATGAGCTGTTTGTTGACCTTTTTCAGGGTTAGCTTATTTATTGATGTAGTTATAGCATATGAGATGCATTTACTAGGAGGAAAATCTCATATATAATTTCATTGTAATTTGTGCGTTTATGCCCGATTGACCTGACTAGGCCTATTGGTTGTCAGCTTGCACACCAATATCTTGATATTCTTTGTTCATCTAACTTTTTCTGTAGGTTGTGGAGCTTCCTATGCTTCATCCAGAGAAGTTTGTCAAATTAGGTATTGATCCTCCAAAAGGTGTTCTCTGTTACGGTCCCCCGGGAACTGGCAAAACACTATTAGCTAGAGCAGTAGCCAACAGAACAGATGCTTGCTTTATTCGTGTCATTGGAAGTGAGCTTGTTCAAAAATATGTTGGAGAAGGGGCTCGGATGGTTCGTGAACTTTTTCAGGTTGTCAAATCTTCCTGAGTAAACTGCCTTCTCTTCCTTTCATCCTTGAGAGTTCACATTCTTTTGTGCTCGATTTGTTGGTCTTCTATAGACTTGTTTGTTAATTGTTCTCTTATTATAGATGGCACGGTCAAAGAAAGCATGCATTGTCTTCTTTGATGAAGTTGATGCTATTGGTGGAGCTCGGTTTGATGATGGGGTTGGTGGTGACAATGAAGTTCAGCGCACAATGCTTGAAATTGTTAATCAGCTTGATGGTTTTGATGCCAGAGGAAATATTAAAGTTCTAATGGCTACCAACAGGTATACTATTTAATTTGGATTTGCTTTTTTATATCACTTGGAAATGGCATCTAGGCCACGGCTTAAGTTATGAGCATTTTTGGTGTCTGCATTTTTATCTGCTGCAATAGACTAACATAGGAACAATTTCTGTAGTACCTTGCAATAGATTCAGAATATCATTTTTATCTCTTTAAAATCTCTAATACCAGTCAGATATGCTACTTTGTTTAATAATCTCAAGTTATTCTTGTCATTGGCTTTATTATTAGTGGCCAGCCTTAACCGGGGTTAAACCTGCTCGAGTGTTTGATAACCAACTCATGTTTATAGCTAAGTCACTCTTATGTTTATCGTAAAGCATCTAAACATGTCCATTTTATGTTGCCTTTGATGTATGCCCACAAGGCAGTTGGAAGTCTAAACCTTTGTTACATCAAGTCATTGTCATCAGTACAGAGTAAAGTAACTAGTCTAAACCTTTGTTACATCAAGTCATTGTCATCAGTACATGAGTAAAGTCTAAACCTTTGTTACATCAAGTCATTGTCATCAGTACATGAGTAAAGTCTAAACCTTTGTTACATCAAGTCATTGTCATTGGTACATGAGTACCATGTTGATGACAGAACAGGAACAACACATCAATGAACTTCAACTCTTTCAAATTTTGCATTGGGTACTTTAGATGGGGAGCAAAGCAGGGTTTGCAAAATCATACCAGGTGGTACATACTGGTCTGCCAGTAGACCAGCACGCCGACCACCCACTACCGGGCGGCATTAGGCTTTGGGCTTTGACAAGTTGTACAGATCTAGAGCACTGACATATCTGGAGCACCAACAGGTTGTACGACCTCGCCCTGATGATGTTGATTAGGTTGGAGTTGAGGGGAGCAACTGTCACGGACTTACACCCTTGCGTATCCGTCCGCAAAGGTCAATCTCCCCGAAACCTCCCATGGTCCCTTAGGACCTACAAAAGAGAAAACGGGTTAGAGAAAGCGCCTCACTCGGGATCCACAAGCAATCATCTCCGTAAACACTTCATAAACAATGTAAATTACAAGTAGACTTTACAAGCTCAGAACGATTGCACAACAAAGGGGCAAAATGGTCCACTACAGACTGAAAATCTTTCATAAGTGTCCACATGACACAACCTTTATTTACAAGCCTAAAACGACCACCAAACCTAACTAAAATGGGATTATTAAGCTTTCGGTCGTTCCTCTACATGCTGTGCAAAGTATGAACATACCAAAAGACATGGACATATATAAGCATTACGTCAAACATCCTTTTTAGAAGTTTGTCTGTGACATTCTCCCCCACTTATTCCTTCGACGTCCTTGTCGAAGCCTATGCCGACACTGTAACTCCTCGCCTTTGCTGAGTCTTCAATCTTCTGCTCCAGTTGCAATGCGCCTCTTGGCTCCTAAATGCTCTTCGTTGCTGTTTTTGAGTAGTCAAACCTTTGATCCGCCATGCTGCTTCAACTCGCCAATGACTCTACTCTAGTGTGGGGTTGGCTAAGTTGTGTTGATCCCTGTTGGTTCCTGTGGATCCTCCAAATGAAGGAAAATACCATCCTTACTATGCGTCAGTCTCTCAAATGCCTCATGTTGTTTGAATTGGGTGGATGCTTGTTGGAGCTTTAACGAGCATCGCCTCGCAAACTTCTGAAGTTTTGGGTCCTTCCTCCACAAAATTTGTTCATCGACTCTTTTTTCACTTAGTTGTCACTTCCAAGTAGATTCGCATCACTTCCGCTTTCGATTAGCATTCTATTGAGAAATGAAGCGAATAATCTACTCTCAGTAGCACCGATCACCATTGGTGAGGATTTGACAACTATTGTCTTCTAATATCTTCGAAGGGTCTTTGAACCTGTGCAGAGCTCCTCTACTGGATAGATAAGAGAATTGGGGTACTCGGTTTCGCCTATTCTCTTAAGAGTTGAGAAGGCAATGGTTACTTGACTTCGCCCGCCTCCTCAAGGGTTGTACTCCATGCATCGAGCTGGTTACTGGCCTTCACCTGCTGTTTGCTCACACTTCTGAAACACTTGAAGTATTTGCACTCTTTGCATTGAGTTAGCTACTGTGATTCACCTTCTCAATACCATCGAACTTCTGGAATGCAAGAAGTTTTCACCCCAACTTGGAGTAAGTCTCTAATAGTTTTGGTTGTCTCTGGGATTATACCGTCTTCTCCATCAACCCTGTCGCCTACTCCATTAAGTAGCAAAGGTACAGCACCGCGTACTGCCTGCTTTGTTCCTTGGTCGTGCATTCTTGTATTGACCTGAAGTCCTTCACTTTCGGCTATCTTGATGAGAAGCTCGTTGACACCGGTCTTACAAAGTTCCTCGGCTTCTGTTCTTTAGCCTTGTCTCGGTACTTGGAGTTTGCCTCTGCATGCTCCACCTCCTTGGCTCCTTTCACGACCAAGCGCTCTCCCTCCATGAGAGCAAGGGATCAATGACTTTCACGGAAGTTCCGCCTCTGCGGTACCATGGCGTTGCCTGCCCATGGCCCTATTATCCGTCGCCTCGCATCTACGTCCCTTTTCTTCATGATCAGTAGATATGTCTCTGTGGCACTCCTTCGAGTCCACCTCCATTCTAACTGATGCTTGATTTTGGGAAGCTAAGTCCCTCTGGACTCATCGTCGCTTCCTCGCCCTTTTCGACCCCCTACTTCAACACCTCTGTGTTCTCCAAGCAGCTCCCTTTAGTCGATGGAAAGATAGACCGTAACTCCCATGCATGGCCTCTGCCATCATGTTATAGGGTCTGCACTGATTATGTTCTCTTTAGCTTCCTTGGTAGCAACGTTCGCTTACTCGACCTTGTCCTTTGACTTGCCGGGCTCCCTTAAGCGAATATGGGCTCTGGAGTAGTCCAACTCTTCAGCTGCTTTGATCATACCTCTGCATGATCAAGTCCCTCTCATGGGACTCATTGGTACTTGCATTCGAATTTTTCCCTTGGTGGAACACAGCCCCCATATGTTGATGACCAAGGTTTTCATCTGATGCAAAATTTGATACACGCACAGAAGACCCGCCTCTGCGGTACCATGGCCTTCACTCCTTGAATCCATAGCCCTTCTTGCCGTCGTGTTGTTCACTGAAGTGGAGCTTCTAGTAGCTCCTGATCATACCTCCGTATGATAAAGTCCCTCACGAGACTAGATTTGTGTGTCGCATTGCCACGAACTGTTTCACCACGATCCGCTGTATCATGTCGCCTCCTGGTGACATCTCCATTGCATTCTGATCATTGTGAGATGAACTCAAATTGTGATCCCTCCATGTGTGGTCTCTGCTAACACATCGCAGGGCCTCTTCCACCTTCGATTGTGTTCGCTCTTTTGGCAGTCGACCTTTGTCCACCCGCTCTCGGGTCACACCTAGACGAAGCACCGCTCTAGGACAATCCGTCGCCTAATAGCTCCCGAAGTCCATCGACTTCGCTAAAATTGGTGCACTATTGTTTGGATCCTGGGCCTCTGCCCCTACCAGCACAATCTCCGTTACGCACCGCTCCCTTCATGGCAACTTGAATGACAGCATTGGGGCATATTCTTCAAGAGTACTTGCCTTTGTGTCCTCTTGCCCCGTGCCAAGGCTTTCTGAATTCAACTTCGCCTCTGCAAGTTGAGTCGCCTTAGTTCCTCCATTAAATGCTTCTTCGAGATAAGGTGCATGTGCCCAGAAACTCCCTTCGTCTTTGGCACCATATGCAAAATGAGTTCGCTCTATCAGCATGAAGGACCCATGGAATGACATGATCCTGCTCTTGCCTCTACAAGAGTTCATGTCCTTGACCTCTGCCCAAGGAAAGCTCTGTACCTCCGTTCTATGTTCCATCTTCTTATGTCGATTCCCTTCAAGCGGCTTGGGTACTTTGCCAAGTTACACCCAAGTTGCTCCGCTCCTCATTTTTGCATTGAGTTGATGGTGGCCCTCGTGCCCACCATTCCACTGGTCAACCCTTTGTTGAGTTCGATCTCCATATCAACTCTATGTGTGTCTTTATTTGTGTTGCCTTGGATCGCTCCCCCACTTGATCTCGCAATGCATTCCCCAATACATTATCTCAAGCGAGATCATGCGATGACTCCACGTCGCTCACTCAATCCATTGAGCTTTGTGAAGTTGTTTTTGAGGTACTCCTCAACATGTGCGGTCCGTTGCACATGGTTCTCCCTCTAGAGAGTTGAGACTTATCCCTTATGGATATCTGTCCCGTTAGAGCAATTTCTCTCTTCGCTTCCTTCTCTTTGAAAGTTTCGGAGACCACCATCCCCTTGGACTACTCCGCCTTGTTGAACAAACTATGCATTGTTCTGCCTCTTGCAAACGCACTTGCTAGATTGCAACTCCACGTTAATACAGCCCCCGCTGTACCCCTCAAGGCCTAGCAACATGCTGAACTCGCTACACACTTCAGCCTCCTACGGACGTATCCTTCACATGTTGAAGAGAAAGTTTCAAAGCTCCATGGCGTCGAGTTTGGATCGCCTTGGGATGACCACGAACACTCCATTGTTCGCATACATGTCTTTGCATGAGTATCGAATTCTTCGAGTTAGCAATTCCCCTCACCTCTGTGAGCTTTGCACAACTCTTTCGATCGCTGAACAACTCATTCCAACTTACATGGTCTCATCCTTTATCAAGCGCCTTGCTTGCCTTGAACACCATCAAGTTTGGTTGCCAACGTTGAGCCGTAGCTCAAACTCAGCCATCCCAACCTTTGTGCGTTACGCATTCTTTCCAGCTTGCTTGTCCTCGTGGTGCCTTTAGCGCTAAGGAGTTGGTCATTCCTCTGAATGCTAATCTTAGATGCCCGCTCCTCTGAGCGACTCCTTTTCCCTATATCTCTATTCCCGTTTTCCCCAAAACGGTCGCGCGTGCCAGCTACACTAAACGCAGCCCCACTAGGTCCCTCACGTTTGCATACCAAGTGTTTCTATGAGTGCTTGTCCCGCTCTGATACCATCTGTCACGGATTTAGCTGGTTTTGCCTAAGTCGTGCGGCATCCTTGCTTGTCCGTCCGCAAAGGTCAGCCTCCCCGAAACCTCCCATGATCCCTTAGGACCTACAAAAGAGAAAACGGGTTAGAGAAAGCGCCTCACTCGGGATCCACAAGCAATCATCTCCGTAAACACTTTATAAACAATGTAAATTACAAGTAGACTTTACAAGCTCAGAACAGTTGCACAACAAAGGAGCAAAATGGTCCACTACAGACCGAAAATCTCTCACAAGTGTTCATATGACACAACCTTTATTTACAAGCCTAAAACAGCTACCAAACCCAACTAAAATGGGACTATTAAGCCTTCGATCGTCCCTCTACATGCTGTGCAAAGTATGAACATACCAAAAGACACGGACATACATAAGCATTACGTCAAACATCCTATTTAGAAGTTTGTCCGTGACACGACGGGCGTGGCCCACCCGGACACCATCTGCTCGTTGGGGAGCTCAGTGAAGTTCTCGGAGCTGTCAGCGAGGGCGAGGAGGAGGGCGGACTTGTTGAGGTTTTGGTCGAAGGTGTTGGCGTCGTAGTAGTCAAGGAGGATGTGGGCGGAGATGGCAGTCTTGATTTTGTCGGTGGGGAGGGATGAGATGGGGGAGATGGCAGTGTTGTCGACGACGAGAATGGTGACGGTCTGGTGGCTGTTGATCACGTCGACGAGCTTCAAGTCGGTGAGGTACTTGGTGAAGGCGGAGTAATTGGGGTAGGGGTCGAGGATCTCCTTGACGTCAAAGGTCGCAGTCGAGGCGACAAGGAGAAGAAGGAAAGCTAAGGGTTTGGAGGCCATTTTATCCAGAGCAACAACCTTGTCCTTGGCTGTGTCTTCACCTCGGAGGGCTTCAGGATGTTATTGTGGTACTATTTTTAGGTATTTTCAGAGGGTTTTATACCTTTTTTTAGGTATACCGCTCGGTATCCCGTACCGTACCATACCGAGCAAAGCTCACTACACTGGTATAGTATAAGATTTAAAACCTTGGAGTGAAGTCCCTTCACAGGGTGATTGTCAAATACAAACAGTCTCGAGAGGGAATTTAACCTTTGTGATATCATTGTTAGTTTAATAACATTTGCAGGGCCATGCTTGATATTTGCAACTTTGAAGGGACCACTAGGATATTATGCTACACTGCAGGGGTACACCGCAATTTTCTCCATGAATATAATATTCATTATTCCATCATTTATTTCAAATTGATATCTGAGCTAGCATGTTTATTCTTTCTGAAAGCATCTGGCATCTGATGGAATTCATGAGCTTCAATTATGATGTATATGTTATGGTTTTTGGAGCATCTAATAGCAACATATTTTGGTGTTGAACTCCTTGGTTTTTCAACATTGCAATTGTTTTTTATTTTTAAATTGTCAATGTCCTCATTTCCATCTGGTTGATAAATTTGTCTATTTGCAATACATTCGTGGTTGTTAATGCTTTAACAATTGAATTGGTAATTGTCCTTGTGTTCTCAAAAACCTGTGAGCAACAAATCTTGCACCTGAAATTGCTAGAAGTACAAGTTTAAGCCAAGTCTAATTGTTTTAGCATGTTTGCTATGAAATAATTCAGGCCTGATACTTTAGACCCTGCACTGCTGCGTCCTGGACGGTTGGATCGTAAGGTTGAGTTTGGTCTACCTGATCTGGAGGGCCGTACGCAGATATTCAAGATCCACACCAGGACAATGAACTGTGAGAGAGACATCCGGTTTGAGCTTCTTGCCCGCCTCTGCCCCAATTCCACTGGTGAGGAAAGGCCCAATTTTCTAGTAATTGGCATCATAAAATTTTTTATTTTGATAGATTTGTTTTATGAAAGATTAGGTGGATGTTTATGTAGCCATTTTGAATCATTGTCTGATGAGATTATGTGCTCCAATCAGAATCTCTTTTTGATACTGATGATGTCTGTTGTTGTCATTTTGTGTTTTATTTGAAGGGGCTGATATAAGGAGTGTTTGCACTGAAGCCGGGATGTACGCGATCAGAGCACGGAGGAAGACTGTTACAGAGAAAGACTTCCTGGATGCAGTGAACAAAGTCATCAAGGGTTACCAGAAGTTCAGTGCGACACCCAAATACATGGTCTATAACTAAACATGACTTCCTCGAAACGATCGAAGGCAAACTGTTCATCTACCGTGTGAGATGTCTTATAATTACTTGATTTTTATTTCGACTAATGAAGGATTAAGCCAGGGCCTGTTTGCAAACCACTTGTTGTGGACTTTCAGCTACTTTCATTGTTGAATGTCGAGTTCTTATGTTCCATTAGCATGTGCATGTCTTGAAGCCTGGGTTTTCAAGATTGATATCATATCCATTCCTTGTGAAGTGTAGCTATACATGTCACTCTTAAACTCTTAGATGTTGAAAGAATTGCTCCGTTAAAAGTTTTGGTTTTAGGGTAACAAAATATTTATCCTTGTGATCAATCTGAATTATATTCAAGTTCTTTGGGATCATGGATGAAACCGCTCAAGAAAGCATCTGCATTTTGCTTGAATTCCTGAATGGGAGATCAGTCTTTTCCCTTCATCAAAATTGAGAAAAAAGAAGAAAAACATAACAGTACAAGGACGAAGTTTTAATTCAATATCCTTTGCCACTGGTGGAATCAAATGAAGGTGATGTGCCCACAGCGACATCGGAGATGGGAAGCTGCACCCCTGGAATTAGAGCATATTATCATCTGGTTCATCAGCTCGGCTCTTCTCCTGCATCTCCCCACCTATCAGTCTCTTGCTCATGTTAGCCCTCTGAACCAGGCGGACTAAGGCTTGCACGACCTCCGACATGGGCGGCCGGAACTCGGGCTCAGGCTGTCAACAGCAACAAAATTGGGACTCGTTATTGATTCCTAGATTTCTAGTGGGTACAAACGAGTAACACAAAATGCAGCAAAGTGTTATCTTGCAGTTTGGGTTCACAAAGGCAGATGCATGAGATTTTGCATGGACAGAGACCGAGAGAAAATTACAGGGATGAAGGGTTTAACCTGGACACACAGGGCTATAACATCAGCAAACCGAGACAGCGATTTTGCAGGGTATAGCCCCTTGAGGACTGGATCAACCATCCTATCCAGTGCATCGATGTCATGGAGCTGGGGAGTTGCCCACTGAACCAGTGACTGCTCTGGTCTCGGTCTTGAGCTGCGAAAAGTTTGCCACAAATCAGACCACCAACATAAACAATGAAACCATCTGGTTTCCGCTGCGCACATGGGTGGCATATTGCCAAAGTATCCAAAGAGAATGCATTTAACATATGGCAGGAATTTAGATATAGTAATAATGTTAATTGAGGCTTATAACATAAGAAATTTAGTGCTTAGATGCCGTTTCTGAATCAACTTCTATCAGATTAACAAAAGTACCTGTCAAAAGGTTTCCGCCCAGTCAAAAGTTCAAGCATAACAATGCCAAAGTTGTACACGTCACTCTTCAAAGTATACTGGCCAGACATGGAAACTTCAGGTGGATTATATCCGTATGCCATATTCTGATCCGATGCCTGTAGAAATCATCAAGACAAACCGTAGCACTTTAGTAGGCAAATTGTTGGTTTAAAAATATTTACCCATACAAGCATCCTTAAGTAAATGTCATTACTACTACTCACCAGTAATTATGATAATGTTCAATTAGAAGCGGTAAAATCCATTGATTTAGCTACTCAGGAATATACAGCTCTTAATGTTTGGTTCTGTAGTAAAGCAAAATACTAAATCTCGAGTCTGGAATTCCAAAGCAATTTATCTAGGTTGAAATCTGCCTAATTCTTTGTTTTGATTTAGCATAGAACTAATGTCATTCACTATTCTATCTGTTTGAGTTATGTTTGACTTGTAAACAGGAAAACATATCTATCATTGATCTCAAATAGTTGCTATAACAACTTGTGTTTCTTAAACTACCTAGCATATCCCTTAACTCCTAGTTACTGATATTATGTATCCTCAGATCCAGTAAACACACCCACCACCCTCCTTGCCAATCAAAGAGAAACAAGGTATTAAAAAGCTTCTCCCACTGATTCAAGTCCTAGTCACATCTTTTATTCAGTTTACAACTTTAGATCACTAATTATTGTATCTAACATAGATTACTATGATAGTATCATGAGTATCATCTTGCAGCTAGGCTCTATGTTTTTCTTCCATCAGTTAGATATCATAAGTCCAAATAATTGACACCATCTTATTCTTCTCCTTTCACCCAAGTTAGATATCTGATCTCAACCCCACATGCCTAATGCTGCAATCGAGCGTCATCAAACAGATCCCTCTTTATCAACACAACTTAGGTGCGCTCTCCACTGGCCCTATCAGCTAATACTTTTTCATGATGTCCTTGTGTCAAGCTCTTGTTTGTTTTCTGCATATTCCCCAGCTAGGCTATTTCAATCCTCTGAATGTCTACTGCCTAAGGCAAACAAACTTACTGAAATACTGTGCAAACTCAAGAAGTAAAAGACTCATTAGCAATAAATCACTCTCTTCATTCTATGAATAACTAGTTGCAGTAAAGAGATTTCTCCCCTCCCTTTCTCTGTTCTTCCCCTTCACTCTCAGCCTCCTACAAACAGGATGACTTTTATTAGTTACTAGGAGCACTAGTACAATTATCTTCATAGTGAATATTGTAAAATGTGTATCAATGGCAAATGACATAGATTTGATCAAATGAACATAGAGTGTAGGAATGGATTCTCTCCGGGAAAATGTTAAAGCAAAAAAACATTAAATTAAGACTCTTTTTTGTAAAACATGCATAATTTCAAGACAAATATTAGGAAAATATATTCCATATATATTTAAGACCAAACTTCAGCATTGTAATTCCGTTACTTAACCTTGTAAAATCTAATTCAAAGCAGACAAGTTTATCACGTTAAGCTTCACCTGGAATTCTGCATCAGGTACAAGGCTTTCCAACCCACAATCTGAAAGGTGTGGGTTGAGATCCACATCTAATAAGATATTGGAAGAGTTGAAATTTTTGTGGACAAGAGACGGTGAGCAAACCTCATGGAGATACCTGAAAACCTCATTTGAAGATTTGACAGTAATTTAAGAGGAAAATAAAGGCAAAAAGATACTTCAATTAGGTGCTGAAGGAAATAAGAACCAACAAAAAGAAGCATCATAAATTGTAGGAATTATCGAGTAAAACTTTTAATAGAAATTTTCATTTTGCACCATGTTTTTGTGAAATTATGATTCAAACCCTCCCTTGCAATCCACACGGTCTTGTCTCATATAATTATATCCTGCACCCTTGGCCAACAGGAAGTGGTCACCCAAAATGTTTCCTTTTGACCCTCAGGATCTGTTTGTTGGAAATATATTAAGAAAAATCCCTTTTTTCTCATTTCCCCTTGCCATTTTTTCTCCTGTCTTCATCAATTGGTTGCTCAGGGTATTTCAACTCATGAAATATTACATAAGTTTTTGAAAGAAATGCTAATGACAAGGTATAGAATGTACTGAAGTGATTGTATAAATTGTAATTTTATTAAAGCATAGCTGTGAAATGAAAATTTCTCAAATTTTAATAGAAATAATCTAGGTGTTTGGACAACCTATTTTCAAGGCAATTGGGATGGTGGTTTGGTTGGGTGGGGAAGGGAAAAAAAGGCAAAATGGCATAACTTGTGAATAATATTCATGAACTAAAACATAAATAGTTCATAAAATTTATAAGTTGTGTGTATATATTGAGAGAAATATGAGTTCATTTTGTTTGAATAATATATTTTTACTAGAAAATCATTTCATACGGACTAATTGGAGATTCCATAAGTATTAGAGAACTATAATTTGTGGAGATGATGACAATTAAATGTTTGTAGGACTTATCACTTAAATTCATGGACTAATCCTATAGAATGTGCCCCATCATGACTGGTCATTCATACTCATGTTAGTTTTAATAAAATGGTTGAGGTACAAGAACATCCTACCAAAAACAACCACAAATGTAACATGAGTTACAAGATACTACTTCCAATACAAATCCCCAAGCTAATATAACATAATTCAATCCCAATTCTCAAGATAATTTCACCCTGACAAGGATAATATGCACACATGACAAATAAAATCTGACCGAGAAGCTTCACACTTGTTAAGATGATTGATTGTTATATTCAAACATAAAGTTCACTAGTCATTGAAAATAATTTCTAACGAGATATGTTGCAGTAGAAACAGCTAAGTTGTTCAATTTTCAATTTTATGACCAGTCCTTTGTAGATATTACTCACTGGACAAGATTAATGTGTCATGTAAGCCACATTAGGTCTGAAAAAGCTACAAAGGGAAGATAGTCCAAAGATGTACATGAATTGCTTATGAAGACCAAAGAAGCACATAAAAGAAAAAAAGTAGCACCGTATGCTTGTGAGTCAAAATAATGTTGATGAGAAATGAGATAATTGATTTTATTTATGACAACATCAAGATCTATCTGTACAGGGATTTTCTCAAAAATAACACTTGCAGTAAGCCTGAAGCAAGACTAGCAATAATTTCTTGACCAAATGGCAACTATGTTGCACTCGTTTTGTTTTCTGCCAATAAATTTCAGGTCAAGCAGAAAAAGGCTTAAAAACCATACTTTCACTTACTCTAATGCTCGTGCAGTACCAAGGGCTATCTTGATACGGGCAGTCCAGCTCAGTGGCTTGCTGTATTCATCTGAGAGGTGAAGCAGATCATGTAATAGACCATTCTTGTAATATTCATATACCAGCAAATGTTGTCTATACTCAGAGCAATAGCCTACAAGTTCACTCAAATTTGGGTGATGCAGATTAGATATATTCGAGACCAGCTCAATGAAGTCATCTGATGACTGGTGAGGAAGAGCTGAAGAGTTTATTTTCTTGACAGCCATAACCTGCAGAATAATAAGCATTTTATATTTTAGTTCCTTTGTTCCTAAGGATGGCAACTAGTAAACATGGTCTCATTAGAGAGTAAAAAACATGAATCAAGAAAAAGTTATGAAGTATATATATTTTACAGAAATGAGGAGTGAGACCAAAGATTCCTTTTCAGTTTACATAGATAGAAGTTGTTCCAGAAACTTCATATTGAAAAAACAAAGAAATATAGCTCTGGTAAATGAAGTACATTCAATGCTTGTAACTAGGGAAATAAGATTTCAATAATCTGGATTATTATGCTAACAACAGCATTTCTGTTGCAGTGGATGAGTTGAAATGCTTCTTTGTTGAAGCATGTGCAATGCATCTCTTCTTTCTTGTGCACAAGGAATTGTATGTTGCATTCTTATTTTATAAGTAAATTAACTTAACATAAGACTGATCAGCATTGTTGGGCCTGCTATTATCAGTAATCCTGCTAAAAGTGAACATTATAACGGTGATTGCTTTTTAGATACACTATGTCCCAACTTGTCATTCTAGATATTTCTGCTAGATGGTTCTGGTTGACAAATGTAGTTTACATGCTTTGAGGTTGTCCTTTTAATCAAATTACAAATTTCTTCAGCCATCCAACAGAACTTGGTTCTTCTGCTGACAACTGATGCTTTTCAATAATATGATTGACCTTAACAGATAAAACATGATTTTTCACCTCTCGAGTTTATCTTTATGTCCAAGAGAAATAGATGCCTAACATTAAATGAGTATGTTATTCAAATTGACCCGCAGGTGAAAATGAAATGTGTTTATATTTCCTATGTAAGTTTTCCAATAAGGTGTGAGAGAAATTGCTAGTTTTTAATAGCTTCAGTTTCTGATATGTAACAAGTTCTCTAGCACAAAGTATCAAAGGCAGAAATATATTGCAAGGTATGCAGTGATTTATTACTACTGCGTATTATGGTCTGAATACAATTCTAGATTGTTTTCCAGGCAATTTTGTGATGAAGATGCCATCTAAAAATTGTAAATACTGATAAGAGACAATTTCGAGGGCTTTCTGCATGATAGGAACTGCCAGCTGCTTTGTGGATCCAGTTGGAAGTTGTTTTTCTGTTTTCCAATAATTGAACTTGTTTTCTTGTTTCATAACTTTTGACTTCTCAAAGGTAGTTGAGAGTTGTAGTGATTATAGTTGTCTGTGGTTTAAATAAGTTGGGGTTTGGTTCAAGTCCTATAACCAGGAGACATTGTGCATTGTTTATGCTGTTCTGTTTTGGCTTGGCAAGGAACAAAATCACTTGTGAAAAGTTAAAAAGAATGTGTGCTTCAGACTACAGATCAGAAGTTTATTGAGAAAGGATAAATTGTGCCTTGTAAACACAATTTGAAGCAAAAGATACCTTTCCATCACTAAATTGTGCCTTGTAAACACGGCCAAAAGGGCCTTCACCTACAAGATTATCTATGTTGAAGCTGCCTGTAGCAATCTGCAAATCTGCTACGGAATAAACAGTCACTGTTATTGCTGTTGTATTATCCTTCTTCACAACAGGCTTGTTTGAGAAATCATCTTCACCCAGTGATTTGTGCCTTTCTATCGGTGGAGGTTTAAGGGTTATGGGAGCTAGTGGCGAGAATGTCACTGTATCTGTAGAGGATGTCTGGATTGTCTTCATCCCTACAGAAGATCATTCATGTGATAAGCAAAATAACAATATGAATATGAACCAGAAAATCAATTTACAGTACCTAAAGTGAGAAAATGAGGGACATATATTTGTGTAGAAAGTATATTACAAATTGGGTGGACTAATTTAAATATAGACTGACAAGTTGCATTGTTGTTGTTTCAATAGCAATGAGTCCACGACAGTTGGAACTTTGTTATGAGTTATTCGTTTAAGAATGGGCATCTACATCAGTTTTACATGGTGTCCACTTGACTATCTAAACTCTTAATATGAATAACTCTAATAGACACTTGGGAAAAAAAATTGGTCAAAAAAAAACCAAAAATGGTTTGATGTTTTTCTTAAAGAAAGTAGACCTTTTTTTGTCAATTTTAAACACATTAGAATTTCTTGATTAATACTAGATAGGCTGAACTAGGTTAAAATTACATCTTTTGCAACATTCGGATTGGCCTGATTTCAGCTTTTTGCTGCATTGGAGAGGCATCATGTGGGCGTACTAGGTGCACGAGGCTCTTGTGGATCTTGAGGTCAATGTACACATCTTACCAATATTTATCCAAATATAAAGAGGCTATTTTCGTGACTCGAACCTTGCTCTCTCATGTCGCAAAGGAGCAACCTTGGTCTCCCTGCTATGGATAGGCATCATGTATCTCATTAAAATCTATGATGACATGAAGCTTGCAGATATGATACACAGATTGCATTTATGTAGGACTTGTGTATTATACTAAAATGACAGATATCTATTACATTCATGTGCATTAGGGGGGAATGGTTGTGTTTACTCATTCAATTTAGGATCATATGTCATGTCATCACCACTAAGAACCAAAGTCATAATGAAGTTAGTTTTTAAAATCATATACCCATTTTTTTAATTTTATCACTAAAATACCTAAATTAGACCTCTCATATAAAATAAAATTCAAGAACCAGGCAATTTTAGTCCTGAAGGCTAAACTCCTTTTGTTCAAAATAGTCCCTGTAGTGTACATTACTTTATTAGGCACTATTAGTCCTTGATAATAAATGGTTTCTTGTGCCAAGGCAGTGGTCTTTATGGAATAGGGACTAATTGTGTCTAATGCCATGGATACAAGGGTTAAAATGAACAAAGTTAAAGTGGGGCTTAAGTTGATAAAATTCAGGGAACACTGCAGTCATTACACCTCTATATTTGAATTATACTTCTTGCCATAGAGAGTCAGATTCGCCGAAGCAGATTTTAGATTTTCAACATGCGTCCAGGTGAATTGACCTAATGACAGTTACCTGGCGTGTATACTTATATGAAGAGCTTTTATGAAAATATAAGGGCTATCTAATTCCTTTTACTCAGCAGCCTTTGTGTTTTGCAGTATAGAACCCAAAGGACCACATGAAATTTGAGAAAGAAGATGTTCCAATGAAGTGAGAAAGGAAGCATAGTGTCCAAATTGTGTCCTATAAAAATGCTTATTCAAAAGGACAACCAACATGAAAAGGCAAACAAAAACTTTTGTTTGGTATAATAGCTAGGAGGTTGTATTCCTATGATGTATTTTCTCTGTAATTTCTATGCCGCTTATTAATAGTTTACTCTTCTTCTGAAATACTTTGCACAATGAGAAACTGACCATCTATATAAACTAGTGTAGCCTCAAAATAAATGAGGCCACATTTACTTGGAAAAAGAAAAAGAAAATTAAGCACTACAAAAATGACTAATCAACAACAGAGTAGAAAGTTCCATAAACAGTTATATTGGCAAAAAAAAAAGAAATCCTAACCTCCATAACTTAATAATCACCAAAATGCTTGCCAAAAGTAAAGATCTACTCAGAGTAACCTCAATTTAAAAAAAATGCAAATTGCATCCATTAATATATATTGTTAAAACCCCAATCCCTTAAAAGCCTCAGTTTAGTGATCATTCAGATAAAAATTTCAGACCTTGTATGTTCAGAGAAATTATCAAGTTCTAAGTAGCTTAATTCTTTGTTGAAATTACTTGATCATATAGTCATTCAGAGGCCCAATGTAGGCCAGTGTTTGGTCCAATCACAGATTCACAGGCCATGCCACAACAATATGCATAGGCATATTTCAACCTGTGTAACATATGATAGGATTAGAGATAGTCTAAAGAAGTCCTTGTTTCTTAAATTTTAAGGAAAATGCTCCTTCACATCTGTGCTGCCAGTGGTAGCATGAGATCTTGCAAAATTTTCCACTTAGTTAATTGCTGCATTTAACCAAAACCAAGAAATGGATGGCAGCGACTGAATGGATGGGAATGGGACAGAAGAACACATCCTCGAGTAGGAAACTGGAGCAGTATGAAGGCAGCTGTTTGGTGAAGGTAGGCCGGCAGATTGCATGCCCCCATTTGTTAAAATGGAAAAGTAGAATTTTCCAGATATTATGCATGTATAAACAACTAATTACCTTTAGCATCATCTGAAGCATAAGGGGCAAAAGGCTGATCCTTTTTTAGAACATTTTCCCTCGAAGATTTTTGTAATTTCTTCCTCATAAAAAAGAACGCAATTATTCCGCCTATGACCAAAATAGATATAATAATTCCTGCTGTTGTCCCAGCACCAATATTAAAGTTATTCCCACCTCCACCGCCTGATGATTGGTTAATTCCATCAGATTGTTGGCCTGGGTTGCTTTTTCGGCCTGGTGGAGGAGATCTATAAGGTGACAGTGGAGGTGCGGGTGATGAGCTCCATGAGTTACCATCAGTACTGCAAATTAAGATAAATATAAGATCCATATATTGTGACTCACATGGTCATTAGGCAGTTTGTCACAGAAGCCATTAAGTGCTCACCGAAGATTATTTATCTTTTTTAACCGATCAGGAATCCATCCGGTGAAGAGGTTATTTGCCACATTTCTAAAAGCAAGAACATGTAAATCAACTAACATAAACTACAGAAACTATTTTTTACAAAACATAGTGAAATGTATACACTTACAAATCTTGAAGGGGAAGATTCGCAAGGACATCTATCTGGCCTGTAAACTGGTTGTTCTCCAAATACCTATATAAAATTAATGAATGATACATCTGTACTGTTTTCAGAATGAAATTTAATCAAGTTTATTGTATTTAACATTTATTCAACATACAAGGTTGTCAAACTTGATAGGTTGCTAAAGCTCTGTGGAAGTTCACCAGTAAGTTGATTGAAGGACAAGTCCCTGCAATAAAAAGTTGTCATTCTTTAAGTGCAACAAAAGCAGATATTCACTTGAATAAAGTCAAGCTGACAACCTAGTGATTCACTTATAAGTACCTAGAAGAGAATTCTATCTGACAAAATGGATAAATTAGCAATAATGATTTCAAACTCTTGGCGAAATAATCATGTTACTGTGTTCGATCATTTCATAGATGAACAAATCTATTCCATGATTTGCAAGTCAATTTAAATGTGTGACATGATAAACCATACAGAAGTTCAAATGTGTCAAACATATTGTTACAGAAAATAGCATTCTATCAAACAATAGAATGATGATTATAATTTTTTATTGTACGAAGCGAGTGGTCATCAAGCAGACACTAAGTAACATAATGACAAAATAGTACAGTTTACACTTACATTGTTGTGAGATTAGAAAGGCTTCCAAACATATCACTCAGGTTTCCTTGTAGTTGATTATGAGCAAGATTTCTACATCAATTGGCACTTTGTTTAGATTGATAGCATCATGGTCAATAGTACAGAAAATAATGGGGTTAAACTGCTACTCACAGATACTTAAGTGTCACCATCTGGAAGATTGAATAAGGTATATTTGCACCAAATTGGTTACCTCCAAAGTTTCTGCAAAGTTTATCCACATGAAGGTCACACAGAAGCATGCAAACAGTTAAAACTATCCCCACTTGCATCACTTACAAACTCTGGAGGTTTGGTGGAAGGTTATAAGGTATTGGGTCTCCGCCTCCAAGATTATTATTGCTCATGTCACTGCATTTTAACATCAGGGGATTAGATCCAAAATATAAAAATATGATATGAATGGTTTCATCCAACTCACAGCTCAGCTAGCGAAGACATGCTTGCCAAATTATAGCCAGGTGTCCCAGCAAGTTCCAACCCTGACAATTTGCTGATATAGTCCACAATGGTGACAAAAACCATCAGATAAAGCAACAAGTCCAAACATAAATTTCATTTGAACAGAACCTCACATTGCTGTAACAGCGGAGCCTGTGCATGTAACACCCAGCCATGAATCCCCACAGGGATCACCACCACTTGGAACCCAACCAGTTAGCTGAGATGGCGAATTTAGGCTGGTAAAAAGGATGTTGAGAGAAGAAGCTGCACATGGAACATCATAACAAAATAAAAAATAAAAAATCAGCACTGAATCTATTTAAGCTTAAAGTTCATAACTTGCCATGAAGTCAGACAAGTGCATGCCAATAATTACACTCAGAGGCCATCGCTTCATTATGGAAAAAGAGTTAAAATTGGAAACGAAATGTCTGCAACTTAGCTAAGCTTGGTCAAAAATCCACCACGAAGAATCTGATGAAGATGCAATATAAGTCACATCCTATTTATATTTCTCTTGATAGCAGGCTCAAATATAGATCATCTAGCAAAGGGAAGATTTACTAGAAAGTATACGTATTATATCCCTAAACGGACGAGCAAGAAAAGAAGCCATTTATCCTTGTTTAGAAATGAGTCTTTTCCCTTTTCGTCGAAGGTTCGATCTTTCCTTCAAATCCAACCAAAATTGTTTTTTTTTTTCCCCAGTATTCTCTCAACCAAAACCAAAACCAAAACTTTCAATCTTTTTCACTTAGAAAACAACAATATGGACTAAACTATTCACATGCAACTAAACTCAGCTCCAATAACCCTATTCTTCAAATCCCGGAAACCCAAGAATGTTTATAAAGATCAAGAGCATGAATTTTAGCCCGTTAAACACCAGAAGATAACGACTCAACGACCAGAAGCAAATTCCGAAATTCTCGCCCTGTTTCTCTGTACCTCAAAAAAGATTTTTTTTTTTCCTCAAGAAAACTCTTTTTTTCACCGAAAAGCAAAAAAGACAGCTGCTGAAGAAATCTAAAACCATTCACCATCA
Organism: Musa balbisiana; assembly: GCA_004837865.1. Taxonomy (NCBI): domain Eukaryota; kingdom Viridiplantae; phylum Streptophyta; class Magnoliopsida; order Zingiberales; family Musaceae; genus Musa; species Musa balbisiana. The sequence goes on from CM017192.1 coordinate 22,370,760, forward strand.
GTCTAAAGGCAATAAAAAGGATCGAGAACATCTAACCAAAGTCCTTTTCCTCAACAGAGAGACTTCTTTTCACCAAAGAGAAAAGAAAAAGGAAAGCTGCTGAAGAATCTCCGGAACCACTCACCATCAGTCTGGTCCGTGATGCCACCGACACCACCTGGATCGCCGGCCAAAATGCAGGCCAAAAGAACCCCAGTCACCACCACACCGCTCCCTCTCTCCTTCGCCATTCACCACCTACAGGCCAAAACAAGTTAGCACATTGTTTACTAGAAGTTGCATAAAAAAGGGGGAGGGGGAGGGGAACTACAGAGGAATGATGGGATGAAATGAAATGATTAAAGAAGGAAAGAGGGACTCGTCTTTTACTGTGAGCTGGGAAGAGGGGAAACCTTTTTGCCGCTCGTGTCGATAGAGAGAGCAAGGAGAAAGCGACGCTTCTTCACACTCAGTGTCGGTGAGCGGACTTGTTGGGGTGAGCGAGGGTGATCCGTTGTCGTGTACGAGGCTACCGGTGTTGTTCGACATGTCAAGCTAATTCAACTAGCTGATAAATATCGGATTCTCAAATTGAATTCTGATCTGATTGCCGATGAATTATCCGATGGTCTCAAATTGTACTCGTGTTTCCAAATAATAATTTTTTTTTTAATCTTTCGGAAAAAAAAAAGTAAATTAAATTAAATTAAATTAAATTAAATTAAATTTTCACCGATTATCTTTACAAATTTTTTTAATAAAAAATAAATATATGAATAAATATTATATAAAATAATAATAATTTAATAATATTATATTATTATTAAATTAAGTATATTCATCGTTTGATAAAGATTTTGATAGATTATTTTGTTATTTATATTTTAAGAATTTATTAAATAAAAAATATATATTAATATATATATATATATATATATATATATATATATATATATATATATATATATATATATATATATATATATATATATATATATATATATATTTTCTCTAATTGTGTGGACTCGGAAGACTTCCTAATGATAAGCTTACTTTGTCATTGGGATCGTCTCGTAGCTTTGATGTCGTTGTTGGGATCTTACGATGAATAAATCTGATATATATTTTTTTTCTCGAAGCATAAATCTGATATCAGATCATGCATGATCTGATATCATGCACAAACCTTAGGGAACTTGAATTCAAACAAATGTCTTCAGTCTTATTCCCTACAATTCAAATCATCAAAAAAATAATAATCCTATATTTATATTTAAGCTCATTCTTTTAGATATTTTTATTTACTTGATATATATATATATATATATATATATATATATATATATATATATATATATATATATATATATATATTTTATAAATAAAATCTATTTCTTCAAAATAAGTTGTTATTAAGCCTATTTATCAATGCTCGGTTTAAACTCTTATTCGATAACTTGTTGCCCTTAAATATCATCAAATCTCTCAGATTTATATATGTTAGTAAGTAAAGTTGATAGTAAGATGTTGGAATCAATTCACCATTTATTATCTCTTACAAAAATAAACTAGATAAAAATGTTATCCATACATACAATATATATATATAGGTTCTTACAAAATATATCTCCAATATACTCACATTGTATCCGTCCAGTCAGTTGTCATCATGGAAAACATTAGTACCTCGTTTTGAGATAGCCATGAACAACAGCATGATTCAAATTGCAATACATTTTTTTCCTCCATCTGAATCAGATGTCTGTGTGTCATGGTGATCTTTATTTATGTGGTGGGGGATTTGTTCTTTCAGTTGGCAGGAAACATCAATCACTCCAGCTAACTTTTGCAACCCTAATGTCACAATAGAGTAATGGTGACCTTTATATTGCCTCTATTTTGTTATTGATCTCCTTGAAAGAGTTGGTGAAACCTGACGCAGAAAAAGTAGAAGTTGCATTCTCTGCAATTTCTAATCTCAGGTTTATGCTCTGACATGTATCCAGCAGCAGCAGCAGCAGATACGCACCCTTGCATTCACTGAAACGATGAGCTCTGACAAGCTAAATCATGCACATCTTGAGAATATATTCACAGCCAAAATCTTGATTCTGTCATCACAGAGTTAGTTCATGGTGATCGTTGATGATTGATTTATCACTCATGCCAACCTCCTCAAGAAGACTGCATGTTAGTCTAGAGAGGAATACAATTTCTTGCTCAAAAGAAATGAACAATGATGCACGACAACCTCACATGGGAAGCAAAGGGTACAATCAATACCTACTGATTTGTTCTTAAAATGTAGGACACAAGAAGCTACCATAATAAATTTTATGGGGTTTTCGATCCATCAACCATGAACAACACCAAAACAGATGTGGCTTCAAAGCTTGAAAGCTCTTACCATCCAGAGGAACTAAAAGTATGAATCATGAAGCAATAAATAATGGCAGCTGATGTCTTTAGAACAAACAGGGATTTCTTTTATTTTTTTCTTTTTCTTTTTTTTTGAAGGAAAAGAAAATATATTGCACTAAATACTAAGCATAAAACTATAAAGCCCACGGTCATCCGTAAAACACAGAAATTGGAAAGAATCAGATCTATCAAAAAATGCCAGTGAAATGACTTATACGATGTTGAGAGCTCTGAGTAAGTGAAAAATTCATTAAAAAATAGATCTCAAAAACCAAGTGATAAGGGACAATCGTTGCCAAAATTTATAACTTACAGGGAATCAAATTTGATCCATATGTAAGAAAGTTGTAATGAAACATAGCCTCAGCCATTAGAGGGTTAGAAGCTTCCCAGGATCTTCGGATGAGGTACCCAATACCTAAAGGAAGATCCAGAAATATAAAAACACCATTAAACTCCAAATAGTATTGGAAACTTACCTGTTCGTCCTCAAGGCTCTCATCAAACATAACGTCGAACCCATAGGAATCATTGACAGCCAATTGATTTTCCTTGAAAGAGGTGGAAACCTTGGCAGGACGGTTGCAATCCTTAATGTCGTGACGATTGTTCCACTAGAACCAAAGGCAAATAGCAATAGTGCTAAGAATCTATCTTAAGAAGGTTTGTTTATGTAGGAACCCTTCTCAATCCAAACAACTTTGAAAGCTTGGATAAAACTATAATCAAATGGGATGTGGGGGTGAGTTTAAGTGTAAATGATAAATAGAACATGTGTACGATGTTTGAGATGAAGATGACACGCGATTTCAAGAGAGCTTTGTATCTTGGGTATCATCTTAAGCCGTCATATTATCTTCCATTCTTGTTAAGGGTTCTCGGATGCATCACATTTCGTCAGTTGCACTATTAACAGTTATAAGTCTGTATCTAGGAATCATCCTCGGATTGATATGATAGATGAATGACCAAAATTTGTTTCATAAATAGAAGATAAAATATTGATTCTAAAATACTCATATTTCAGTGATAATTTGATATAACGTCAGAATCTAAAAAAAAAAAACAAAAACTCACCATATTATTAATCCCAAAATAGGTAGGCTATTTGTTGATTGGGATGCTATCTAACCATGAATCATCCTAGACTTTAGTATCATGGTCATTATTAATGAGCTTCCTAAAGTCATTTCTAATGTTGGAAGCAAATTTTTTTTAATAGATTTATATATGGTGGAAGTACTATTTAAGAATTGAGGGGAGTAAGGATGAATTGTTATATTTGGCTCGAAAGATTTTAACTCAGAGAAATATGAGAGTTAAAAATTAGATTTATGTGTTTAGCTGTGATATTCTTTTTAACAATTAAGAGGTTATGGATGATGAGCCCCCCTTTGATTCTTGAAAAGAGTCCTAGTATCAACTAACTAGATGCATTCTATTGTTATCTTGGTTATCATTCTAAAAGAAATCACATCTAAGTTTAGAGAATCTAACAATAAATTTATTAGAAATTCAAGGGCTGAATAAGATATAAGTAGGGAGGGAATTAAATAAAGAGTTAATAAGAGCCTGCTTGTCAACTTAGAAGGCACCTTTTGTGCCATCCATTAATTTTGCTTATCTATAAGAATACTCTGGAATCTATCTTGCAATTTGCCCTTAGATAAATAAGTACCAAGTATTTGAATGACAGTAGCCCTCTTGAATGCCTAGAGTTATAAATGAGGTGCTTATTTTAGGTGTGTGGGAAAGTTGATATTTGATTTTGCAATGTTAACTTTGAGGTAGGTAAAGTTTCAAATATCTTCAAGATCTCGAAGACATGTATATAAAATTTAGAATTAGTCTTAAAAGATAAGAGGACATCATTTACAAACATAAGGTAGGAGAGGTTTCTCAAGGAAAAAGGATTTATTTGACGATAATAAATAGGTGTAGAGAGAGAATCTTTTTATCTAATCTTCCTTTTGCTTCAAAACCAAGGGGAATGCTCCTTGTTAATCAGACAAGCAAAAGTAATCGAGGAGATACAAGTAGAGATCCAGTCAATAAATTTTATAAGAAAGTTTATAAATCCTGAAGTAGTTTTAATGATCTCTTAACAAATAGAGTCGAAAACTTTTTTGAGATCTAACGTCAAAAGGATATGAGAAGTTTTATATTTAGATAAGTACATAGAATGAACAATAGTAATAAATATAATAATCTATGAATATTTCTATCCTTAATGAAAGCCAATAGTTTCAAGCCAATAAGCTAATTGATGTGGACCTTGATTTAGTTAGAAAAGACTTTGGTGATAATTTTATAAATAATATTACATAGTGCTATCAATATAAGGTTCTTGAGAGTAAAAACTGTTAGGATCAAGAGCACTAAGAGGGGGGGGGTGAATTAGTGCAGTGGAAAACTTTCGACGATTTAAAACGACGTTCGTATGATAAGAACGATTTCGGTATGAAAGTCGATTCAGAAATTACTTTAACTTAAGATCAAGCAAAGTGCAGTTAAAGTAAAGCTATGGAAGTAGTTGCAGTTAAGATAGAGAACAAAATGTAAATACAAACTGAGATTTAGAGTGGTTCGGTCAATCTTGACCTACATCTACTTTTGGCTTCCTCCTCCGATGAGGTCACCGACGTCCACTAGAGGCCTTTCTTCAATAGGCGAAGACTAACCACCCTTTTACAGTTTCACTCATTTTGACGGGCATAGGAGACAACCCTTATAGATTTTTCACTCCTCTCTTGAGTGATCAAAACTTTGAAGAAAAGAGGGAGAAGAACTTATAGCCTTTTACAACACTTTTAAGCTCTCAAAATCTCAGAATAAATGCTAAGTTTCGATGCCCTTTCATGCATGAAAGGGTGGGGTTTATATAGGCCCCAAACTGATTTGAATTTGGAGCTCAAAAACGTCATTTCCCATATTTCCGGGGTCCTGGTGGTACTATCGCTTGACAAAGCTCGGAGACCGAGCTCGGGCGATACCACCACCTGACAGGGGCGGTACTACCGCCCAGTCTCACTCGGAGACTGAGCCCAGGTGGTGCCATCGCCTGACAGGGGCGGTACCACCGCCCAACCTCACTTGGAGACTCAGCGCCTGGGCGGTGCCACTGTCGGCCAGGAAATCTGGGTCCGAATGGGCTGATCCATTCGGCCCAATTTGGGTCTGTCAAGGGCCCAATTGTCCCAAGATTAAGTTAATGGGACCACTTCCTATTTCTAACTTAATCATCATGCTAACTACGATATTTTTCAAGACATTTACTGCAACTTGCTCCGGTGCATCAATCGCTTCTTCCGTCGAGCTTCCGGCGATCATCTGACGAACCCTCGGCGATGCTCCGGCGGACTTCCGACAAACTCCTGGACTTGCAATGATCTACTTGGCGAGTTTCGATGAGCTTCTTTGGCAAGCTCCTGGACTTCTCGGATTTGTTCCTGTAGAACCTCCGATGACCGTCCGGACTTCCGTCGAACTCTCGAACCCCCAACGTGATCATAGTCTTGACTTCGGCGTAACTCTTGCTGCATGTCTTACTTTCATCGTAGTTAATCCTGCACACTTATCTCAACATATGGATTAGATAACAAATGACAATTGACTTCATCATCAAAATTCGAGATTCCACAATCTCCCCGTTTTTTATAATGACAATCAATTGATAACGGAGTTAACTTTAACTCCCCCTATCTATATGCCATACTCGAGATAAGTCATTCTTGAATTCAAAGCATTTGAATTCAAGAGACATATTGATAAGTTAAGATCGTTTAACCTTATCAATACTCCCATCATGATTCCTATCATGATGTATCTTTCTGAAAATGATGTCAAGGCTTGACATCCATTTTCAAGTTTTACATTTCAAATAGTAATGGTAGCAATTCATCATATGATAAGATATCAACATGTAAAATTGTGATGCAAGTTCTTGATATCTTAACATAATGCAAATATTTCAAGTGTTTAGCAATCATAGCATTTTTATCATCAATTTACCATATATTTCGATGCAAGCTTCTTTAACATAATTCAAATATGACACTCATAGCATCAATTCATATATTTCTCCTCCTTTGTCATCAACAAAAAGGAGAATGATATAAGCAAATTTTAAACATAAGTGCGGTAATGATTCATGTCATAACTAGGTTCATGTCATTTTCCAACAATGAGTGATAGGATACCAATTATACAAACATCTCAAGGAAAGATTAAATCACACTTCATTTTTACAAGGATCAAGATATGTATGTGAATCAATATCCTTGAAAGTAAAAATCTTCCTTTTCAAGAAGGAAAATTATAAGCAGGAATCATTTTATCAAATCCATTTCTCAAAAATATTTTTCACATTATAAGCTTATGAGAGATGCATTTGCTAATTGATTCCATATGTCAAAATCAATGATATGAATCAAACTCAATAGGGACATATGCTTATGAAAGCTGCATTAGGTTCGGAAGAGAATAAGGTATCAAGAAAATCCAAAAATAAAATTTAACACTTTCATGCATTCGGACAAGGTTTTGCTATAGATTTTCCAATACAATCATGAAGATAAAACATGCTTATTATCATAGAAATTTTTATATCCAAACATGCTTATTATCATAGAAATTTTTATATCCAAAACACATAATTTCCAACATATTATTAAGGCATGTAATCATGTAAAATCATCATAGCAATTAAGTGATTTGATCATTGAATCAAGAAAGTCTAAAAAATAAATTTAATGAGTTCAAGCATTCGGACACATTAACATTCCTAATTCTCTTCTAATGAAATTAAATTGTTCTTCACTTAAAGGCTTTGTAAAGATATCAGCTAGTTGATGTTTAGTATCAATGAACTCTATAACTACATCATGATTAGTGACATGATCTCGTATAAAGTGATGTCTAATATCAATATGTTTTGTTCTTGAGTGTTGAATGAGATATTTTGTTAAACATATAGCACTTGTGTTATCACATTTAATGGGAATATTTTTAAGATGAACTTTATAATCTTCTAAGGTGTTTTTCATCCACACAACTTGTGCACAGCATGCACTAGCTGTAATATACTCAACTTCGGTTGTTGATAGTGCAACCGAGTTTTATTTCTTAGATGACCAGGAAACAAGAGCATGTCCCAAAAATTGACATGTTCATGATGTGCTTTTTCTATCTAATCTACACCCAGCAAAATCTGCATCAGCATTGTTGAATCTCGGATTTTGATGATGAAACTAATTGATTGTGCTTAGATGTTTTAACTGCATTTTGAGTGATGCAGGTCTACTCGATCAGGATTAGACAGTTGACGCAAGAGGAATTGACGTTGCGCCGGAGGAGATCACGTTAGGATATTGGACGGTAGAACGCTTCGGACGTCGGGCATCAGGCCAAGGAGAGCGGAATTGCACCAAGGATATCGGGGTTGCGGAGGTCAACCGCCGATTGGGCAATAAGCCGCAAGAGTGGACGATGCGTTGAAGAATCGGACGAAGCGCCAACCAATAACGTGCCGGGCAACAGAATGTCAATTCGCGTTGTAATAATTGTCTAGATCGGAGTAGAGTTTTGGCTTGTGTGTGCAGGATTAACTACGATAACGATGAAGACATAAAGCGAAACAAAGTGCCGGAGTCAAGCGCGAAGGATTCATTGGGAGTTCGAGAGTTCGACGGAAGTTCGAAGGTTCATCGGGAATGCTGTCGGAACTAGTCGAGAATGAGTAGGGAGCTTGCCGAAGGGTTTTTCGGAAGCTCGCCAAAAGGTTCGTCGGAAGTTCACGGAGCTCACCAAGAAAGATCGGAGCTTGCCGAAGAAGCTCGTCGGAACTCGCCAAGATCAAATCGTGAAGTCTAGGAGCTTGTCGGGAGTCCGCAGAATGGTTTCCGAAAGTTTATCGTTCTTTACCGCTGCACTAATTCACCCCCCCCTCTTAGTGCCGCTCCGATCCTAACAATTGGTACCAGAGCCCGGTTTTTCTCATTTCGGATTTACACCCGAGAGAAATGGCTCTTCATGGCTTTCAAGAGGGCTTTTCGGTTTTTCGTCCACCGTTGTTTAACGGATTGGACTACACTTATTGGAAAACTCGAATGAGAGTTTTCTTGATTTCTATGAACTTGGATTTATGGAATATTGTTAAAAACGGTTTTCAACTTCCCTCTAAACCGATGAACGAATGGTCGGATTTGGAGAAGAAGTATTTTTCTTTAAACGCAAAGGCTATGAATGCCTTATTTTGTGCTTTGGACAAAAATGAGTTCAATCGGATTTCTATGTGCGAAACGGCTTTTGATATTTGGCGAACACTTGAAATCATGCACGAGGGAACTAGTAGAGTCAAAGACTCGAAAGTTAACATTTTATTGCATGATTTTGAGCTTTTTCAAATGCAACCAAGCGAGACTATAGGCGACATGTACACCCGTTTCACGGATGTCGTCAATAATCTAAGAGTTCTTGGTAAATCTTTTTCGAATTTTGACCTCGTAAGTAAGATCTTAAGATCCCTTCCAAAAAGGTGGGATGCTAAAATAACCATAATACAAGAGACAAAAAATTTAAATGATTTTCCATTAGAAGAATTAATCGGGTTATTAATGACTTATGAAATGACACTTTTGGAACATTTTGAACCCGATGAGCACTTGAACCACCTTCCAAAGAATAGGAAGGATTTGGAACTCCGGACAAATGAATACCACTTGAGCGATGACTCAAGTGATGAGGACAATGATGAACTTGAACTTCGAACACTAAATCTTAATAAGTTCATTAAACAAAAATCTAAAATAAACAATGAACTTGAACGGAGGAAGAGGCCAAAGAAGAGGAAGGCAACCAAGGATGAATCAAGAACTTCCAAAGGTGAAACGGCGAATTGGGCTTTGACGGGCTTCGACTACAAGGTAAGTAACTCAACTCCCTTAATTTATTTTGAAATTACATGATGCTTTTTATGATGCATTTTCCTCTTTTATTAGTTTAGAATTAATTTTCTTGAAAATTACATGTCTAATAATTTAATAATGAAAATGCAAAAATTAGGAATCATGCTTATGATTCTAGTAACTTTAAAAATAATCATGAAAATTGCATGTTTATGATAAACAAAATGATTTTGATTAAAAATACCTTATGAAATTATGCTATATGTGGTTAAGAAGTAATAATGTGTTTCATGTTGATTTCCATTGTTATTTCTCGATTTTGATTAAATGAAATCATGTTTGATTTGAAGTAATGCATAATGATGTAATGAAAATATTAAATGTTTTGATACCATGATTGACGATTTTATGCATGAGATTTTAAAGTTATACATGATAATTTTTGTGATTTATGAATTATTGATATTTGCCGTAATGAAAGCTCTTTTTTGGTTTAAATGATGATAAATGTTTTTCAAGAAGAAATAATGTGTATTTTGATGATTTCGAATTTTGATTGAAACCATGCTTGATGTCTTAATGAAAATATAAAGAAGTTTGATATCATGCTTAATGATGATGTATGGATCTTGTATCAAAAACTAAGCTTGAAAAGTTAGATTCACCTAAAAAGAAAAATGCATGACTACAACAAACAAAATGATCTTGATGGAAAATACTTTATGAAATCAATTTCGATGATGCATAATGATGTAATTATGTAATGAAAATATTAAATATTTTGAAACCATGTCTTGATGTCAAGCATAATGATCATGCTTAATAGATTTCGAAATTATGCATGATGATTCTTGAGACTTATGGATTATCGATTTTTACGGTAATGAAAATGGCTTTTTCGGTTTTTGAACATTGATGTATATTTTTTTATTTGGCATAAATGAAATAAATCACTTAAAATGAAACACTTAAAAAAGGGAAAAATATATTATCAATGAAATCATGAATCTATTTATGTTATGAATTTTGTGAACCTTAAAAATGATTTTGATGATTTAAATTTGAAATGAGTTTTATCAAAATCATGATCTTGATTTCTTGGAATAACATGAGATTTCCTTTGACGATCATTTTGATTATTTAAAAGGAGATTTGTCGAAATGATTCATGGAATTTTGGATTCATGAATTAATCCTTCATTTGTTTATGAGATTGTTGAAATCTTTGTACCTTTGAATTCCTTTCCTCCTCCCTTCGATTTTTAAATTTATATATGTTATATGTTGAAAATTTGAAACCATGTTTTGATATCATGCATACCCAAGAAATGTTGATTTGACATATAAAGACTAAGGCATGCTTAGATGAAAAAGAATCACTTAAAAAAAAAAAAATACTTTTCCCATCTGATCGAGATTAATGATTTCATGATATTTTGTGAATCTCGAAATTGATTTTGATGACTTGATCATGAGTTTCAAGTTAACGATTTGATTTCAATAAGTTTTATCTAAATCATCATCTTGATCTTGAAAAATTGGAATCACAAATAATATCTTTTGGTATTCATGAATTGATACTCACAATATGAAAGTATTGGTATTCATGACTTGAATTTGATTGAAACATTGCATGCTTAAATTAATCATTCTCCTATGTTTCAAAATTCTTTAAATGCCTTATGTGACAATTGAAAATTAATTTGCTTTATGATGAATCACGAATCATGACTTGATCTATGATATTGATATATTTTAATCATGACCCTTGGTTGTATAATTCTTTTGCTCTATTAAAAAGATTTGTCGAATGAATCATGTCCTTCTTGAATTTTCTTGATATCATAACATGATTTTGTAATATGGCTTGTATAATGATTAAATTTTTTAGCCATTGATTTCTCCCTTCTTTTCGATAATGATAAAGGGGGAGTTAGTTTACTAGCCTACATATTTCAAAGGAAGGAAAATTTGCTAGCTCGATCATTTCATTGAAAGAACTTGCTATTATGAACGCTACCAATGAATTGCAAATATTGCAATATAAAGAGAAGCAAAGAATTGCTATCTCGAAAGAAGCAAAAATTGCAAAACTTAGATAACTTGCAATATAATTGCTCTTGCCATGCTTTGTATCAAAAATAGGTTGATATCCTTAAAAGCATCGCATTAAATTTTTTAGTATTGCAATATATCACATGTATCGCAAATTGAATTTTTGAGACTATTTTTAACAATTGATGTCTTTCATGACATGATTTCTTTGCATTTTTGTCTTGTATGTATCATGCGATGATTGAAATATTGATTGATGCAAATTTATAATTTATCATTGGTTCCTCTCCTTTTCGGCAATGACATAGGGGGAGAAAGATTGCTAGCTCAAGGCAAATGCTGGCTAGCTTGTACTCTACCCTACTTTCGACAAAAATAAAGGAGAGAAAGCTTTTGCTAGTTAGAACATGCAAAGAAAAGCATAGTGCAATCTTGCACAAGAAGCAAGTGTTGAATTGCCATGATTGAACTTAAGAATCTTACTATGCTTTTGTGCTTATATGTTATGATGAAAATCTAGCTTCACGTTACAAAAACTTGAATATCTTTTAAAATAGCTAGAGCTACTTCTCCTTTTTGTTGATGACAAAGGGGGAGAAGTATATTGATGACTTCATGCATTGAATTGAATATTTTATATATTTGCATGATGGTTTAAATGTTTTTTCATAACATGTGATGAATGTTGCTTGGATTTGGGATAATCCAAGTGTTCTATCAATGGCATATTGATAGGGGGAGTTTCTTTAAACTCCGGGGAGTTAAGGTTAACTCCGGTAGTCATCAATTAGTTGTCATCATCAAAAAGGGGGAGATTGTTGAATCTCGGATTTTGATGATGAAACTAATTGATTGTACTTAGATGTTTTAACTGCATTTTGAGTGATGCAGGTCTACTCGATCAGGATTAGACAGTTGACGCAGGAGGAATTGACGTTGCGCCGGAGGAGATCACGTTAGGATATTGGACGGTAGAACGCTTCGGACGTCGGGCATCGGGCCAAGGAGAGCGGAATTGCACCAAGGATATCGGGGTTGCGGAGGTCAACCGCCGATTGGGCAATAAGCCGCAAGAGTGGACGATGCGTTGAAGAATCGGACGAAGCGCCAACCAATAACGTGCCGGGCAACAGAATGTCAATTCGCATTGTAATAATTGTCTAGATCGGAGTAGAGTTTTGGCTTGTGTGTGCAGGATTAACTACGATAACGATGAAGACATAAAGCGAAACAAAGTGCCGGAGTCAAGCGCGAAGGATTCATTGGGAGTTCGAGAGTTCGACGGAAGTTCGAAGGTTCATCGTAGTTAATCCTGCACACACAAGCCAAAACTCTACTCCGATCTAGACAATTATTACAACGCGAATTGACATTCTGTTGCCCGGCACGTTATTGGTTGGCGCTTCGTCCGATTCTTCAACGCATCGTCCACTCTTGCGGCTTATTGCCCAATCGGCGGTTGACCTCCGCAACCCCGATATCCTTGGTGCAATTCCGCTCTCCTTGGCCCGATGCCCGACGTCCGAAGCGTTCTACCGTCCAATATCCTAACGTGATCTCCTCCGGCGCAACGTCAATTCCTCCTGCGTCAACTGTCTAATCCTGATCGAGTAGACCTGCATCACTCAAAATGCAGTTAAAACATCTAAGCACAATCAATTAGTTTCATCATCAAAATCCGAGATTCAACAATCTCCCCCTTTTTGATGATGACAACTAATTGATGACTACCGGAGTTAACCTTAACTCCCCGGAGTTTAAAGAAACTCCCCCTATCAAGCATAACAATTAACTCAAACTTCTCGGTTTTTGGATACCATAATCCTAGATTTGTGGTACCTTTAAGATATCTAAGTATTCTTTTAACCGCTTTGAGATGAGATATCTTAGGGTTCGATTGAAACCTAGCACAAAGTCGAACATGATATCTGGTCTAGTTGTAGTGAGGTAAAGTAAACTTCCTATCATGCCCCTATAAGTTTTTTGATCGAAGCTTTCTCCACTTTCATCAACTTCTAACTTAGTGGAGGTGCTCATAGGAGTGTTAATAGCTTTTGAGCTTTCCATATTAAATCTCTTTAGCAAATCTAAAGTATATTTAGTTTGACTAATAAAGATGCCATTTCTTAGTTGCTTAATTTGTAAGCTTAAGAAAAAGGTTAATTCTCCCATCAAACTCATTTCAAATTTAAGACTCATGGTTTTAGCAAAAGATTCACAAAGAGATTCGTTTGTAGAATCAAAGATAATATCATCAACATAAATCTGAACAATGAGAAAATTATTTTCAAAATTCTTGATAAATAATGTAGTATCAACCTTGTCTTTTGTAAAATTATTTTTAATAAGAAAAGAACTAAGTCTCTCATACCAAGCCCTTGGGGCTTATTTTAAACCATAGAGAGTTTTAGTTAATTTAAACACATGATTAGTGAGGTTATTATTTTCAAATCCGGGAGGTTGTTCAACATAAACTTCTTCGGAAATAAAGCCATTAAGAAAAGTGCTTTTAACATCCATTTGAAATAACTTAAAATTATTATTACTAGCATAGGCAAGGAGCATCCTTATGGCTTCTAATCTAGACACAGGAGCGAAGGTTTCTTCGTAATCGATACCTTCTTCTTGGTTGAAACCTTTGGCTACTAATCTAGCCTTGTTTCTAACTACGATACCATATTCATCTTGCTTGTTTCTAAAGACCCATTTAGTACCAATAACTAAATGGTCATTTGGCTTAGGAACAAGCTTCCACACCTCATTTCTCTTAAATTGATTTAACTCATCTTGCATTGCGATAATCCATGAATCATCTTTCATGGCTTCGTCAATACATTTAGGTTCAATTTGGGAGAGAAAAGCGGCGTTGGCACAAAATTCTTTAAGAGAAGAATGTGTTTGAACCCCCTTAGATGTGTCTCCTAGGATTAGCTCGTTAGGATGAGCATCTACATATTTTCAATCCTTGGTTAAGGATGTTTCGGAAGTGGATGCATCCAAGTTGCTAGTTGGAGAAGGGGTTTCATTTAAATTCAAAGAATCAAAATTAACATCATCATCAAAATCACTTTTCTTGATTTCGGAAATCTCATTGAAAACAACATGAATGAATTCTTCTATAATTAAAGTTCTTTTATTGAAGATACGAAAAGCTTTAGAAACCGAAGAATAACCAAGGAAAATTCCTTCATGGGATTTAGCATCAAATTTTCTTAAGGCATCTTTTTCATTCAAGATAAAACACTTACACCCAAAAATTTTAAAATATGAAATATTGGGTTTTTTATTGTTCCACAACTCATAAGGAGTTTTGGTGAGTAAGAGTCTTACTAGAACTCTATTCAAAATATAACATGTAGTGTTTACGGCTTCGGCCCAAAAATATTTGGGTAGGTTATGTTCATTCAACATGGTTCTTGCTATTTCTTGTAAATTTCTATTTTTTCTTTCTACTACTCCATTTTGTTGAGGATTTCTTAGAGTAGAGAAGTTATGATTGTATCTATTAAATTCACAAAATTCTTGAAAATCATGGTTTTAAAATTCACCATCATGATCACTTCTAATTGACGAAATCATAGAACCCTTTTCATTTTGGACAAGTTTGCAAAACTTGGTAAAATATCTAAAGCATTTATTTTTGTGTTTTAAGAAATAAGTCCATGTGTATCTACTATAGTCATCTACAATGACGAAGGTGTATTTACTACCTCTTAGACTTGATGTAGAGATAGGTCCAAACAAGTCCATATGGATCAATTGTAAGGGCCTAGAGGTGCTTATTTGATTCTTAGATTTGAAACTACCCTTAATTTGTTTTCCTAATTGACAAGCATCACACACATTATCTTTGATGAACTTGATATGAGGAATTCCTCTTACAAGTTCTTTGGATGATATTTGAGTGATTAGTTTCATGCTAGCATGACCTAATCTCCTATGCCAAAGTCAAGTATCCTCATTCAAAACCGAGAAACACATTTCCTTGCAAAGATCATTGATGTCAATGGTGTATACGTTATTTTGTTTTAATGCAATCATAGATGTGTTTTTGTGTGGTTTTTCAATGATACAAGCATTAGATTCGAATTTGACAATATATCCTTTATCACACAATTGACTAATGCTCAAGGGGTTATGTTTTAAACCATCAACTAACAAAACTTCTTCAATAAAGAAGTTGGATTTGTTACCTATGGTTCCTTTGCCAATGATTTTACCCTTGTTGTTGTCTCCGACGGTGACATAGTCTTCGTCTATGCTAGTGAACTTAGAGAATTGAGATGGATCTCTGGTCATATGCCTTGAGCATCCACTATCAAGGTACCATCTCTTGCTCCTAGCTTGTGATGATGTATATTTCTACAAGAAAGGATGATTTTTAGGTACCCATTTACTTTTGGGTGCCTCAAACACTAATCTAAATTGTTTATCATATTGCATAGAATTTATCGTGGTTCCTTTAGGAACCCAAATCAATTTGTTTAGACTAACTTTCTTGAATGGACAATGATAAGTTCTATGTCCATGTTTGCAACAAAAGTTGCATTTGCTTTGGTGCTGAACATATAAGATAGGGCCTTTAATAAAGGTGGTTGGATTTTGGTGAGAACTTCTCACAAATCCGATTCCACTTCTTTTAGGAACATGACCCTTATTTGTAACGATTATATTCAAAGACTTGCTACCAACCTCGAATTTCTTCAAGGTGTCCTTAAGTAGCAAGTTCTCCTTTTGGAGAGTTTCTAGATCATGACATTTTTTACATGGAGCTAAACTATCACGATATTCAATTTCTAATTTATCGAAATTACAAGTAAGACTACCATGCTCCTTTTTTAGCAATTTATATTTTCTACTAATAGTTTTGTATTCATCAAATAAGTCATGGAAGGCATTTAGTAATTCATCAAATGATAAATCTGCATCAATTAAATTTGTTACCTCATCTCCGATGGCCATTAGGGCGTAATGAGCATCTTGCTCGGTGTTGGACTCCACTTCTTCGGACGCGCTTGAGTCATCCCACGTTGCTTTGAGCGCCTTCTTCTTTGGTATTCTCTTCTTGGCTTGGGGACAATCACTTTTGTAGTATCCCAGCTTCTTGCATTTGTAGCAAATAACTTGGTCCTTTTTGGGTTCAAATTTATTTTTTGAGTCATTTTTAAACTTGTTTCTTTTAATGAATTTTTTGAATTTTCTTGTTAGAAGTGCCAAGTCATCGTCACAGTCTTCATCACTTGAGTTTTCTCTCAAGTGGTCTTTGAAAGTTCTAAGTGTCATATCTTTCCTGTTCTTTGGAAGGATGTCTTCTTGCTCTTCATGAGCTTTGCAAGTCATTTCGTAGGTCATTAATGACCCGATTAATTCTTCAAGAGGGAAGTTGTTTAGATCTTTAGCCTCTTGAATAGCAGTGACTTTAGGGTCCCAACTCTTAGGAAGGGATATTAGAATCTTATTTACGAGCTCAAAATCCGAAAAACTTTTGCCGAGTCCTTTTAGACCATTAACGACATCCATGAAACGAGTGTACATATCGCCAATAGTCTCGCTCGGTTTCATTCGAAAAAGTTCAAAAGAATATATCAAAAGATTGATTTTTGACTCTTTCACTCTACTTGTGCCTTCGTGAGTCACTTCGAGTGTATGCCAAATATCAAATGCGGTTTCACAAACCGAAACACGATTGAACTCATTTTTATCAAGCGCACAAAATAAGGCATTCATAGCCTTTGGATTAAGAGCGAAAGTCTTCTTCTCCAATTCATTCCAATCGATTATTGGAAGAGAAGACTTCGAAAATCCATTTTCGACAAGATTCCAAAGTTCAAAATCCATTGAAATAAGAAAGATCCTCTTTCGGGTCTTCCAATAGGTGTAGTCTGTCCCATTGAATATGGGTGGACGTGTAATAGAGTGGCCCTCTTGATTTCCGATGTATGCCATCTCTCTTGGGTTTTAATCCGATTGAGAGTTAACTCCACTCTGATACCAATTGTTAGGATCAAGAGTACTAAGAGGGGGGGGTGAATTAGTGTAGTGGAAAACTTTCGACGATTTAAAATGACGTTCGTATGATAAGAACGATTTCGGTATGAAAGTCGATTCGGAAATTGCTTTAACTTAAGATCAAGCAAAGTATAGCTAAAGTAAAGCTATGGAAGTAGTTACAGTTAAGATAGAGAACAAAATGTAAATGCAAACCGAGATTTAGAGTGGTTCGGTCAATCTTGACCTACATCCACTTTTGGCTTCCTCCTCCGATGAGGTCACCGACGTCCACTAGAGGCCTTCCTTTAATAGGCGAAGGCCAACCACCCTTTTACAGTTTCACTCCTTTTGATAGGCTTAGGAGACAACCCTTATAGATTTTTCACTCCTCTCTTGAATGATCAAAACTTCTAAGAAAAGAGGGAGAAGAACTTCTAGCCTTTTACAACACTTTTAAGCTCTCAAAATCTCAGAATAAATGCTAAGTTTCGGTGCCCTTTCATGCATGAAAGGGTGGGGTTTATATAGGCCCCAAACTGATTTGAATTTGGAGCTCAAAAACATCATTTCCCATATTTCCGAGGTCCTGGCGGTACTACCGCTTGACCGAGCTCGAAGACCGAGCTCGGGCGATACCACCGCCTGACAAGGGCGGTACTACCGCCCAGTCTCACTCAGAGACTAAGCCCAGGTGGTGCCACCGCCTGATAGGGGCGGTACCACCGCCCAGCCTCACTTGGAGACTCAGCTCCTGGGCGATGCCACCGTCGACCCAAGCGGTGCCACCGTCGGCCAGGAAATCTGGGTCTGAATGGGCTAATCCATTCGGCCCAATTTGGGTTTGTCAAGGGCCCAATTGCCCCAAGATTAAGTTAATGGGATCACCTCCCATTTCTAACTTAATCATCATGCTAACTATGATATTTTTCAAGACATTTACTGCAACTTGCTCCGGTGCGTCAATCGCTTCTTCCGTCGAGCTTCCGGCGAACTTCCGACGAACTTCCGGCGATCATCCAACGAACCCTCGGCGATGCTTCGGCGGACTTCCGGCAAACTCCTAGACTTGCGACGATCCACTTTGCGAGTTCCGATGAGCTTCTTTGGCAAGCTCCTGGACTTCTCGGATTTGTTCCGGGAGAACCTCCGATGACCGTCCGAGCTTCCGTCGAACTCTTGAACCCCCAACGTGATCATAGTCTTGACTTCGGTGCAACTCTTGCTGCATGTCTTACTTTCATCGTAGTTAATCCTGTACACTTATCTCAACATATGGATTAGATAACAAATGACAATTGACTTCATCATCAAAATTCGAGATTCAATAAAAACAAAAAAAAAGTTAGGAGACTTTTTTTTATACCTCCTAGCAGCCTTTGTAAAATTCTATGTTAAGCCCATCTAAACTTAGACTTTTGCTTGTTTTCATTTATAGAAGAGTCATCTTAATTTTAGGAATGAAAAATGAGTGGATAAGGGAACTATGATTAGAAGTGGATAAGAAAAGAAGACTCAAGCACATGTTTTAGTCTAAAGAGCCAATTTTAGTGGGAGGAAGCCATAAGGAAGAGTATCATTAAAAGAATTAAAGGAAGATAGAGTTAGGGTTCATTCTAGCAAGGCCATTAGGGTTTTTGATGATATGGATTTAGAATCTTCTTCTTCTAAGCATGTAGATTCTTTGGAAGTACTTGGTGTTTTTATTCCCCTCACAATTCCACTAAGTTTTGACATGAGACTACTAATTATCTATTTAGGGATAACAATTTATTTAAGAGATAATATATATGTTCGTAACATCATAGTCAAAAAGGAGACGAAGGGACTCTTACTGCTCAAGCAAATTTAACACTCTACTTTTAGCTCCACCTACATGCATGATTAAAGTAGAATATCATATTTTAATTTTCATTATTATTATCGATAAAAGTACAGTAAAAAAATAGATAATCTTAGAATTAAAATATGCTAAGTTACTATATAAAATGATTGGGTTTTCCCTATACATAATATTTTTGACACCTATATATAACTATAATCTATTTAAAAATTATATACATAAAATGCTCATAGGTCATTGTCTGTATCTATGCTAATATGAGCTTACATATGCTATCTTCCGTACCCAATCACTTGAGTAGGGTACTAGTATCCTTATCAAAAAATAAAATCTATAGTAAGTATTCACTTAGTAAGTATTTAACAATAAGAACATCACCCTATGACTTCTTTAGCAAGCATATCCTTATAACGTAATATATGAAAAATAAAGACAAAATTCTACGTTGAAATAATTTAAAATATTTATATGCATATGTAAAAAGCTTAATAAATGTATGGACTTTTACTCTCTATATCATAACATATACATTCACTCCCATATCGCACATTATAATATATGCATACACTCCCACATTACATATTATAATATATACATGTACTTCTATACCATATATTATATTATATATGTGTACTCCTACACTATTTGTCATAATACATGCGTGCACTCCTACAACGCACTAATAGGATCAAGAGTGGCACTAAGAAGGGGGGTGAATTAATGTAGCAGAAAAATTACTAGTTTCAAAAATCTTCGTTTCGATTAAACCCGATTACGACAAAAACTGTTTCGTAAAGATATTAACTTTAAAGCATATAGGAGCGTAGAGAGAGCAATAAGAAGGTAAAGCAGTTTGCTATAAAGGTAAATTACTCAAGACAAAATGCAAACTAGAATTTATAGTGGTTCGGTGATTGTGACCTACATCCACTTCAGATTTCTCCTTCGTCGAGGTCACCAGCATCCACTAATGGCCTTCCTTCAATAGGCAAAGAACAACCACGCTCTTTCTCCTATTACCGGATTTAGGAGATAACCATTACAAGCCTCACTCCTCTTTCTTGAATGGTTACAAAACTGAGAGAGGGAGGATGAGGACTCTTCTCACTTTTACAACACTTTTAACACCCCAAATACTTAGAATTTTTCACACTTTTGATTGTATTTTGTTACCCTTTCATGCAAAAAAGGATGAGGTATTTATAGGCCCCAATGACTTCTGAATTGAAGCCAAAAAGTGTCACTTCCTCAGATTTCGAGGTACTGGCGGTATCACTGCCATTATTGGGTGGTACTACCACTTGTAAACTGACATTGGGTGGTACGACCGCCTAACAGAGCTCAAAGACCGAGCTTTGGTGGTACCACTGCTTGACAGCATTAACTATCGACGGTACGACCGCCCAAAAGACCTTGGAGATCGAGTCCCAAGTGGTGCCACCACTAGCCGTGATTTTAGGTGCTAAATGGGTTGTTCAATCCAGCCCAATTCAGCCTTGTTAAGGGCCTAGTTGGCCCCTAACTGAGTTAATGGGATCACCTCTCAATCCTAACTCAATTAATATTCTAATTATGATTAAGGTAAGCAATTAGTCCGATATGTCTATTTTTTTTCTCGATGATCCTTTGGCGAACTTCTCGGCGAGTCTTCCGACGAACTCCTGAGAACTCTCAGTGATCTTCTGATGAACTCTTGACGATCTGCAGATGAGCTCCCAGCGAGTCTTCCAGCGAACTCCCGACGAACTCTCAAGAATCTTCCAACGAACTCTCGGTAATCTTCAGATGAGCTCTCGACGAGCTTCTAGTATATCGTCCGAATCTTCGACACCGGCCTATCATCTGCTTTACACCTTACCACTATCGTAGTTATTCCTACACACTTATCTCAACACATAAATTATGTCAAATAATTTATCAATTGATTTCATCATTAAAATCCGAGATTCAACAATCTCCCCCTTTTTGATGATGACAACCAATTGGTGGAGTTAACCTTAACTCCCCCTATATATATATGCCATACTTAAGAAAATATAAACTTGAATTCACAATCTTGAATTTAAGCTTTGATCGAAATTAGAAATTACAACCACCGCCCTCAGTCTGGGCATGCCATCGCCCAGAATTTCCTAGGAGACCGATCTCCTAGGCAGTGCCACGTCGGCTAGGAATTCTGGGTCGGAAGGGGCTTTCCTTAGGCCATTACAATTTGGGTCTGTTAAGGGCCCCTGTTGGCACCTGATTAAGTTCTGGGATCACCTCTCAATCCTAACTCAATTAATATTCTAATTATGATTAAGGTAAGCAATTAGTCCGATATGTCTATTTTTTTTCTCGATGATCCTTTGGCGAACTTCTCGCGAGTCTTCCGACGAACTCCTGAGAACTCTCAGTGATCTTCTGATGAACTCTTGACGATCTGCAGATGAGCTCCCAGCGAGTCTTCCAGCGAACTCCCGACGAACTCTCAAGAATCTTCCAACGAACTCTCGGTAATCTTCAGATGAGCTCTCGACGAGCTTCTAGTATATCGTCCGAATCTTCGACACCGGCCTATCATCTGCTTTACACCTTACCACTATCGTAGTTATTCCTACACACTTATCTCAACACATAAATTATGTCAAATAATTTATCAATTGATTTCATCATTAAAATCCGAGATTCAACAATCTCCCCCTTTTTGATGATGACAACCATTGGTGGAGTTAACCTTAACTCCCCCTATATATATATGCCATACTTAAGAAAATATAAACTTGAATTCACAATCTTGAATTTAAGCTTTGATCGAAATTAGAAATTACATGCC
>CM017192.1:22392864-22410123 GCA_004837865.1 Musa balbisiana
CATATTGACTCGTAAAGGCACATGTACATTTTTGTTGTTCCACGTGTGCTTCCAATGTATGCTATTTATTGTTCTTACTATTTTTTTATACTCTGGTGTTTGTGGGATATTGTGAACCTTTGCAAGAAATGGCAAAGGGAGTTATGCTTAGAGCCCGCGATGCTCTGCCAGCCCCCTATGACTTCATTCAGACGTGGTGGATGGAGCTCCCAGACATGGGAGATTTATGTTTGGTGGTCATCCAAAAATGGATGTACCATATTATGTTATGGTCCCACTCACCTTACATGTTTTGATATGATATCCAATGTTTTGGCTATATGTTTCTATGCATGCTTTGGATAAGAACGAGATGTGTGCACCTTTGGGCTCATGTTCATATTTGCTCTTCGTTATGTTAGGAAATGTGGTTATATGTCCTTTGATATGTCTTAAAATATTTCATAATCATAGTATGCTCCTTATGCCATTGATATGTTCCAAACTCCTTTACTTGATTGTTATGAACAAAACATACTTCGAACGAAAACGACATTGTATTTTCTGCATTTAAACGAAACAGGTTTTCTATTTCATTTGTATCTCTGTCTTGAATTTTGACACCTTATCTGTTTGAAAACTATCCTCCATGTCATGGATATGTTAGTCACTTGATGAGCTTTATATGCTCACTCTGTTGTTATATAAATTTTCAAGAAAGCTCACCGCTCGCAAAAAAATATGTTTATATTGGGTTGGGACAATGGAAAGCTAGAAGATTTTGGGGCAACTTTTTCATACTTGCTAGTTTAATGTTGTATAAGTTTCCTTTTGTGTAATGAATTACCAATGACTAATCTTGTGTAGGGAAATCTTGGGGGCGACATCACATGCGCAGCGGAAGATCAAGAAAACAAAATCCCTAATTTCCCAAAAGGATGTTCATCGTCGTGCGAAGATTGGTGCACATAAATCCGCGAAACAAACTACGTATAAGATAAATTGTATTACCTAGGGAGATCGTATATCCCTGTTTCCTTGCAGATCTCTAGGAGAGGATGAAGGAGGTCAAGCGTCCTCCTCTCTAGTGGTGATCCACACAATAGGGCTACGACGACGCTCCTCAAAAACTCCAGGCCTACTCTGAGGTGGAGAGGGGGAGGAGAATAGGAGAGGCAAGCAAAGGCTCTAGCCTATGAGGCTCTGAATCCCTCCTATTTATAGAGGCCCCCTATCAAACCCTAATGGATCCTCCCCTGATGGGTATTGGATCAGCATCTAATTATCCAAGCTTTTTAGATTAGTGGATCAATATCCAATAATCTCTCATGGGATTTTATTGGATCTCGTCCATGGGATCCAATAATTCAGGGGTTTATTGGATATCCAATAAGATAGGGGCTTCGGTGGATATCTCATATCCGAACCTCTACTCATCGCAACGCCTACCATATGTGCGTGACCCTCTAGGCCCAATATCGAGCTAGCCGTGAGTCATAGCTATCCGAACTCCTTTTGGCTTAGTCAATTATTATCTCTATAATAATTCACTCGACTCATCGACTACGGATGTACTAGGCCACTAAGCCGTAGTCCCCAGATGATATGGGGGAATCCAATCCATTGGACCTGTTTGTCCTTAGTTACCGTGTACCTATAGTCTCTCATCCATCTAATATCCCAAAGATCGTATATCGGGCATGGTGCTGTTAGACCCATACGATTTCTACTCGAGTCTCGCTCTAATCGGATTCTCCGGGAGAACTCTTTCTCTCTCAACCCGAACGACCCTAGCCAGGGATTTGTCTGAGCAAGAATACATGGGATATTCCTCTCATGACGCCGAGAGTGAATGATCCTCTATCGACACTCAATAGCCCTCGTAAGGTCGACTAGCACTCCCAATAACCAGCTATACTAGATCTGGGACAGCCAAACCTATAAGTCTAGTATCAAAGAGTGGAGCACTCATACAGGACATCCTTGGTGTCTCAAGTCTAAGGACCAGATACACCACTAGGACTACGGAATCGCTATCTGACAATAAGGCATCATCAACCATCCAGTATTCCATAAGCGGATCAATCAGTGAACTCATTCTCCAATGAGCACCTGTACTGTATCCCTAGTGTCCCCACACGAGCAGCTATGAGACTAACTGCATCTATCATATGGATGGGTATACAGCACACCAGTCTATCCGGTTATCACGATGTCCCTCTCGAGTAACCTATGACCGGGATTATTTAGGATCTGTGTTTAAAGGTGAATCAGTCTCATTATTGTGATCTCATCACGATCTGATTCCCATTGCACAGAACCAAGGACATCACAATATATACATGCAATAGACAATATATAAAGTGATAAATGCCAAAATATAATAAGCAAAAAATATTCTATGTTAAGTCACACGTGCCATCACTCACGTGATTGGCTTGCTAGGCACCTATGACTAGCAATCTCCCACTTGACCTAAAGCCAATCACCTATGTGTCTGATCCCCATCAGACCCCTGTGACGCTCAAAGACAATCTGAGACAACGGCTTTGTTAGTAGATCTACAATGTTGTCTTCAGATGGAACTCTTTCCACTACTACATCTTCTCGGGTCATGATCTCTCTAATAAGCTAGAACCTCCTCAAAACACTTCTGATGAGACCCGGGTTCCTTTATTTGAGTAATCGCCCCGTTGTTGTCACAATATAAGGAAATCGGCTCCTCGCTATCTGGCACGACTCCCAAATCTGTGATGAACTTCTTCATCTAGACTCCCTCTTTTGCTGCATCTGCTGCAGCAATGTATTCCGCCTCTATGGTTGAGTCAGCAGTAGTATCTTGCTTGGAACTCTTCTAGCATACTGATCCTCCATTCAAAGTGTACACATACCCCGATTCGACTTGCTATCATCGACATCAGACTGAAAACTTGAGTTTGTGTAGCCTTCAACCTTGAGGCTACTACCTCCATATACTAGTAAAAGATCCTTAGTGCTTCTCAAGTACTTAAGGATACACTTTACTGCTTTCCAGTGCTCCAAGCCTGGATCCGCCTGATACCTGCTCGTGACACTCAGAGCATGCGCTATATCAGGCCTAGTACATAGCATGACATACATGATAGACCCTATCGCCGAGGTATAAGGTATCATATCCATGTTCGCCCTTTCTTCTGGAGTCTTTGGGGACATACTCCTAGAAAGCGATATCCCATGTCTCATCGGTATGAGACCTCTCTTCGAATTTTTCGTGCCAAACCTTTTGACAATGGTTTCTATGTACTTGGATTGGGACAAGCCAAGCATCCTCTTGGATCTATCTCTATAGATCTGAATCCCTAAGATATAGGATGCTTCTCCTAAGTCCTTCATGGAGAAGTGTCTAGATAACCAAGCCTTCACTGTGGATAGCATTCCTATGTCATTCCCAATGATCAGGATGTCATCCACATATAACACCAAAAAGGTGATAGCGCTCCCACTTATTTTCCTATACACACAAGGCTCATCTTTGTTCTTAACGAAGTCATAAGATCTGGTTGCCTCATCAAATCTTATGTTCCAACTTCGGGAAGCTTGCTTTAGTCCATAAATGGATCTAAGCAACCTGTATACCTTATCTGGGCAGTCCTTGGACACGAATCCCTCAGGTTGTATCATATATACCTCCTCATCGAGGTTCCCATTGAGGAATGTAGTTTTCACATCCATCTGCCAAATCTCATAATCATAGTGTGCTGCAATAGCAAATAGAATTCGGATGGATTTTAGCATTGCTACGGGTGAGAAGGTATCGTCATAGTCAACACATTGCCTTTGATGATACCCCTTAGCCACTAGCCTTGCTTTATAGGTCTCTACCTTTCCATCTACTCCGATCTTTTTCTTAAAGATCCACTTGCAACCGATGGGTACAATACCTTCGGGCGCATCAACTAGGGACCAAACCTTGTTGGAGTACATAGAATCCATCTCAGAATTTATGGCTTCTTGCCACTTCCCGGAGTCTATACTCATAATAGCTTCCTCATAGGTTTGAGGATCAATATACTAAACATCTTCTCCTCTAATATGTCCCACATATCTCTCAGGAGGATGGGATACTCTACCAGACCTACGTAAAGTTGGAACTTGTGTGTTAGGTATCTGAACAGACTCGGGCTGTAGAGAGGTGCTTGAGCTTGGTTCTCCAACCTCGCTCAACTCTATCATGCTCCTACTATCTCCGCCAAGAATGTGTTCCTTCTCAAGGAACACTGCTCTCTTGGCTACAAAGACCTTTTGGTCCTCGAGATGATAGAAATAATACCCACAAGTTTCCTTGGGGTATCCCACGAACTTGCACCGCTTTGTCCGCGATTCTAACTTATCGGTGTTGTGTCCTTTAACGTGGGTAGGGCAGCCCCAAATTTTAACAACTTTAAGATCGGGCGTCTTCCCTTTCCATATCTCATATGGTGTAGACACTACCGACTTAGTTGGAACTCTATTCAGAAGGTAAGCTGCGGTCTCTAGGGCATATCCCCAGAATGAGATGGGTAGGTCAGCGAAACTCATCATGGATCGTACCATGTCTAACAGCGTACAATTTCTCCTTTCAAACACAACATTGAGCTGAGGTGTATAAGGAGGTGTCCATTGGGATAATATCCCATAGTCCTTGAGGAACTGAGTAAACTCTGTACTTAAGTACTCATCTCCTCGATCTAATCAAAGAGTTTTGATACTCTTTCTAGTCTGGTTCTCCACCTCATTCTTATACTCTTTGAATTTCTCAAAGGCCTCGGATTTATACTTCATTAAATACACATATCCATACCTTGAGAAATCATCAGTAAAGGTAATAAAGTAGGAGTAACCACCAATGGCATGAGTTGACATGGGTCCACATACATCACTATGTATGAGTTCCAACATCTCAGTGGCTCTTTCTCCAGTTCCACTAAATGGAGAGTTGGTCGGTTTTCCACGAAGACAAGGCTCGCAAGTTGCATATGACTCATAGTCGAATGGATCTAGATATCCATCCTTTAGCAACTTTTGAATCCTTCCCTCATGGATGTGACCTAGCCTACAATGCCACAGGTATGCACTGTTCATCTCATCTCATTTCCTCTTAGACACACTTACACTCATGATATGTGGAGTAGAGTCTAACATAAATAAACCATTATGCAATATTCCTTTCGTGATGATCTCATCATCTAATAATATTGAACAACCATTGTTCTCAAAAACTAATTTATATCCACTAACTGTCAAATATGAAATGGAGATAATATTTTAGATAATAGAAGGAACAAAATAACATGCATCTAATGAAATAAAAGCTCCACCAAGCAAATGTAGGGCGACCTCGCCAATGGCTATTACAGTAACTTTTGCTCCATTGCCCATCTTGAGGTCCATCTCGCCTCTCTCTAGTCTCCTAGGCCTTGCCAGAACCTGCAACGAATTCCATATATGATAAGCACTACCGGTATCCAATACCCATGTATTATTATAAGAGTCTGACAAATGGAGACTAATCATGAATATACTTGAAGCTTCACTAAGCTTCTATTTCGCCTTTTCTGCAAGGTACTCTTTGCAGTTCCTCTTCCAGTGCCCATCTTTGCCACAATGGAAGCACTAGCCTTTGTCCTTTGCTGAGTCTTTCTTAGCAACCTTTGCTTTTCCTAGTCTGCCCTTACCCTTTCACTTCTTAAGGGACTTTTCTGCTTTCCTTTTCTTTCCAGTGTAGAGAACTAGCTTCTCTTTCCTAATAGTACTCTCTGCCTCCCTCAACATATTGAGGAGCTCTGGGAGAGTTACCTCAAGCTTGTTCATATTATAATTCATTATGAACTGTGAAAAGGAATCTGGTAGGGACTATAGCACGATGTCCACACACAAGTTATCCTCTAGGACCATTCCTAGACTTGTGAGTTTCTCCATCCACTCAATCATCTTTAGGACATGATTCTGAACTAGTGTCCCCTCAGTCATCCTAGTGCGGAAGAGGCTCTTGGATATCTCATATCGCTGAGTCCTTCCCTATACCTCAAATAATTTACGGACATGTAGGAGAATGGATCTAGCATCAACCTTTTCATGTTGTCTCTGTAACTCAGGAGTCATAGAGCCCAACATTTAGCACTGAGCAAGAGTAGAGTCATCAATGTACTTTACGTAGCGAGCGATCTTATCCTCGCTTGCCCTTTCCTCGGGCGTAGGCATCACTGTATCAAGGACGTATACGATTTTCTCCGTCGTGAGAATAATTCTCAAGTTGCGGAGCCAATCCGTATAATTTGGACCAGTGAGGCGGTTGACATCAAGTATGCCACGTAAGGGATTTGAAAGCGATATTTTCTGAAAATAAAGATGTAGCAGGAATAAATAACATGCAGATTTTACAAGAAATAAACTATCAAGATATGGACTTCTATCTTAATATGCTCCCACTATTTTACGAGCGAGTCACGCGACACCCTCAACAAGTGAAACGGAAGTCTCTGGCAGACTTCTAGTGGGGATCAGGATCCAATCAACGTCTTAGTGTAACCTCGAGGGACTCGACCAATCACACTAAGCCCAAAAGGTAGGCAACTCTTGCCGATCACAACTCCTTGTGATTCTTGTCCTATTCGGCCTCCGAATCACCATGGTCTCGAGGGACTCGACCAACCATGATGTTTCTTAAGTTAACACCTTCGTTACAAGATGAGTCTGATTTGATGATATACCCTCGAGGGACTCGACCAGGCATCCCATGCCCTCAGGTCACCAGTGACATCTCTATGTCGTAAGTAAGATAGCGAATCGCGATATAGGTGAGCCTCGAGGGACTCGACCAACTCAACCTACACCGGGAATCGGTTCCTACCTATAATGATGGAAGGCCACGTGGGTCAATCTAATTGCCTCACATTTACCGACTTAATATTATCGAGAGAGATGTTTCTATGATTTGGTCTCCTAATATGACATGTCACACATATACATATTTAATATATATCTACATCGCATGCAAATATATATACATATCTAGTATGTGTATAACCAATCACACCAGATGATCATGGACCACAACCTAATCTGATCAGGCCCGAGCCAGTAGACCTAATCACTCACATCTAGATCTATGTGTGCAACGGTGCATCTTCATGCCCTATGATCATCCATCTCGTCCTCGTCGGTTCCGTCGACATCTCAATGCATCTCCATGCATCGCGATCATTCGTCTCGTGGGTCCTGCTATCGCATCCACGCTCCCGCTACGCCTCCTCATGTGATTACAACTTAATCATAGGCACGCTGGCCCGATAATAAACGAGAAATATAATGGAGGCTCGCAGGCCTCAATAATAATAATCACAAGTACACACATCACACGGTCCATGATCATCCGTCCACACATCATACATCACATGTATAAATTATTATCATATAGGACTACTAGATAATAATGAAAATAATAATCAACTAAACCTTTTAATTAATTAATATTTTCTGAAATTAGGGACATGTAGGGAATTTTTTGAATTTTGAAGGGGTATTTTCGTAGTTTGGTTAAAGGACAGAAATTGGAATTTCGAAAATTCACAAGGGTAAAACTATCTTTTTGTCCAAAAAACCATAACCACTTCTCTCCCTTTCTACTGCTGCCGCCGCTGCCACCCTGCTGGCGGCGGCCTGTGCGGCGGAGGGCAGGACGTTGCCCTCGCCTACGAGCGGTGTGCCTGCGGGTGGCGCCCCCGCTAGCGAGCGCCCTAGAGGGCAGCGCTATCCACCGCAACACCCGTAGGAGCCGCAGCGCCCATAGGTGCCTCTACCGCGCGGTGACTCTGCTCGCAAGCGGAGTCGCACCAGCAGGCCAGCGCCGCCCGTTGGGGCTTCTTGCGCTGCGCTGCCTGCGGTTGCACGCACGTAGATCGAGGGCTGCAACAGTTGCTGCCCTTTCTCAATTTTGTGTCAATGATTTTGACATCAAAATTCTTCCTAAACACAACACACGCAGTTCAAAAACCAATCATTCGCACAAACATCCTAGCTCTGATACCACTATTGGGAAATCTTGGGGGCGACATCACATGCACAGCGGAAGATCAAGAAAAACAAAATCCCCAATTTTCCAAAAGGATGTTCATCGTCGTGCGAAGATTGGTGTGCATAAATCCGCGAAACAAACTGCGTATAAGATAAATTGTGTTACCTAGGGAGATCGTATATCCTTGTTTCCTTGTAGATCTTTAGGAGAGGCTGAAGGAGGTCAAGCGTCCTCCTCTCTAGCGGTGATCCACACAGCAGGGCTATGATGACGCTCCTCAAAAACTCTAGGCCTACTCTGAGGTGGAGAGAGGGAGGAGAATAGGAGAGGCAAGCAAAGGCTCTAGCCTATGAGGCTCTGAATCCCTCCTATTTATAGAGGCCCCCTATCAAACTCTAATGGATCCTCCCCTAATGGGTATTGGATCTGCATCCAATTATCCAAGCCTTTTAGATTAGTGGATCAATATCTAATAATCTCTCATGGGCTTTTATTGGATCTCGTCCATGGGATCCAATAATTTAGGGGCTTATTGGATATCCAATAAGATAGGGGCTCAGGCGGATATCTCATATCCGAACCTCTACTTATCGCAATACCTACCATATGTGTGTGACCCTCTAGGCCCAATATCAAGCTGGCTATGAGTCATAGCTGCCAGAACTCCTTCTGGCTCAGTGAATTATTATCTCTATAATAATTCACTTGACTCATCGACTACGAACGTACTAGGCCACTACACCGTAGTCCCTAGACGATACAAGGGAATCCAATCCATTGGACCTATCTGTCCTCAGTTACCGTGTACCTGTAGTCTCTCATTCATCTAATATCCCAAAGACTGTATATCGGGCATGGTGCTGTCAGACCCATCCGATTTCTGCTCGAGTCTTGCTCTAATCGGATTCTCCGGGAGAACTCTTTCTCTCTCAATCCGAATGACCCTGGCCAGGGATTTGTCTGAGCAAGAACACATGGAATATTCCTCTCATGATGCCGAGAGTGAATGATCCTCTATCGACACTCAATAGCCCTCGTAAGGTCGACTGGCACTCCCAATGACCAGTTGTACTAGATCTGGGACAACCAAACTTATAAGTCTAGTATCAAAGAGTGGAGGTTCCTAAGGCTTCAAAATATGTGGTCCCAACTGATTCTTCATTCCATTGGCCTGTAAAATAACAACCTCTTTCTTTCTCCACAATTCATATGAGGTTGCAAATTATGCCATCCGTAATGTATATATGATGTCCTAAGAGATACGTGGAGACCCTATTATTTTCATCCACATGCAAGTTATTATAGAACAATCTAACAAGTCTAGGATAGATAGGTTCACATATTTGAAGGATTGGGAGTATATCTAGGTTAGCAAACCATCGAATAGGTTCCAAATCACTTAATTGATCTAAATCAACATATTTACCCTTATGAACATTTCTGGACTCTATGGTTGAAAATTTAAGGGCATGTTGATGAGAATCGAAAAGTAGGGAGTTATAGTTTTCATCTAATCTCCTCTTCCCTTTGTCTCTTAAGGATCTTCTAGAAGTCATGAAGACTACAATTATGAAGACAAATAAGAGGCAAAAATAAGTAATACAAAAGGGGAATCAACTTGGTTTAGGGATTACCTTAGTAGTTTTTCCTTCTTGTGATCCTTGATTTAGTAGAAAATGGGGATTATCTTGAGTTGCTAGAGGGAGAGCAAGAGGATCAAGAGGTTTGATGCTCTTTGGAGAAGTGTAGAATGAGTTGGGGTCGGTTCTACCACCGACACTAGCTTGTTCTTTATATAGGGCAGGTTGCGGGCAGTGGCACCACCAACTGGCCGGTGCTACCACTAGCTGGGCGGTGCCATAGCCAATAGGTAGTAAGCACTACTTGCATTAAGGTGTGGTGCTAATATTATGTGGTTCTTCTTGTAAAATTTTTATTCTTATGAGGTGCACACACTCATTTACATAAACATCATAAATTCTATTCTTATAAAGGGAGAATATTCGCACCATATGATTCATCTAAAATTAGCACCATAAGTTCATGCATCATATAAAATTCATACGCAAACATCATATAAAATTCATATGGTAAGGTTCGCATATTATAAGTTCAAGATTCAAGTAAATGATCATGTAAGATAGAATTCAATAAGAAAATTCAGAGAAAAGTTTAAAGAGGAACTAAAGTAATTGAGAAATTTAGCATACCTAATTCTCTTCTTATAAAGTCAAATTGTTCCTCGATCAAGGGTTTTGTAAAAATATCAACCAATTGATGTTTGTGTCAATAAATTCTAAGATTACATCATGATTATTTACATGATCTCATATAAAGTGATGCCTAATGTCAATATGTTTAGTTCTATAGTACTGAATACGATTTTTCGTTAAACATATTGCACTTTTATTATCACACATTATAGGTATATTCTTTAGGTGAATTCTATAATACTTTAAAATGTTTTTCATCCATATAACTTGAGCACAACATGCACCTGCTGTAATATACTCAACTTCGGTTATGGATAATGCAACCGAGTTTTGTTTCTTGGAAGACTAAGAGATAAGTATATGTCTTAAAAATTGACATGTTCCGAATGTACCTTTTCTATCTATTTGGCAACCAGCAAAATCAGCATCGGCATAGCTAAGCAATTCAAAATTTCTAGATTTTGAATACCATAATTCTAGTTTAGGAGTTTCTTTTAGGTATCTAAAAATCCTTTTGATAGCTTTTAAATGAGATTGCTTGAGGTTAGATTGTTGAAACCTAGCACAAAGTCCTACGTTAAAAATGATGTCGGATCTAGTTACGGTGAGATATAGTAAACTATCTATCATACCCCTGTAAGCTTTTTGATCAAAGCTTTCTCAACCTTCGTCAATGTCTAACTTAGTGGAGGCACTCATAAGAGTAATGATAGCTTTTGAACTATCCATATTAAATCATTTTAGTGAGTCTAATGCATATTTTGTTTCACTAATAAAAATACCATCATTAAGTTGTTTGATTTGCAAGCCAAAAAAGAAGGTTAGTTCCTCCATTAGGCTCATTTCAAATTCTAGGCTTATACTCTTAGCAAATGATTCGCACAAAGATTTATTTATCGAACCAAAGATAATATCATCAATATATATTTGAACAATAAGAAAATTATTTTTAAAATTTTTAATAAATAATGTGGTATCGACCTTGCCTTTAGAGAAATTATTTCGGATAAGAAATGAGCTTAAGTCCCTCATACCAAGCCCTTGGGGCTTGTTTCAATCCACAGAGAGTTTTTGTCAATTTAATCACATGATTAGGGAATTTATCATTCTCAAATCTGGGAGGTTGTTTAACATAAACTTCTTCGAAAATAAAGCCATTTAGAAAAGCAATCTTAACATCCATTTGAAACAACTTAAAATTATTACTACTAGCATAGGCAAGAAATATCTTTATGGCTTCTAATCGAGCCACAGGAGCGAAGATTTCTTCATAATCGATACCTTCTTCTTGGTTGAAACCCTTGGCCATTAATCTAACCTTGTTTCTAATCATCATACCAAATTCATCTTCCTTGTTTCTTGTTTCTAAAGTCCCATTTAGTATTAATAACTAAATGGTCATTTGGCCTTGGAACAAACTTCCATACCTTATTTCTCTCAAATTGGTTCAACTCTTGTTACATTGCGATAACCCATGAATCATCTTTTAAGGCCTCGTCAATGCATTTAGGTTCAATTTAGGAGAGAAAAGCAGCATTGACACAAAAATTCTTAAGAGAAGAACGAGTTTGAACCCCTTTTGATGTGTCTCATATTATAAGCTCCTTAGGATGAGCATCTACATACTTTCAATCCTTGCGTAAGGATGTTTCAGAAGAGGATACATCCAAGTTGCTTGCTAGATAGAGAAAATGTTTCTTTTAAATTCAAAGCATCAAGATTAACATTATCGTCAAAACCATTTTTCTTTACTTCGAAAACTTTATTAAAAACAACATGACTAGACTCTTCTATAACCAAGGTTCTTTTGTTAAAGATACGAAAGACCTTAGAAATAGAAGAATAGCCAAGAAAAATCTCTTCATCGGATTTTGCATCAAATTTTCCTAAGACATCTTTTTCATTCAAAATAAAACATTTACACCTGAAAACTTTAAAATATAAAACGTTGGATTTTTTGTTGTTCCACAACTCATAAGGGGTTTTGGAAAGTAATGGTCTTACTAGAACCCTATTCATGACATAGCATGCTGTATTTATAGCTTCGGACAAAAAATATATGGGTAGGCTATGTTCGTTTAACATGGTTCTTGCCATTTCTTGTACATTTCTATTTTTTCTTTCTACTACTCCATTTTGTTGAGGATTTCTCGGTGTAGAGAAATTATGGTTATATCCATTAGATTCACAAAAATCTTAAAAATCATGGTTTTGAAATTCACCACCATGATCACTTCAGATTGATGAAACCATAAAACCCTTTTCATTTAAAACAAGTTCACAAAATTTAGAAAAATACCCAAAGCAATCACTTTTGTGTGCCAAGAAGTAATTCCAAGTAATCTACTATAACCATCCACGATGACAAAGGCTTATTTGCTACCTCTTAGGCTTGATGTAGAAATTGGTTAGAACAAGTCTATATGGATCAATTGCAATGGTCTAGAGGTGCTTATTTGTTTCTTTGGTTTAAAGCTACCTTTTATTTGTTTTCCTATTTGACATACATCACACACATTGTCTTTAACAAACTTAATGTGAGGAATTCCTCTTATAAGTTCTTTAGATGAGATTTGAGATATTAGTTTCATACTAACATGACCTAATCTCCTATGCCATAGCCAAGTATTATTATTCAAAATCGAAAAACACATTTCATTACAAAGATCATCAATGTCAATAGTGTATACATTATTTTGTTTTAGGGCAATCATAGATGTGTTTTTGTGTGGTTTTTCAATAATGCAAGCATTGAATTCAAATCTAATGATATATCCTTTATCACATAATTGACTAATGCTCAAAAGGTTATTCTTTAAGCCATCAACCAACAACACATCTTTAATAAAGAAGTTGGATTTGTTACCTATGAATCCTTTACCAATGATTTTACCCTTGTTGTTATCTCCGAATGTGACATATCCTTCGTCTAGGCTAGTGAACTTAGAGAAATGAGATGAATCTCCGGTTATATGCCTTGAGCATCCACTATCAAGGTACCATCTCTTGCTCCTAGACTGTGACGATAAATATTTCTACAAAAAGGATGATTTTTAGATACTCATTTGACCTTGGGTGTCTTAAAAATCGATCTACACAACTTATCATGTTGCATTGGGTCATTTGATATTTCTTTAAGAACCTAAATCAATTTATGTGGACTATATCTCTTAAATAGACATTTGTACGTAACATGTCCAAATTTGTAACAAAAGTTACATTTGTTTCGGGGTGAAACATGTAAGGTAGGGCCTTTAACAAAGGTGGTTGGATTTTAGTGAGAGCTACTCACAAATCCAATTTCGCCTTTTCTATAAACGTGACCCTTATTGGCAAGGATTGTGTTCAAGGACTTGCTACGAACCTCAAATTTTTTTAAGATTTTTTTGAGTAGCAAGTTTTCCTTTCTAAGCATTTCTAATTAATCACATTTTCTGCAAGGAGCTAAACTATCATCATGCTCAATTTTTAATCTATCAAAATCACTAACAAGGGAAGCATGCTCCTTTTTTAATAATTTATATTTTTTACTAACTAATTTATATTTATCAAATAAATCATGAAAAGCACTTAGTAATTCATCAAAAAATAAATTTGTATCTAATGAATTGCTTACCTCATCCCCAATAGTCATTAGCACATAGTGAGCAACTTGCTCAGATTTGGTTTGCTCCTCTTCTTCAGATGCACTTGAGTCGTCCCACATTGTTTTAAGAGCATTCTTCTTCTTTGTTTGCTTCTTCTTTGCTTGGGGACATTTGCTTTTGAAATGTCCCAGCTTCTTACATTCATAGCATATGACTTGTTCTTTCTTGGATTCAAATTTATTTTTAGTGTCATTTTTAAATTTATTCTTTTTTATGAATTTCTTAAACTTTCTTGTCAAGAGTTCCAAGTCTTCATCATAGTCCTCATAAGTTCATAAGTTTTTAGTGCCATATCCTTCCTATTCTTTGGAAGGTTGTTCTCATGCTCTTCATGAACATTACAAGTCATCTCATAAGTCATTAGTGACTCGATTAGTTCTTCGAGAGGAAAGTTATTTAAATCCTTAGTCTCTTAAATGACCATTACTTTAGGGTTTCAACTCTTTGGAAGGGATCTTAAGATTTTATTAACAAGTTCAAAATCCAAGAAACTTTTACTAAGTCCTTTTAGACCATTGACGACGTCCATAAATCGGGTGTACATGTCACCAATGGTCTTACTTGGTTTCATTCGAAACAACTCATAAGTATAGACTAAAAGATTAATTTTTAACTCCTTTACTCTACGAATGCCTTCGTGAGTAACTTCGAATGTATACCAAATATCAAAAGTTATTTCATAAATAGACACTCGATCGAACTTGTTTTTATCTAAAGCACAAAACAAGGCATTCATAGCCTTGGCATTTAAGGCAAATGTCTTTTTCTCTAACTCATTCCAATCATCCGTTAGAAGAGAAGACTTTTAAAAACCATTTTCGATAATGTTCCATAATTCAAAATCCATATAAATCAGAAAAATCCTCATTCTAGTCTTCCAATATGTATAATTCGTTCTATTGAACATGGGCGGATATGTAATTGAGTGACCCTCTTGGTTGCCAGCAAATGCCATCTCTCTTAGTTTTTAAACCAAATGAGATTGACCGAATTCTGATACCAATTGTTAGAATCCAGAGCGGCACTAAGAGGAGGAGGGGGAGGGGGTGAATTAGCGTAGAGAAAAAATCGTTGATTTTAAAAAATATTTGTTTCAATTAAATCCATTTCAAAAAGATATTAAACTTGAAAGCGTTCATAAGAGTGTAAAGAGAAAGTTAAGGAAGATTGCAATAATGTAAATTGCTCAAATAAAAATGCAAACCATAATTTAGAATGGTTTAGTCATTATGACTTATATCCACTTCTGATTCCTCCTCTATCGAGGTCACCGACATCCACTAATGGTCTTCCTTTATTAGGCAAAGACCAGCCACCTTTTATAGCTCTTTCTCCTTTTATCAGGTTTAAGAGATAACCCTTACAAGCCTCACTCCTCTTTCTTGGA
This sequence comes from Musa balbisiana, assembly GCA_004837865.1. Classification (NCBI taxonomy): domain Eukaryota; kingdom Viridiplantae; phylum Streptophyta; class Magnoliopsida; order Zingiberales; family Musaceae; genus Musa; species Musa balbisiana. The sequence continues at coordinate 22,408,123 of CM017192.1, forward strand.
TAGTTACAAATCTAAGAGAGGGAGGGGGGGCTCTTCTCACTTTTACAATACTTTAACACCCTAAGAATTCAAGATAATGTTAACACTTTCATGCCCTTTCATGCAGAAAAGGGTGGGGTATTTATAGGCCCCAATTGGTCATTGGAAGAGAAGACCTTTGAAAACCATTTTCAATAAGAAATCAGAAAGATCCTCATTCTAGTCTTTTAATATGTATAATTCATCCTGTTAAACATGGGAGGACGTGTAAATGAATGACTCTCTTGGTTGTCGAAAAATGTTATCTCTCTTGGGTTTCAAACCAAATGAGAGTGACCGAGCTCTGATACCAATTGTTAGGATCAAGAGCGGCACTAAGAGAGGGGGGGGGGGGGGGGGTTGAATTAGTGCAACGGAGAAATTGTTGTTTTGAACATTTTTCGTTCATTGAAAGGCAATCTCGGAAAATGACTTAAAGGCATGTTTGCTCATAGAGTAGTGAAAGCCACATAAGGAGAAAGTGAAACTATTGCAAAGTAAGTAAATAACAATAATAGAAATGGAAACCAGAATTTAGAGTGGTTCGGTCATTGTGACCTACATCCACTTCGGATTCCTCCTCAGTTGAGGTAGCTAGTATCTACTAATGGTCTTCCTTCAGTAGGCAAAGACCATCCACCTTTTACATCTCTTTCTTCTTTTATCGGGTTTAGGAGATAACCTTTACAAGCCTTACTCCTCTTTCTTGGATGGTTACAAAGCTAAGAGAGGGACAGGAGGACTCTTCTCACTTTTACAACATTTTAACACCCTAGGAATTCAAGATTATGTTAATACGTTCATGTCCTTTCATACAGAAAAGGGTGGGGTATTTATAGCCCCTAGTGGCTTCTAAATTAGAGCTAAAAAGTGTCACATCCCCGGATTTTGGGATACTAGCAATACCATCATCATTATTGGGCAGTACTACCGCCTATAGACTAACATTGGGCGGTACCACCACTCAGTCTGGGCGGTACGATCGCTTGACAAAGCTTGGAGACCAAGCTCTGGCAGTACCACTGCTTGACAAGGGTGGTACCACCGCCTGATAGCATTAACTATCGGTGGTACCATTGCCTAGTCTGGGTAGTACCATCACCCAGAACACTTGGGAGACTGAGTCCCAAGCGGTGCCACTGTCGGTCGTGATTTCAGATGTTGAACGAGTTGTTCAATCCGGCCTAATTTAGCCCTGTTAAGGGCCTAATTGGCCCTTGATTGAGTTAGTGAGATTACCTCCCGATCTTAGCTCAACTAAAATTCTAACTATGATTAAGGTAAACAATTAGTCTGGTATGCCATTTTTTCTCTCAATGATCCTCCAACGAACTTCTCGGCGAGTCTTCTAGCACGCTTCCAGTGAAATCCCAACGAACTCTCAGTGATCTTCTAATAAACTCTTAGCGATCTTCTGACAAGCTTTCAGTGAACTCCTGACGAATTCTTGGCGATCTTCTGACGAACTCTTGGTGATCTTTTAACGAACTCTCAGTGATCTTCAGACGAACTCTCGGTGTGCTCCCGACACACTTCAATACATCGTTTGCTTTATGCCTTATCACTATCGTATTTAATCCTACACACTTATCTCAACACATAGATTAGGCCAAATAATTTACCAATTGATTTCATCATCAAAATTCGAGATTCAACACCTTCAATCGGCGAAGACTAACCTCCTTTTTACAACTCTATTCTCCTTTTGCAGGCTCAGGAGAGAACCTTTACACCCACACTACTTTCTCTCTAAACAGAAATCATACTTTAGATTAGAGGAGGAGAACTCTCAAGATTACAATAGAATTTTTCTTTGTTTTTGTTCTCAGTTCTTGTGTCATCTGAGCAGGGATGAGAAGGGTATTTATAGCCCCTAGTGGCTTCTAAATTAGAGCTAAAAAGTGTCACATCCCCGGATTTTGGGATACTAGCAATACCATCATCATTATTGGGCAGTACTACCGCCTATAGACTAACATTGGG
>CM017192.1:22421851-22464351 GCA_004837865.1 Musa balbisiana
GCCCCCTATTTCCAATATGCCAGTGATAGAACACTTGGATGATCCCCAATCCAAGCAACATTCTCACATGTTATGAAAAAACATTTAAACCATCATGCAATATATAAATATTAAATTCATGCATGAAGTCCTCAATATCTTCTCCCCTATGTCCCACACAAAAGATAATAGGCCTGCTATTTTAAAAGATATTCAAGTTTTTTGTAACGTGAAGCTAGATTTTCATCCAACTATAAGCACAAAGCATAGTAATAATTCTTAAGTCAATCATGGCAATTCAACACTTGCTTCTTGTGCAGATGCACGAGCTTTTCTTTGCATGTGCTAACTAGCAAAAGCTTTCTCTCCTTTTTTTGTCGAAATAGGTAAAGTACAAGCTAGCAGCATTGGCCTTGCTCTAGCAATCTGTCTCCCCTATGTCTTACCGAAAAGGAGAAACCAAGGATACATTAGAATTGCATCAATCAGATTAAAATCATCGCAGGATACATACAAAACAATGATGCAAAGAAAGCATGTCCATGAACATCAATTGTTAAAAATAGTCTCACAATTTAACTTTTGCGATACATGTGCTCTATTGCATACTACAAAATTTAATTCGATGCTTTAAGCCAACCTCAAATTTCTTCAATGTATCTTTGAGTAGCAAGTTTTCCTTTTGAAGTATTTCTAAATCATGGCATTTTGTGCAAGGAGCTAAGCTATTTTCATACTCAATCTTTACTCTATCAAAATCGCTAATAAGAGAGGAAGGTTCCTTTTTCAAAGAATTATACTTTTTACTCAAAATTCTATATTCATCAAATAATTCATGAAAAGGACTTGAAAACCCATCGAAATTTAAATTTGCATCTAATGAACTTGTTACCTCATCCCCAATGGGCATTAGCGCATAGTGAGCAACTTGCTCAATAATGGTAGGCTCCTCTTCTTCGAATGCACTTAAGTCATCCCATGTTGCTTTGAGAGCATTCTTCTTCGGTTGCCTCTTATTGGTTAGGGGATATTCGCTTTTGTAATGTCTCGACTTCTTGACTTATTTCATTCATAGCATATCACTTATTTTTTCTTTGGTTGAAATTTATTTTTAGTATCGTTTTTTAATTTATTTCTTTTTATAAATTTTTTGAATTTTCTTGTTAATAGTGCCAAGTCTTCATCAAAGTCCTCATCACTTGAGATTTCTTTCAAGTGGTTTTCTTGTATTCTTAGTGTTATATCCTTCTTATTCTTTAGAAGGGTGTCCTCAACTTTTCATGAACTTTACATGTCATTTCATAGGTCATTAGTGACCCAATTAGTTCTTCAAGAGGAAAATTATTTAAATCTTTGGCCACTCGAATGGTTGTTACTTTAGGATCCCAACTTCTTGGAAGGGATCTTAAAATCTTATTAACGAGTTCAAAATCTGAGAAACCTTTACCAAGTCCTTTTAGACCATTAACGACATCCGTAAATCGGGTATACATGTCTGTAATGGTCTCACTCGGTTTCATTCGAAACAACTCATAAGAATGCACTAAAAGATTAATTTTTGACTCCTTCACTCTACTAGTGCCTTCATGAGTCACTTTGAGTGTGTGCCAAATATCAAAAGCAGTTTCACAAATGGACACACAATTAAACTCGTTTTTATCTAAGGCACAAAACAAGGCATTCATAGCCTTTGCATTTAAAGCAAAGTCTTCTTCTCCAACTCATTCCAATCGTTCATTGGAAGAGAAGATTTTTGAAATCCATTTTCTACAATATTCCATAGTTCGAAGTCCATTGGAATTAGGAAGATCCTTATTCTAGTCTTCCAATATGTGTAATCCGTCCCATTAAACATAGGCGGACATGCAATTGAATGACCCTCTAGGTTGCCGGCAAATGTCATCTCTCTTGGTTTTAAAACCAAATAAGAGTGAACCTTGCTCTGATACCAATCATTGGATCAAGAGCGGCACTAAGAAGGGGGGTGAATTAGTGCAGCGGAAAACTTTCACGATTTCAGAAAATTCTTCGTTTCGTTTAAAACTGATTCTGACGAAATTGGTTTCGATTCAATCTGTTTCGGAGAGATTAAGAACTTGAAAGCTTTCATAAAAGTGCAAGAGAGGATTAAGGAGATTTGTAGTAATGTAAATTGCTTAAATGAAAAGCAAACTAGGATTTAGAGTGGTTCGGTCAACGTGACCTACATCCACTTTCGGATTCCTCCTCCGACAAGGTCTCCGACATTCACTAAAGGCCTTCCTTCAATAGGTGAAGACTAACTACCTCTTTTACAACACTTTCTCCTTTTCACAAGTTTAGGAGAGAACCCTTACAAGTTTCACACCTCTCTTGAATGATCTCAAAATTTAAAAAGGGAGGACTCTAGCACTTGTTTATAAGACTTTTACACCCCAATAACTCAAGATTATCTTAACACTTCCATGTCATTTCATGCAGAAAAGGTGGGGTTTTTATATGCCCCAATTACTTCAAAACTGGAGCCAAAAAATGTCACATCTCCGGAATCCAGAGTATTGGCGGTACCACCGCCATTATTGGGCGATACTACCGTCGCTAATCTGATAGGGGCGGTACCACCATGGGAAGCTTTACTATCGGTGGTACCACCACCCAGATTTCCTGGGGCATTGCTTTCCAGGTGGTACCACCGTCGGCTAGGCTTTCGGCATCTTGATTGGGCCTTGAATCCAGCCCAAACCAGCCTAACTTAGGGCCCAATTAGCCCCTAATTAAGTTAGTGGAATTACCTCCCAATCATAACTTAATTTACCCTCTAACTACGATATTTAAAACATGATTAAGGCACTACATGTTCCAGTGCATTAATTGCTCTTTCGGTGAGCTTCCGGCGTACTTCCGACGAACATCCGACGAACTCCCGGCAATGCTCCGATAGACTTCCGGCAAGCTCCCGAACTTTGTGATGATCTTCTTGGTGAGCTTCGATGAGTTTCTTTGGCAAGCTCCCGGACTTCTCGGTTGGTTCCGGTAGAACTTATGACGAACGTCCGTACTTCCAGCGAACTCTCGACCTTCCAACGAGATCTCGATCTTGACTCCGGACAACACCTGTTTTACGTTTTACTTATATCATAGTTAATCCTGTACACATATCTTCGCAAAGGATTAGATCAAATATTTTACCAATTGATTTCATTATCAAAATCCGAGATTCAATAGTGTTCTGAGGAGGTTCCAACTTATTAGAGAGATCATGACCCGAGGAGATGTAGTAATGGAAAGAGTTCTAATCCAAAGATTAATATATATATGTATATATATATATATATATATATGTATATATATATATGTATATATATATATGTATATATATATATATATATATATATATGTATATATATATATGTATATATATATATATATATGTATATATATATATATGTATATATATATATATATATATGTATATATATATATGTATATATATATATGTATATATATATATGTATATATATATATGTATATATATATATATATATATGTATATATATATATGTATATATATATATATATGTATATATATATATATGTATATATATATATATATGTATATATATATATATATATATGTATATATATATATATATATGTATATATATATATGTATATATATATATGTATATATATATATGTATATATATATATGTATATATATATATGTATATATATATATGTATATATATATATGTATATATATATATGTATATATATATATGTATATATATATATATATATATATATTTCCAACGAGATCTCGATCTTGACTCCGGAAACACCTGTTTGACGTTTTACTTATATCATAGTTAATCCTGTACACATATCTTCGCAAAGGATTAGATCAAATATTTTACCAATTGATTTCATTATCAAAATCCGAGATTCAATAGTGTTCTGAGGAGGTTCCAACTTATTAGAGAGATCATGACCCCGAGGAGATGTAGTAATGGAAAGAGTATATATGTCATTCACTATTATATATATATTATATATATAATATAGTGAGTCCTTGGATCTGTGCAATGGGAATAGGATTACTGCTGAGATCATGATAATGAGACCAATTCACCTTTAAACACAAATCCTAAATAATCCCGGTCAAAGGTTACTCGAAAGGGACATCGAGATAACCGAACAAACCAGTATACTGTATCCCTATCCATATAATGGATGCAGTTGGTCTCATAGTTGCTCGTGTGGGGACACTAGGGATATAGCACAAGTGCTCATTGGAGAATGAGTTCACTGATTAATCCGCTTACAAAATGTTGGATGGTTGATGATGCCTTATTGTCAGACAATGATTCCATAGTCCTAGTGGTGCATCTAGTCCTTAGACTTGAGACACCAAGGATGTCCTATATAAGTGTTCCACTCTTTGATACCAGACCTATAGGTTTGGATGTCCCAAATCTAGTATAGCCGGTCATCGGAAGTGGTAGTCAACCTTACGAGGGCTATTAAGTGTCGATAGAGGATCATCCACTCTCGGTATCATTAGAGGAATGTCCCATGTGTTCTTACTCAAACAAATCCTTGGCTAGGGTCATTTAGATTGAGAGAGAAAGAGTTCTTCGGGAGAATTCGATTAGAGCGAGACTCAAGTAGAAATTGTATGGGTCTGACAACACCATGCCCGATATACGGTCTTTGAGATATTAGATGGATGAGGGACTATAGGTACATGGTAACTGAGGATAGACCAGTCTAATGGATTAGATTCCCTTATATTGTCTAAGGACTACAGCGTAATGGCCTAGTACATCCGTAGTCGACGAGTCGAGTGAATTATTATGGAGATAATAATTCACTAAGCCAGAAAGAGTTCTGACAAGTATGACTCACTGCCAGCTCGATATTGGGCCTAGAGAGTTACACATATATGGTAAGTGTTGTGATGAGTAAAGGTTCAGATATGATATATCCACCGGAGCCCCTATCTTCTTGGATATCTAATAAGCCCCTGAATTATTTGATCCTATGAATGAAATCCAATAAAAGCTCATGATAAATTATTTGGATAGAGATCCACTAATCTATAAGGCTTGGGTAATTGGATGTAGATCCAATACCTAATAGGGGAGGATCTATTAGGGTTTGACAGGGGACCTCCATAAATAGGAGGGATTCAGTGGTTCATAGGCTAGAGCCTTTGTTTGCCTCTCCTATTCCCCTCCCCCTCTCCACCTCAGAGTTGGCTTGGAGTTTTGAGCAGCATCATCGTAGCCCTATTGTGTGAATCACTACTAGAGAGGAGGGCGCTTGACCTCCTTCATCCTCTCCTAGTATTCTATAGGGATTCAAGAATATATGATCTCCCTAAGTAACACAATTTATCTTATATGCAGTTTTAAGTTTTGTGGATTTTTGCGCACCAATCTTTGCACATCAACGAACATCTTTTTGGAAAATTAGGAATTTTGTTTTCTATTCTTCCGTTGTGCATGTGATGTCACCCCCCAAGATTTCCCAATAGTATCTTGCTTGGAACTCTTTCAGTACATTGCTCCTCCATTTAGGGTGTACATATACCCCGAATTCAACTTGCTATCATCGACATCGGACTAGAAACTCGAGTTTGTGTAGCCTACAAACCTGAGGCTACTACCTCCATATACTAGTTAAAGATCCTAGTTCTTCTCAAGTACTTAAAGATACTACACTTTATAACTTTCCAATGCTCCAAGCTTGGATCTGCCTGATACCTGCTTGTGACACTCAAAGTATATGCTATATCGGGCTGGTACATAGTGTAACATCCCTCATTTTTAAAATTTTGTATAAATTTCTTGTTGTAATGTAAGAATCCATTTTAAATTTGATAAAAGAGCCAAAGTATAAATCTAAGAACTTATTTATAAGATTTGTGGATCTGTTCAAAAAAAAAAAGGACCTATATGTAAATCCTGAGGACCTAATCGTAAATATAATAATGCAAGGACTAAACTGTAAAATGTACAAAATTACAAATCCTACCACTTAAGCCTCTCTGCCTTCGTTTTGAAGGAACTAGAGAAGGCAGCTATGTGGAAGAATAGACGAAGAGAGAAAGAAGAAAAAAAAAAGGGGGGAAAGAAGAAGAAGAGAAATTTGGGGTTTTAGGGATTTCTTTGCTCAAATCTTCCTATTTGGGGTCATAATTCTCAAAGGCAAGTGTTCTAATCCCATCTTATAAAATTATTAGTCTTTATTCTCATATTTATGCTGAATTATTTAAAAGATTTCAGCCTAGAACTAGTTATTTCTCTTGTTAGATACAAAATCATGAATCTGAAAATTTTCGGTAAACTGACTTCTATGTACTATTTCGGGGCTACCTTTTAGCAGCATACTCTGATTTAGGTAAGCCCTATTTCATTTGAAAAGAGGCTCAAATATCTTTATTTCGACATCATTTGAAATGATTTAGAGTTTAATTTCCTGTGCAAAATTCTGTTTCAATTTCCTTTGCCGAAATCGAGCTTTGGTCGATTCTACTCTTTCTTGTTTCACCTCTTGAAAAATTGATTTTAGCTAAACTTCTTACTTTAGTTGGGCCTTATATTATTGTTTTGAATTTATATATATATATATACTCTTATCCTTCAATTATTTGTATACCTGATCTAATCATTGAAAATTCATATTTGTATCGGAATTGTTTCGTATAGGCACTTGCATTACGTTGTTCCACATGTGCTTTTGATATGTGCCTATTCCTTTTGCGCCACTTTGGACATTGAGTTTATCTAACCTTCTTATTTGAATTGAGCTATATATGATTGCTTAGAATCCTTGGAGGCTCCTATTTTCATTTCCCTTCAAATTTGAATACATTTGTGAAAGATTTTTACTTGCATCATATTGACTCGTAAAGGCACATGTACGTTTTTGTTATTCCGCGTGTGCTTCCAATGTATGCTATTTATTGTTCTTACTGTTCTTTTGTACTCTGGTGTTTGTGGGATATTATGAACCTTTGCAAGAAATGACAAAGGGAGTTATGCTTAGAGCCCGCAATGCTCTGCCAGCCCTCTATGACTTCACTCAAACGTAGGTGGATGGAGCTCCCAGACATGGGAGACTTATGTTTGGTGGTCATCCAAAAATGGATGTACCATATTATGTTATGGTCCCACTTCACCTTCTATGTATTTGATATGATATCCAAAGTTTTGGCTATATGTTTCTATGCACACTTTGGATAAGAACGAGATGTGTGCACCTTTGGGCTCATGTTCATATTTGCTCTTCGTTATGTTAGGAAATGTGTTATATGTCTTTGATATGTCTTGAAAATATTTCATAAGTCATAAGTATGCTCCTTATGCCATTGATATGTTCTAAATTCCTTTCCTCGATTGTTATGAACAAAATATACTTCGAACGAAAACGACATTGTATTTTTTACATTTAAACGAAACAGGTTTTCTATTTCATTTGTATCTCTGTCTTGAATTTTGACACCTTATCTGTTTGAAAACTATCCTCCATGTCATGGATATGTTAGTCACTTGCTGAGCTTTATATTCTCACTCTATTGTTATATAAATTTTTCAAGAAAGTTCATCGCTCATAAAAAAAAATGTTTATATTGGGCTGGGACAATGGAAAGCTAGAAGATTTTGGGGCAACTCTTTCATACTTGCTAGTTTAATGTTGTATAAGTTTCCTTTTGTGTAATGAATTACCAATGACTAATCTTGTGTTGGGAAATCTTGGGAGTGACATCACATGCGCAGCGGAAGATCAAGAAAAATAAAATCCCCAATTTCCCAAAAGGATGTTCATCGTCGTGCGAAGATTGGAGCGCATAAATCCGTGAAACAAACTGCATATAAGATAAATTGTATTACCTAGGGAGATCGTATATCCTTGTTTCCTTGCAGATCTCTAGGAGAGGATGAAGGAGGTCAAGCGTCCTCCTCTCTAGCGGTGATCCACACAGTAGGGCTATGACGACGCTCCTCAAAAACTCCAGGCCTACTCTGAGATGGAGAGGGGGAGGAGAATAGGAGAGGCAAGCAAAGGCTCTAGCCTTTGAGGCTCTGAATCCCTCCTATTTATAGAGGCCCCCTATCAAACCCTAATGGATCCTCCCCTAATGGGTATTGGATCAGCATCCAATTATCCAAGCCTTTTAGATTAGTGGATCAATATCCAATAATCTCTCATGGGATTTTATTGGATCTCATCCATGGGATCCAATAATTCAGGGGCTTATTGGATATCCAATAAGATAGGGTCTTCGGCGGATATCTCATATCTGAACCTCTACTCATTGCAATGCCTACCATATGTGCGTGACCCTCTAGGCCCAATATCGAGCTAGCCGTGAGTCATAGCCGTCCGAACTCCTTCTAGCTCAGTGAATTATTATCTCTTTAATAATTCACTCGACTCATCGACTACGGATGTACTAGGCCACTAAGCCGTAGTCCCTAGATGATACAGGGGAATCCAATCCATTGGACCTGTCTATCCTCAGTTACTGTATACCTATAGTCTCTCATCCATCTAATATCCCAAAGATTGTATATCGAGCATGGTGCTGTCAGACCCATACGATTTCTACTCGAGTCTCGCTCTAATCGGATTCTCCGGGAGAACTCTTTCTCTCTCAACCCGAATGACCCAGGCCAGGGATTTGTCTAAGCAAGAATACATGGATATTCCTCTCATGATGCCGAGAGTGAATGATCCTCTATCGACACTCAATAGCCCTTGTAAGGTCGACTAGCACTCCCAATGACCAGCTATACTAGATCAGGGACAGCCAAACCTATAAGTCTAGTATCAAAGAGTGGAGCACTCATACAGGACATCCTTGGTGTCTCAAGTCTAAGGACCAGATACACCACTAGGACTACGGAATCGCTATCTGACAATAAGGCATCATCAACCATCTAGTATTCTGTAAGCGGATCAATCAGTGAACTCATTCTCCAATGAGCACTTGTATTATATCCCTAGTGTCCCCAAACGAGCAACTATGAGACTAACTGCATCCATCATATGGATGGATATACAGCACACCAGTCTATCCGATTATCACGATGTCCCTCTCGAGTAACCTATGACCAGGATTATTTAGGATCTGTGTTTAAAGGTGAATCGGTCTCATTATCGTTATCTCATCACGATTCGATTCTCATTGCACAGATCCAAGGACGTCACAATATATACATGCAATAGACAATATATAAAGTGTTAAATGCCAAAATATAATAAGCAAAAAATATTCTGTGTTAAGTCACACGTGCCATCACTCACGTGATTGGCTTACTGGGCACCTATGACTAGCAATCTCCCACTTGACCTAAAGCCAATCACCTATGTGTCTGATCCCCATCAGACCCCTGTGACGCTCAAAGACAATCTGAGACAACAACTTTATCAGTAGATCTGCAATGTTGTCTTCAGATGGAACTCTTTCCACTACTACATCTTCTCGGGTCATGATCTCTCTAATAAGCTAGAACCTCCTCAAAACACTTCTGATGAGACTCGGGTTCCCTTATTTGAGTAATCACCCCGTTGTTGTCGCAATATAAGGAAATCGACTCCTCGCTATCCGGCGCGACTCCCAAATCTGTGATGAACTTCTTCATCTAGACTCCCTCTTTTGTTGCATCTTCTACAACAATATATTCCATCTCTATGGTTGAGTCAGCAGTAGTATCTTGCTTAGAACTCTTCCAGCATACTGCTCCTCCATTCAAGGTGTACACATACCCAGATTCGACTTGCTATCATCGACATCATACTGAAAACTTGAGTCTTTGTAGCCTTCAACCTTGAGGCTACTACCTCCATATACTAGTAAAAGATCCTTAGTCCTTCTCAAGTACTTAAGGATACACTTTACTACTTTCTAGTGCTCCAAGTCTGGATCTGCCTGATACTTGCTCGTGACACTCAGAGCATGCGCTATATTAGGCCTGGTACATAGCATGGCATACATGATAGACCCTATTGCCGAGGCATAAGGTATCATATCCATGTTCGCCCTTTCTTCTGGAGTCTTTGGGGACATACTCCTAGAAAGCGATATCCCATGTCTCATCGGTATGAGACCTCTCTTCGAATTTTCCATGTCAAACCTTTTGACAATGATTTCTATGTATTTGGATTGGGACAAGCCAAGCATTCTCTTGGATCTATCTCTATGGATCTAAATCCTTAAGATATAGGATGCTTCCCCTAAGTCCTTCATGGAGAAGTGTCTAGATAACCAAGCCTTCACTATGGATAGCATTCCTATGTCATTCCCAATTATCAGGATGTCATCCACTTATAACACCAAAAAGGTGATAGCGCTCCCACTTACTTTCCTATACATACAAGGCTCATCTTCGTTCTTAACGAAGTCATAAGATCTGGTTGCCTCATCAAATCTTATGTTCCAACTTCAAGAAGCTTGCTTTAGTCCATAAATGGATCTAAGCAACCTGCACACCTTATCTAAGTAGTCCTTGGACACGAATCCCTCAGGTTGTATCATATATACCTCCTCATCGAGGTTCCCATTAAGAAATGCAGTTTTCACATCCATCTGCCAAATCTCATAATCATAGTGTGCTGCAATAGCAAATAGAATTTGGATGGATTTTAGCATTGCTACGGGTGAGAAGGTTTCGTCATAGTCAACACCTTGCCTTTGACGATACCCCTTAGCCACTAGCTTTGCTTTATAGGTCTCTACCTTTCCATCTACTCTGATCTTTTTCTTAAAGATCCACTTGCAACCGATGGGTACAATACCTTTGGGCGCATCAACTAGGGACCAAACCTTGTTGGAGTACATAGAATCCATCTCAAAATTTATGGCTTCTTGCCACTTCCCAGAGTCTATACTCATAATAGCTTCCTCGTAGGTCTGAGGATCAATATACTCAACATCTTCTCCTCTAATATGTCCCACATATCTCTCATGAGGATGGGATACTCTACTAGACCAACGTAAAGTTGGAACTTGTGTGTTAGGTATCTGAACAGACTCAGGCTATAGAGAGGTGCTTGAGCTTGGTTCTCCAACCTCGCTCAACTCTATCATGCTCCCACTATCTCCGCCAAGAATGTGTTCCTTCTCAAGGAACACTGCTCTCTTGGCTACAAAGACCTTTTGGTCCTCGAGATGATAGAAATAATACCCACAAGTTTCCTTGGGGTATCCCACGAACTTGCACCGCTTTGTCCGCAATTCTAACTTATCGGTGTTGTGTCCTTTAACATGGGCAGGGCAGCCCCAATTCTTAACAACTTTAAGATCGGGCTTCTTCCCTTTCCATATCTCATATGGTGTAGACACTACCGACTTAGTTGGAACTCTGTTCAGAAGATAAGCTGCGGTCTCTAGGGAATATCCCCAGAATGAGATGGGTAGGTTAGCGAAACTCATCATGGATCGTACCATGTCTAATAGCGTACAATTTCTCCTTTCAGACACAACATTGAGCTGAGGTGTATAAGGAGGTGTCCATTGGGATAATATCCCATAGTCCTTAAGGAACTGAGTAAACTCTATACTTAAGTACTCACCTCCTCGATCTGATCGAAGAGTTTTGATACTCTTTCTAGTCTGGTTCTTCACCTCATTCTTATACTCTTTAAATTTCTCAAAGGCCTCGGATTTATGCTTCATTAAGTACACATATCCATACCTTGAGAAATCATCAGTAAAGATAAAAAAGTAGGAGTAACTACTAATGGCATGAGTTGACATAGGTCCACATACATCACTATGTATGAGTTCCAACATCTCAGTGGCTCTTTCTCTAGTTCCACTAAATGGAGAGTTGGTCGGTTTTCCACGAAGACAAGTCTCACAAGTTGCATATGACTTATAGTCGAATGGATCTAGATATCCATCCTTTAGTAACTTTTGAATCCTTCCCTCATGGATGTGACCTAGCCTACAATGCCATAGGTATGCACTGTTCATCTCATCTCGTTTCCTCTTGGACACACTTACACTCATGATATGTTGAGTAGAGTCTAACATAAATAAACCATTATGCAATATTCCTTTCGTGATGATCTCATCATCTAATAATATTGAACAACCATTGTTCTCAAAAACTAATTTATATCCACTAACTGTCAAACATAAAATGGAGATAATATTTTTGATAATAGAAGGAACAAAATAACATGCATCTAATGCAATAAAAGCTCCACCAGGCAAATGTAGGGCGACCTCGCCAATGGCTATTACAGCAACTTTTGCTCCATTGCCCATCTTGAGGTCCATCTCACCTCTCTCTAGTCTCCTAGGCCTTGCTAGAACCTGCAACGAATTGCATATATGATAAGCACTACCGGTATCCAATACCCATGTATTATCATAAGAGTCTAACAAATGGAGACAAATCATGAATGTACCTGAAGCTTCACTAAGCTTCTATTTCGCCTTTTCTGCAAGGTACTCTTTATAGTTCCTCTTCCAGTGCCCATCTTTGCCACAGTGGAAGCACTGGCCTTTGTCCTTTGTTGAGTCTTTCTTAGCAACCTTTGCTTTTCCTGGTCTGCCCTTGCCCTTTCACTTCTTGAGGGACTTTTCTGCTTTCCTTTTCTTTCCAGTGTAGAGAACTAGCTTCTCTTTCCTAATAGTACTCTCTGCCTCCCTCAACATATTGAGGAGCTCTGGGAGAGTCACCTCAAGCTTGTTCATATTATAATTCATTATGAATTGTGAAAAGGAATCTGGTAGGGACTAAAGCATGATGTCCACACACAAGTTATCCTCTAGGACCATTCCTAGACTTGTGAGTTTCTCCATCCACTCAATCATTTTTAGGACATGATTCTGAACTGGTGTCCCCTTAGTCATCCTAGTGCGGAAGAGGCTCTTGGATATCTCATATCGCTGAGTCCTTCCCTGTTCCTCAAACAATTTACGGACATGTAGGAGAATGGATCTAGCATCCATCTTTTCATGTTGTCTCTGTAACTCAGGAGTCATAGAGCCTAACATTTAGCACTGACCAAGAGTGGAGTCATCAATGTACTTCACGTAGCGAGCGATCTCATCCTCGCTTGCCCCTTCCTCGGGCGTAAGCATCACTGTATCAAGGACGTATATGAATTTCTCTGCCGTGAGAACAATTCTCAAGTTTCGGAGCCAATCCGTATAATTTGGACTAGTGAGGCGGTTGACATCAAGTATGCCACCTAAGGGATTTGAAAGCGACATTTTCTAAAAATAAAGATGCAACAGGAATAAAATAACATGCAGATTTTACAAGAAATAAACTATCAAGATATGGACTTCTATCTTAATATGCTCCCACTATTTTACGAGCGAGTCACGCGACACCCTCAACACGTGAAATGGATGTCTCTGGCAGACTTCTAGTGGGGATCAGGATCCAATCAGCGTCTTAGTGTAACCTCGAGGGACTCGACCAATCACACTAAGCCCAAAAGGTAGGCAACTCTTACCGATCACAACTCCTTGTGATTCCTGTCCTATTCGGCCTTCGAATCACCATGGTCTCGAGGGATTCGACCAACCATGATGTTCTGTTAAGTCAACACCTTCGTTACAAGATGAGTCTAATTTGATGATATACCATCGAGGGACTCGACCAAGCATCCCATGCCCTCAGGTCACCAGTGACATCTCTATGTCGTAAGTAAGATAGCAAATCACGATATAGGTGAGCCTCGAGGGACTCGACCAACTCAACCTACACCGGGAATCGATTCCTACCTATAACGATGGAAGGCCACGTGGGTCAATCTAATTGCCTCACATTTACCGACTTAATATTATCGAGAGAGATGTTTATATGATTTGGTCTCCAAATATGACATGTCACACATATACATATTTAATATATATCTACATCGCATACAAATATATATACATATCTAGTATGTGTATAATCAATCATACCAGATGATCATGGACCACAACCTAATGTGATCAGGCCCGAGCCAGTAGGCCTAATTACTCACATCTAGATCTATGTGTGCAACGGTGCATCTTCATGCCCTATGATCGTCCATCTCGTCCTCGTCGGTTCCGTCGACATCTCGATGCATCTCCATGCATCGCGATCGTTCGTCTCATGGGTCCTACGATCGCATCCACGCTCCCGCTGTGCCTCCTCATGTGATTATAACTTAATCATAGGCATGCAGGCCCGATAATAAACGAGAAATATAATGGAGGCTCGCAGGCCTCAATAATAATAATCACAAGTACACACATCACACGATCCATGATCATCCGTCCACACATCATACATCACATGTATAAATCATTATCATGTAGGACTACTAGATAATAATGAAAATAATAATCAACTAAATCATTTAATTAATTAATATTTTTAGAAATCAGGGACATGTAGGGAATTTTTTGAATTTTGAAGGGGTATTTTCGTAGTTTGGTCAAAGGACAGAAATTGGAATTTTGAAAATTCACAGGGGTAAAACTATCTTTTTGTCCAAAAAACCATAACCACTTCTCTCCCTTTCTGCTATTGCCACCGCTGCCACCCTGCTGGCGGCGGCCTGTGCGGCGGAGGGTAGGACGCTGCCCTCGCCTGCAGGTGGTGTGCCTGCGGGTGGCGCCCCCGCTGGCGGGCGCCCTAATGGGCAGCGCTATCCACCGCAGCACCCGCAGGGGCCGCAGTGCCCGCAGGTGCCTTTGCAGCGCGGCGCCTCTTCTCGCGGGCGTAGTCGCACCAGCTGGCCAGAGCCGCCTACTGGGGCTTCTTGCGCTGCGCTGCCTGCGGTTGCACACACGCAGATCGAGGGCAGCAACAGTTGCTGCCCTTTCTCACTTTTGTGTCAACGATTTTGACATCAAAATTCTTTCTACACACAACACACGTAGTTCAAAAACCAATCATTCGCACGAACAACGTAGCTCTGATACCACTGTTGGGAAATCTTGGGGGCGACATCACATGCGCAGCGAAAGATCAAGAAAAACAAAATCCCCAATTTTCCAAAAGGATGTTCATCATCGTGTGAAGATTGGTGCGCATAAATCCACGAAACAAACTGCGTATAAGATAAATTGTGTTACCTAGGGAGATCGTATATCCCTGTTTCCTTGTAGACCTTTAGGAGAGGCTGAAGGAGGTCAAGCGTCCTCCTCTCTAGCGGTGATCCACACAGCAGGGCTACGATGACGCTCCTCAAAAACTCTAGGCCTACTCTGAGGTGGAGAGGGGGAGGAGAATAGGAGAGGCAAGCAAAGGCTCTAGCCTATGAGGCTTTGAATGCCTCCTATTTATAGAGGCCCCCTATCAAACCCTAATAGATCCTCCCCTAATGGGTATTGGATCTGCATCCAATTATCCAAGCCTTTTAGATTAGTGGATCAATATCCAATAATCTCTCATGGGCTTTTATTGGATCTCGTCCATGGGATCCAATAATTCAGGGGCTTATTGGATATCCAATAAGATAGGGGCTCCGGCGAATATCTCATATCCGAACCTCTACTCATCGCAACGCCTACCATATGTGTGCGACCCTCTAGGCCCAATATCGAGCTGGCCGTAAGTCATAGCTGTCAGAACTCCTTATGGCTCAATGAATTATTATCTCTATAATAATTTACTCGACTCATCGACTACGAACGTACTAGGCCACTGCACCGTAGTCCCCAGACGATACAAGGGAATCCAATCCATTGGGCCTGTCTGTCCTCAGTTACCGTGTACCTATAGTCTCTCATCCATCTAATATCCCAGAGATTGTATATCATGCATGGTGCTGTCAGACCCATACGATTTCTGCTCGAGTCTTGCTCTAATCGGATTCTCCGGGAGAACTCTTTCTCTCTCAATCCGAATGTCCCTAGCTAGGGATTTGTCTGAGCAAGAACACATGGGATATTCCTCTCATGATGCCAAGAGTGAATGATCCTCTATCGACACTCAATAGCCCTCGTAAGGTCGACTGTCACTCCCAATGACCAGCTGTACTAGATTTGGGACAGCCAAACTTATAAGTCTGGTATCAAAGAGTGGAGCACTCATACAGGACATCCTTGGTGTCTCAAGTCTAAGGACCAGATACACCAAGCATATCAATTAGTGAACTCATTCTCCAATGAGCACCTGTACTGTATCCCTAGTGTCCCCACATGAGCAGCTATGAGACCAACTGCATCCATCATATGGACGGGTATACAGCACACTAGTCTGTCCGGTTATCACGATGTCCCTCTCGAGTAACCTATGACCGGGATTATTTAGGATCTGTGTTTAAAGGTGAATCGGTCTCATTATCGTGATCTCATCACGATTCGATTCCCGTTGCACAGATCCAAGGACATCACAATATATACATGCAATAGACAATATATAAAGTGATAAATACCAAAATATAATAAGCAAAAAAGATTCTGTGTCAAGTCACACGTGCCATCACTCACGTGATTGGCTTGCTGGGCACCTATGACTAGCATCTTGAATGATGTATCTTGTAAAAGTTTGAAAAAAATATGGACCTATCATGTTTTGGATTATGGGAATGTTAAGTTAAATTTGTATAATGATATAAATATGTGGCACATGTTGGTTTTAAGTTTGTATAGATTTTCCCGCTTGTGGATTTATGATGTGGTTACGGTTTAATTGAGTTGGCTTTGGATTTTATGAATCATCAAGTGATATGATGTATGTTTATGGACTGCACAGGGTTTATGAAATTATGGATTTTAGAAGTGAAATTTTGACTTGAATGTTTTCTTAGTGATCTCAAATGTATGATTGGATCCTGGTGTGTGATAAAAACTCTAAATAATATCGATATTTTGAGGGGCGTGACACATAGCATGACATACATGATAAACCTTGTCACTTAGGCAGAGTATCCTATCCATGTTCACCCTCTATTGAGGAGTGTTTGGAGACATACTCCTAGAAAGTGATATCACATATCTCATCGGTATAAGACATCTCTTGGAATTTTTCAAGCTAAACCTTTTGACAATGGTGTCTATGTACTTGGACTAGGATAAGCCAAGCATCCTCTTGGGTCTATCTTTATAGATCTAAATTCCCAAGATATAGGATGCTTCCCCTAATTCTTTATAGTTCTATAGTACTGAATATGATTTTTCGTTAAACATATTGCACTTTTATTATCACACATTATAGGTATATTCTTTAGGTAAATTCCATAATACTTTAAAATATTTTTCATCCATATAACTTGAGCACAACATGCACCTACTGCAATATACTCAGCTTCGGTTATGGATAATGCAACCGAGTTTTGTTTCTTGGAAGACTAAGAGATAAGTATATGTCTTAAAAATTGACATGTTCCGAATGTACCTTTTCTATCTATTTGGCAACCAACAAAATCAGCATCGGCATAGCTAAGCAATTCAAAATTTCTAGATTTTGAATACCATAATTCTAGTTTAGGAGTTTCTTTTAGGTATCTAAAAATCCTTTTGATAGCTTTTAAATGAGATTGCTTGAGGTTAGATTGTTGAAACCTAGCACAAAGTCCTACGCAAAAAATGATGTCGGATCTAGTTACGGTGAGATATAGTAAACTATCTATCATACCCCTGTAAGCTTTTTGATCAAAGCTTTCTCAACCTTCGTCAATGTCTAACTTAGTGGAGGCACTCATAAGAGTAATGATAGCTTTTGAACTATCCATATTAAATCATTTTAGCGAGTCTAATGCATATTTTGTTTCACTAATAAAAATACCATCATTAAGTTGTTTGATTTGCAAGCCTAAAAAGAAGGTTAGTTCCCCCATTAGGCTCATTTTAAATTCTAGGCTTATACTCTTAGCAAATGATTCGCACAAAGATTTATTTATAGAACCAAAAATAATATCATCAATATATATTTGAACAATAAGAAAATTATTTTTAAAATTTTTAATAAATAATGTGGTATCGACCTTGCCTTTAGAGAAATTATTTCGGATAAGAAATGAGCTTAAGTCTCTCATACCAAGCCCTTGGGGCTTGTTTCAATCCACAAAGAGTTTTTGTCAATTTAATCACATGATTAGGGAATTTATCATTCTCAAATCTGGGAGGTTGTTCAACATAAACTTCTTCGAAAATAAAGCCATTTAGAAAAGCAATCTTAATATCCATTTGAAACAACTTAAAATTATTACTACTAGCATAGGCAAGAAACATCTTTATGGCTTCTAATCAAGCCACAGGAGCGAAGATTTCTTCATAATCGATACCTTCTTCTTGGTTGAACCCTTGGCCATTAATCTAACCTTGTTTCTAATCATCATACCAAATTCATCTTTCTTGTTTCTTGTTTCTAAAGTGTCATTTAGTACTAATAACTAAATGGTCATTTGGCCTTGGAATAAACTTCCATACCGTATTTCTCTCAAATTGGTTCAACTCTTGTTACATTGCGATAACCCGTGAATCATCTTTGAAGGCCTCATCAATGCATTTAGGTTCAATTTGGGACAGAAAAGCAGCATTGGCACAAAAATTCTTTAGAGAAGAACGAGTTTGAACCCCTTTTGATGTGTCTCATATTATAAGCTCCTTAGGATGAGCATCTACATACTTTCATTCCTTGCGTAAGGATGTTTCAGAAGAGGATACATCCAAGTTGCTAGATAGAGAAAATGTTTCATTTAAATTCAAAGCATCAAGATTAACATTATCGTCAAAACCATTTTTCTTTACTTCGAAAACTTTATTAAAAACATCATGACTAGACTCTTCTATAACCAAGGTTCTTTTGTTAAAGATACGAAAGACCTTAGAAATAGAAGAATAGCCAAGAAAAATCTCTTCATCGGATTTTGCATCAAATTTTCCTAAGACATCTTGTTCATTCAAAATAAAACATTTACACCTGAAAACTTTAAAATATAAAACATTGGATTTTTTGTTGTTCCACAACTCATAAGGGGTTTTGGAAAGTAATGGTCTTACTAGAACCCTATTCATGACATAGCATGCTGTATTTATAGCTTCGGACCAAAAATATCTGGGTAGGCTATGTTCGTTTAACATGGTTCTTGCCATTTCTTGTACGTTTCTATTTTTTCTTTCTATTACTCCATTTTGTGGAGGATTTCTCGGTGTAGAGAAATTGTGGTTATATCCATTAGATTCACAAAAATCTTAGAAATCATGGTTTTGAAATTCACCACCATGATCACTTCAGATTGATGAAACCATAAAACCCTTTTCATTTAAAATAAGTTCACAAAATTTAGAAAAATACCCAAAGCAATCACTTTTGTGTGCCAAGAAGTAATTCCAAGTATATATAATATAATTATCCACGATAACAAAGGCTTATTTGCTACCTCTTAGGCTTGATGTAGAAATTGGTCAGAACAAGTCTATATGGATCAATTGCAATGGTCTAGAGGTGCTTATTTGTTTCTTTGGTTTAAAGCTACCTTTTATTTGTTTTCCTATTTGACATACATCACACACATTGTCTTTAACAAACTTAATGTGAGGAATTCCTCTTATAAGTTCTTTAGATGAGATTTAAGAGATTAGTTTCATACTAACATGACATAATCTCCTATGTCATAGCCAAGCATTATCATTCAAAATCGAAAAACACATTTCATTATAAAGATCATCAATGTCAATAGTGTATACATTATTTTGTTTTAGGGCAATCATAGATGTGTTTTTGTGTGGTTTTTTAATAATGCAAGCATTGAATTCAAATATAATGATATATCCTTTATCACACAATTGACTAATGATCAAAAGGTTATTCTTTAAGCCATCAACCAACAACACATCTTTAATAAAGAAGTTGGATTTGTTACCTATGAATCCTTTACCAATGATTTTACCCTTGTTGTTATCTCCGAATGTGACATATCCTTCGTCTAGGCTAGTGAACTTAGAGAAATGAGATGGATCTCCGGTCATATGCCTTGAGCATCCACTATCAAGGTACCATCTCTTGCTCCTAGACTATGATGATAAATATTTCTACAAAAAGGATGATTTTTAGATACTCATTTGACCTTGGGTGTCTTAAAAATCGATCTACACAACTTATCATATTGCATTGGGTCATTTGATATTTCTTTAAGAACCCAAATCAATTTATGTGGACTATATCTCTTAAATAGACATTTGTACATAACATGTCCAAATTTGTAACAAAAGTTACATTTGTTTCGGGGTGAAACATGTAAGGTAGGGCCTTTAATAAAGGTGGTTGGATTTTAGTGAGAGCTACTCACAAATCCAATTTCGCCTTTTCTATAAACGTGACCCTTATTGGCAAGGATTGTGTTTAAGGACTTACTACGAACCTCAAATTTTTTTAAGATTTCTTTGAGTAGCAAGTTTTCCTTTCTAAGCATTTCTAATTCATTTGATTTTCTGCAAGGAGCTAAACTATCATCATGCTCAATTTTTAATCTATCAAAATCACTAACAAGGGAAGCATGCTCCTTTTTTAACAATTTATATTTTTAACTAACTAATTTACATTTATCAAATAAATGATGAAAAGCACTTAGTAATTCATCAAAAAATAAATTTGCATCTAATGAATTGCTTACCTCATCCCTAATAGTCATTAGCACATAGTGAGCAACTTGCTCAGATTTGGTTTGCTCCTCTTCTTCAGATGCACTTGAGTCGTCCCACATTGTTTTAAGAGCATTCTTCTTCTTTGTTTGCTTCTTCTTTGCTTGGGGGCATTCGCTTTTGAAATGTCCCAGCTTCTTACATTCATAGCATATGACTTGTTCTTTCTTGGATTCAAATTTATTTTTAGTGTCATTTTTAAATTTATTTTTTTTTATGAATTTCTTGAACTTTCTTGTCAAGAGTTCCAAGTCTTCATCATAGTCCTCATAAGTTCATAAGTTTTTAGTGCCATATCCTTCCTATTCTTCGAAAGGTTGTTCTCATGCTCTTCATGAGCATTACAAGTCATCTTATAAGTCATTAGTGACTCGATTAGTTCTTCGAGAGGAAAGTTATTTAAATCCTTAGCCTCTTAAATGACCATTACTTTAGGGTTTCAACTCTTTGGAAGGGATCTTAAGATTTTATTAACAAGTTCAAAATCTAAGAAACTTTTACTAAGTCCTTTTAGACCATTGACGACGTCCATAAATCGGGTGTACATGTCACCAATGGTCTCACTTGGTTTCATTTGAAACAACTCATAAGTATAGACTAAAAGATTAATTTTTAACTCCTTTACTCTACTAATGCCTTCGTGAGTAACTTCGAATGTATACCAAATATCAAAAGTCATTTCACAAATAGACACTCGATCGAACTTGTTTTTATCTAAAGCACAAAACAAGGCATTCATAGCCTTGGCATTTAAGGCAAATGTCTTCTTCTCCAACTCATTCCAATCATTCGTTAGAAGAGAAGACTTTTAAAAACCATTGTCGATAATGTTCCATAATTCAAAATCCATATAAATCAGAAAAATCCTCATTCTAGTCTTCCAATATGTATAATTCGTTCTATTGAACATGGGCGGACATGTAATTGAGTGACCCTCTTGGTTTCCAGCAAATGTCATCTCTCTTAGTTTTTAAACCAAATGAGATTGACCGAGTTTTGATACCAATTGTTAGAATCAAGAGCGACACTAAGAGGGGGGGGGGGGGGGTGGGGGGGGGTTGAATTAGTGTAGCGGAAAAATTATCAGTTTTAAAAATCTTCGTTTCGATTAAACCCGATTACGACAAAAACCGTTTCATAAAGATATTAACTTGAAAGTGTATGAGAGCGTAGAGAGAGCAATGAGAAGGTAAAGTAGTTTGCTGTAAAGGTAAATTGCTCAAGACAAAATGCAAACTAGAATTTAGAGTGGTTTGGTCATTTTGACCTACATCCACTTCAGATTCCTCTTCCGCTGAGGTCATCGGCGTCCACTAATGGCATTCCTTCAATAGGCGAAGACCACCCACATTTTACAGCTCTTTCTCCTTTTACCTGGTTTAGGAGATAACCCTTACAAGCCTCACTCCTCTTTCTTGAATGGTTACAAAGCTAAGAGAGGGAGGAGGAGGACTCTTCTCACTTTTACAACACTTTTAACACCCAAAACACTTAGAACTTTTCACACTTTTGATTGCACTTTGTTACCCTTTCATGCAGAAAAGGGTGGAGTATTTATAAGCTCCAATGGCTTCTTAATTGGAGCCAAAAAATGTCACTTCCCCGGATTTCAGGATATTGGCGGTACCACCACCATAATTGGGCGGTACTACCACCTACAGACTGACATTGGGTGGTACCACCACTCAGTATGAGTGGTAGGAGTGCTTGATAGAGCTTGGAGACCAAGCTTTGGCTGTACCACCGCTTGAAAGGGGCAGTACCATCGCTTGACAGCATTAACTATCAGTGGTACCACGACCCAGTTTGCGTGGTACCATCGCCCAGAACACCTGGGAGATCGAGTCCCAAAGCGGTGCCACCGTCGGTCATGATTTCAAGTGCTGAATGGGCTGTTCAATCTGGCCCAATTCAGCCTTGTTAAGAGCCTAGTTGGCCCCTAACTGAGTTAGTGGGATCACCTCCAAATCCTAACTCAATTAATGTTCTAACTACGATTAAAGCAAGTAATTAGTCTGGTATATCAATTTTTTTCTCGGCAATCCTCTAGCGAACTTCTTGACGAGTCTTCTAGCGAACTCTTGACGAACTCTCGGTGATCTTCTGACGAACTCTAAATGAGCTCTCGGTGAGTCTTCCGGCGAGCTCCCGATGAACTCTTGACAATCTTCCAACGAACTCTCAGCAATCTTCAAACAAGCTCTCGGTGAGCTCATGGTATATCATCTAAATCTTCGACACCGACCCATCATCTGCTTTATGCCTTACCGCTATCATAGTTAATTTTGCACACTTATCTTAACACATAGATTAGGTCAAATAATTTACCAGTTGATTTCATCATCAAAATCTGAGATTTAACATAAACTTTTTAGCCTAAAGTGTCTCATCTCGGGTTTCCCAGGTCCAGGTTGTTAGCCATAGGTGCCCAACAAGCCAACCACGTGAGTGATGGCACATGTGACTTGACATAGAATATTTTTGCTTATTATATTTTGGTATTTATCACTTTATATTGTCTATTGCATATATGCATATATATATTATGATGTCCTTTGATCCGTACAATGGGAATCGGATCGGGATGTGATCACGATAATAAGAACGATTCACCTTTAAACACAGATCATAAATAATCCCGGTCATAGGTTACTCGAGAGGGACATCGTGATAACCGGACAGACTAGTGTGCTGTATACCCGTCCATATGATGGATGCAGTTTGTCTCATAGCTGCTCGTGTGGGGATACTAGGGATATATTATAGGTGCTCATTGGAGAATGAGTTCATTGATTGATCCGCTTATGGAATACTAGATGGTTGATGATGCCTTATTGTCAGACTGCAATTCCATAGTCCTAGTGGTGTATCTGGTCCTTAGACTTGAGACACCAAGGATGTCCTATATAAGTGCTCCACTCTTTGATACCAGACTTATAGGTTAGGATGTCCTAGATCTAATACAACTGATCATTGGGATTGGTAGTCGACCTTACGAGGGCTATTGAGTGTCGATATAGGATCATCCACACTCGGCATCATGAGAGGAATATCCCATGTGTTCTTGCTCAGACAAATCCCTGGCCAGGATCATTCGGGTTGAGAGAGAAAGAGTTCTCCGGGGGAATCCAATTAGAGTGAGACTCGAGTAGAAACCGTATGGGTCTGACAACACTATGTCGGATATACGGTCTTTGGGATATTAGATGGATGAGAGACTATAGGTATACGGTAATTAAGGACAGACAGGTCCAGTCGAGTGAATTATTACAAAGATAATAATTCACTGAACTAGAAGGAGTTCTAACAGCTATGACTCACGGCCAACTCGATATTGGGCCTAGAGGGTCACACACATATAGGCATTGTGATGAGTAGAGGTTCGAATAGGAGATATCCGCTAGAGCTCCTATCTTATTGGATATCCAATAAGCCCATGAATTATTGGATCCCATGGACGAGATCTAATAAGAGCCCATGAGAGATTATTGGATAGAGATCCACTAATCTAAAAGGCTTAGGTAATTAGATGCAGATCCAATACCCACTAGGGGAGGATCCATTAGGGTTTAATAGGGGGCCTCTATAAATAGAAGGGATTCAGAGCCTCATAGGCTAGAGCCTTTGTTTTGCCTCTTCTATTCTCCTCCCCCTCTCTACCTCAAAGCAGGCTTGGAATTTTGAGGAGCGTTGTCGCAACCCTGTTGTGTGGATCACCGTTAGAGTGGAGGATGCTTGACCTCCTTCACCCTCTCCTAGAGATTTTCAAGGAAGCAGAGATATACAATCTACCTAGATAAAACCATCTATTCTATATGTAGTTTGTTTCGTGGATTTTTGCGCACCAATCATCGCACGATGACGAACACGTTTTTGGGAAATTGGGGATTTTGTTTTTCTTGTTCTTCTGATCCATATGTGATGTCGCCCCCAAGATTTCCCAACAGTGGTATCAGAGCTAGGTTGTTTGTGGGAATAATTGGTTTTTGAACTGCGTGTGTTGTGTTTAGGAAGAATTTGCTAGTTATAGGTGCCCAGCAAGCCAATCACGCGAGTGATGGCACGTGTGACTTGACACAGAATCTTTTTTGCTTATTATAATTTGGCATTTAGCACTTTATATATTGTCTATTGCATGTATATATTGTGATGTCCTTGGATCTGTGCAATGGGAATCGGATCGTGATGAGATCATGATAATGAGACCGATTCACCTTTAAACACAGATCCTAAATAATCCCGATCATAGGTTACTCGAGAGGGACATCGTGATAACCGGACAGACTGGTGTGCTGTATATTCGTCCATATGATGGATGCAGTTAGTCTCATAGCTGCTCGTGTGGGGACACTAGGGATACAGTACAAGTGCTCATTGGAGAATGAGTTCACTAATTGATCCGCTTACGGAATACTGGATGGTTGATGATGCCTTATTGTCAAACAGCGATTCCGTAGTCCTAGTGGTGTATCTGGTCCTTAGACTTGAGACACCAAGGATGTCCTGTATTAGTGCTCCACTCTTTGATACCAGACTTATAGGTTTGGCTGTCCCAAATCTAGTACAACTGGTCATTGGGAGTGGCAGTCGATCTTATGAGGGCTATTGAGTGTCGATAGAGGATCATTCACTCTCGGCGTCATGAGAGGAATATCCCATGTGTTCTTGCTCAGACAAATCCCTAGCCAGGGTCATTCGGGTTGAGAGAGAAAGAGTTCTCTCGGAGAATCCGATTAGAATGAGACTCGAGTAGAAATCGTATGAGTCTGACAGCACCATGCCCGATATACGGTCTCTGGGATATTAGATGGATGAGAGATTGTAGATACATGGTAACTGTAGGACAGACAGGTCCAATGGATTGGATTCCCCTGTATCGTCTGGGGACTACGTGTAGTGGCCTAGTACGTCCGTAGTCGATGAGTTGAGTGAATTATTATAGATATAATAATTCGCTGAGCCAGAAGGAGTTCTGACAGCTATGACTCACGGCTAGCTCGATATTGGGCCTAGAGGGTCACACAATATGGTAGGCGTTGCGATGAGTAGAGGTTCGGATATGAGATATCCGTCGGAGCCCCTATCTTATTGGATATCCAATAAGCCCCTGAATTATTGGATCCCATGGACGAGATCCAATAAAAGCCCATGAGAGATTATTGGATATTAATCCACTAATCTAAAAAGGCTTGGATAATTGGATGCAGATCCAATGCCCATTAGGGGAGGATCCATTAGGGTTTATAGGGGGGCTCTATAAATAGAGGGATTCAGAGCCTCATGGGCTAGAGAGTTTTTGCTTGCCTCTCCTATTCTCCTCCCCCTCTCCACCTCAGAGTAGGCCTGGAGTTTTTGAGGAGCATCGTCGTAGCCCTGTTGTGTGGATCACTGCTAGAGAGGAGGACCCTTGACCTCCTTCACCCTCTCCTAGAGATTTTCAAGGAAGCAGAGATATACAATCTACCTAGATAAAACCATCTATTCTATATGTAGTTTGTTTCGTGGATTTTTGCGCACCAATCATCGCACGATGACGAACACGTTTTTGGGAAATTGGGGATTTTGTTTTTCTTGTTCTTCTGATCCATATGTGATGTCGCCCCCAAGATTTCCCAACAGTGGTATCAGAGCTAGGTTGTTTGTGGGAATAATTGGTTTTTGAACTGCGTGTGTTGTGTTTAGGAAGAATTTGCTAGTTATAGGTGCCCAGCAAGCCAATCACGCGAGTGATGGCACGTGTGACTTGACACAGAATCTTTTTTGCTTATTATAATTTGGCATTTAGCACTTTATATATTGTCTATTGCATGTATATATTGTGATGTCCTTGGATCTGTGCAATGGGAATCGGATCGTGATGAGATCATGATAATGAGACCGATTCACCTTTAAACACAGATCCTAAATAATCCCGATCATAGGTTACTCGAGAGGGACATCGTGATAACCGGACAGACTGGTGTGCTGTATATTCGTCCATATGATGGATGCAGTTAGTCTCATAGCTGCTCGTGTGGGGGACACTAGGGATACAGTACAAGTGCTCATTGGAGAATGAGTTCACTAATTGATCCGCTTACGGAATACTGGATGGTTGATGATGCCTTATTGTCAAACAGCGATTCCGTAGTCCTAGTGGTGTATCTGGTCCTTAGACTTGAGACACCAAGGATGTCCTGTATTAGTGCTCCACTCTTTGATACCAGACTTATAGGTTTGGCTGTCCCAAATCTAGTACAACTGGTCATTGGGAGTGGCAGTCGATCTTATGAGGGCTATTGAGTGTCGATAGAGGATCATTCACTCTCGGCGTCATGAGAGGAATATCCCATGTGTTCTTGCTCAGACAAATCCCTAGCCAGGGTCATTCGGGTTGAGAGAGAAAGAGTTCTCTCGGAGAATCCGATTAGAATGAGACTCGAGTAGAAATCGTATGAGTCTGACAGCACCATGCCCGATATACGGTCTCTGGGATATTAGATGGATGAGAGATTGTAGATACATGGTAACTGTAGGACAGACAGGTCCAATGGATTGGATTCCCCTGTATCTCCCCCCCCCCCCCCCCCCCCCCCCCCCCCCCCCCCCCCCCCCCCCCCCCCCCCCCCCCCCCCCCCCCCCCCCCCCCCCCCCCCCCCCCCCCCCCCCCCCCCCCCCCCCCCCCCCCCCCCCCCCCCCCCCCCCCCCCCCCCCCCCCCCCCCCCCCCCCCCCCCCCCCCCCCCCCCCCCCCCCCCCCCCCCCCCCCCCCCCCCCCCCCCCCCCCCCCCCCCCCCCCCCCCCCCCCCCCCCCCCCCCCCCCCCCCCCCCCCCCCCCCCCCCCCCCCCCCCCCCCCCCCCCCCCCCCCCCCCCCCCCCCCCCCCCCCCCCCCCCCCCCCCCCCCCCCCCCCCCCCCCCCCCCCCCCCCCCCCCCCCCCCCCCCCCCCCCCCCCCCCCCCCCCCCCCCCCCCCCCCCCCCCCCCCCCCCCCCCCCCCCCCCCCCCCCCCCCCCCCCCCCCCCCCCCCCCCCCCCCCCCCCCCCCCCCCCCCCCCCCCCCCCCCCCCCCCCCCCCCCCCCCCCCCCCCCCCCCCCCCCCCCCCCCCCCCCCCCCCCCCCCCCCCCCCCCCCCCCCCCCCCCCCCCCCCCCCCCCCCCCCCCCCCCCCCCCCCCCCCCCCCCCCCCCCCCCCCCCCCCCCCCCCCCCCCCCCCCCCCCCCCCCCCCCCCCCCCCCCCCCCCCCCCCCCCCCCCCCCCCCCCCCCCCCCCCCCCCCCCCCCCCCCCCCCCCCCCCCCCCCCCCCCCCCCCCCCCCCCCCCCCCCCCCCCCCCCCCCCCCCCCCCCCCCCCCCCCCCCCCCCCCCCCCCCCCCCCCCCCCCCCCCCCCCCCCCCCCCCCCCCCCCCCCCCCCCCCCCCCCCCCCCCCCCCCCCCCCCCCCCCCCCCCCCCCCCCCCCCCCCCCCCCCCCCCCCCCCCCCCCCCCCCCCCCCCCCCCCCCCCCCCCCCCCCCCCCCCCCCCCCCCCCCCCCCCCCCCCCCCCCCCCCCCCCCCCCCCCCCCCCCCCCCCCCCCCCCCCCCCCCCCCCCCCCCCCCCCCCCCCCCCCCCCCCCCCCCCCCCCCCCCCCCCCCCCCCCCCCCCCCCCCCCCCCCCCCCCCCCCCCCCCCCCCCCCCCCCCCCCCCCCCCCCCCCCCCCCCCCCCCCCCCCCCCCCCCCCCCCCCCCCCCCCCCCCCCCCCCCCCCCCCCCCCCCCCCCCCCCCCCCCCCCCCCCCCCCCCCCCCCCCCCCCCCCCCCCCCCCCCCCCCCCCCCCCCCCCCCCCCCCCCCCCCCCCCCCCCCCCCCCCCCCCCCCCCCCCCCCCCCCCCCCCCCCCCCCCCCCCCCCCCCCCCCCCCCCCCCCCCCCCCCCCCCCCCCCCCCCCCCCCCCCCCCCCCCCCCCCCCCCCCCCCCCCCCCCCCCCCCCCCCCCCCCCCCCCCCCCCCCCCCCCCCCCCCCCCCCCCCCCCCCCCCCCCCCCCCCCCCCCCCCCCCCCCCCCCCCCCCCCCCCCCCCCCCCCCCCCCCCCCCCCCCCCCCCCCCCCATAATTCGCTGAGCCAGAAGGAGTTCTGACAGCTATGACTCACGGCTAGCTCGATATTGGGCCTAGAGGGTCACACAATATGGTAGGCGTTGCGATGAGTAGAGGTTCGGATATGAGATATCCGTCGGAGCCCCTATCTTATTGGATATCCAATAAGCCCCTGAATTATTGGATCCCATGGACGAGATCCAATAAAAGCCCATGAGAGATTATTGGATATTAATCCACTAATCTAAAAAGGCTTGGATAATTGGATGCAGATCCAATGCCCATTAGGGGAGGATCCATTAGGGTTTTATAGGGGGGCTCTATAAATAGGAGGGATTCAGAGCCTCATGGGCTAGAGAGTTTTTGCTTGCCTCTCCTATTCTCCTCCCCCTCTCCACCTCAGAGTAGGCCTGGAGTTTTTGAGGAGCATCGTCGTAGCCCTGTTGTGTGGATCACTGCTAGAGAGGAGGACCCTTGACCTCCTTTATCCTCTCTTAGAGATCTGTAAGGAAATAAGGATATACGATCTCCCTAGGTAACACAATTTATCTTATACGCAGTTTGTTTCGTGGATTTATGCGCACCAATCTTCGCACGATGATGAACATCCTTTTGGGAAATTGGGGATTTTGTTTTTCTTGATCTTCCACTGCGCTTGTGATATCACTCCCAAGATTTCCCAACAGTGGTATCAAAGCCAGGTTGTTCGTGCAAATGATTGGTTTCTGAACTGCATGTGTTGTCTTTAGGAAGAATTTTGATGTCAAAATCATTGACGCAAAAGCGAGAAAGGGCAGCAACTATTGTTGCCCTCGATCTACGTGCGTGCAACTGCAAGTAGCGTAGCGCCGGCGCTGCGCCTGTAGCAGCCGGGCGGCGGCCTGCATGAAGCAGGCTTGCGGCCAACGGGGCTGGCAGCCCGCGGGTGGGCCTACAGCGATGCCGGCAAGCAGGGCCGCAGGCACGGCGGTCACCTTCACGCGGGCACTACACCCGCGCGCAAGGACGACACCTGCGGGTGCTGGACCCGCAGGCACAAGCGGTGCCAGCCGACACTGGACCCGCGCGCAAGCCACTGGTAGCGGCGACAGCAAGCCCCCGCGGGCAGCGCTAGCCTGTTGGTGCGACTCCGCCCGCGAGTAGAGGCGCCGCGCGGCAAAGGCACCTGCGGGCGCTGCGGCCCTTGCGGGTGCTGCGGTGGATAGCGCTGCCCATTGGGGCGCCCGCCAGCGGGGGTGCCACCCGCAGGCACACCGCCCGCAGGCGAGGGTAGCGTCCTGCCCTCTGCCGCACAGGCCGCCGCCAGTAGGGTGGCGATGACAGCAGCAGCAGAAAGGGAGAGAAGGGGTTAGGGTTTTTTAGACAAAAAGATAGTTTTACCCCTGTGAATTTCTGAAATTCCAGTTTCTATCCTTTGACCAAACTATGAAAATACCCCTTTAAAATTCAGAAAATTCCCTACATGTCCCTGATTTCAGAAAATATTAATTAATTAAAAGGTTTAGTTGATTATTCTTTTCATTATTATCTAGTAGTCCTACATGATAATGATTTATACATGTGATGTATGATGTGTGGACGGATGATCATAGACCGTGTGATGTGTGTACTTGTGATTATTATTATTGGGGCCTGCGAGCCTCCATTATATTTCTCATTTATTGTCGAGCCTGCGTGCCTGTGATTAAGTTGTAATCACATGAGGAGGCGCAGCGGGAGCGTGGATGCGATAGTAGGACCCACGAGACGGACGATTGTGATGCATGGAGATGCATCGAGATGTCGACGGAACCGACAAGGACGAGATGGACGATCATAGGGCATGAAGATGCACCGTTGCACACATAGATCTTGATGTGAGTGATTAGGCCTACTGGCTCGGGCCTGATCATATTAGGTTGTGGTCCATGATCATCTGGTGTGATTGATTATACACATACTAGATATGTATATATATTTGCATGCGACGTAGATATATATTAAATATGTATATGTGTGACATGTCATATTAGGAGACCAAATCGTACAAACATTTCTCGATAATATTAAGTCGGTAAATGTGAGGCAATTAGATTGACCCACATGGCCTTCCATCATTATGGGTAGGAACCGATTCCCAGTGTAGGTTGAGTTGGTTGAGTCCCTCGAGGCTCACCTATATCGCGATTCGCTATCTTACTTACGACATAGAGATGTCACCAGTGACCTGAGGGCATGGTATGCTTAGTCGAGTCCCTCGAGGGTATATCATCAAATCAGACTCATCTTGTAATGAAGGTGTTGACTTAACTGAACTTTTGGGCTTAGTGTGATTGGTCGAGTCCCTCGAGGTTACACTAAGACGTTGATTGGATCCTGATCCCCACTAGAAGTCTGCTAGAGACTTCCATTTCACGTGTTGAGGGTGTCGCGTGACTCGCTAGTAAAATAGTGGATGCATATTAAGATAGAAGTCCATATCTTGAGAGTTTATTTCTTGCAAAATCTGCATGTTATTTATTCCTGCTGCATCTCTATTTTCAGAAAATGTCTCTTTCAAATCCCTTACGTGGCATACTTGATGTCAACCGCCTCACTGGTCCAAATTATACGGATTGGCTCTGCAACTTGAGAATTATTTTCACGGTGGAGAAAATCGTATACGTCATTGATACAGTAATGCCTATGCCCAAGGAAGGGGCAAGCGAGGATGAGATCGCTAGCTACGTGAAGTACATTGATGACTCCACTCTTGCTCAGTGCTATATGTTGGGCTCTATGACACCTGAGTTACAGAGACAACATGAAAAGATGGATGCTAGATCCATTCTCCTACATGTCCGTATATTGTTTGAGGAACAGGGAAGGACTTAGCGATATGAGATATCCAAGAGCCTCTTTCGCACTAGGATGACTGAGGGGACACCAGTTCAGAATCATGTCCTAAAGATGATTGAGTGTATGGAGAAACTCACAAGTCTAGGAATGGTCCTATATGATAACTTGTGTGTAGACATTATGCTTCAGTCCCTACCAGATTCCTTTTCACAGTTCATAATGAATTATAATATGAACAAGCTTGAGGTGACTCTCCCAGAGCTCCTCAATATGTTGAGGGAGGCAGAGAGTACTATTAGGAAAGAGAAGCCAGTTCTCTACACTAGTGAGACCAGAAAGAAAAGGAAAGCAGAAAAGTCCCTTAAGAAGAGAAAGGGCGAGGGCAGACTAGGAAAAGCAAAGGTTGCTAAGAAAAACCCAACAAAGGACAAAGGCCAGTGCTTCCATTGTGGCAAAGATGGGCACTAGAAGAGGAACTGCAAAGAGTACCTTACAGAAAAGGTGAAACAGAAGCTTGGTGAAGCTTCAGGTACATTCATGATTAGTCTCCATTTGTCAGACTCTTATGATAACACATGGGTATTGGATACCGGTAGTGTTTATCATATATGCAATTCGTTGCAGGTTCTAGCAAGGCCTAGGAGACTAGAGAGAGGCGCGATGGACCTCAAGATGGGCAATGGAGCAAAAGTTACTGTAATAGCCGTTGGTGAGGTCGCCCTACATTTGCCTGGTGGAGCTTTTATTGCGTTAGATGCATGTTATTTTGTTCCTTCTATTATCAAAAATATTATCTCCATTTCATGTTTGATAGTTAGTGGATATAAATTAGTTTTTGCGAACAATGGTTGTTCAATATTATTAGATGATGAGATCATCACAAAAGGAACATTGCATAATGGTTTATTTATGTTAGACACTACTCCACATATCATGAGTGTAAGTGTGTCCAAGAGGAAATGAGATGAGATAAACAATGCATACCTGTGGCATTTTAGGCTAGGTCACATCCATGAGGGAAGGATTCAAAAGTTGCTAAAGGATGGATATTTAGATCCGTTCGACTATGAGTCATATGTAACTTGTGAGCCTTGTCTTCGTGGAAAACTGACCAACTCTCCATTTAGTGGAACTGGAGAAAGAGTCGCTGAGATGTTAGAACTCATAGATAGTGATGTATGTGGACCCATGTCAACTCATGCCATTAGTGGTTAAACCTACTTTATTACCTTTACTGATGATTTCTCAAGGTATGGATATGTGTACTTAATGAAGTACAAATCCGAGGCCTTTGAGAAATTCAACAAGTATAAGAATGAGGTGGAGAACCAGACTGGAAAGAGTATCAAAACTCTTCGATCAGATCGAGGAGGTGAGTACTTAAGTATAGAGTTTACTTAGTTCCTCAAGGACTATTGGATATTATCCCAATAGACACCTCCTTATACACCTCAGCTCAATGGTGTGCCTGAAAGGAGAAATCGTACGCTGTTAGACATGGTACGATCCATGATGAGTTTCGTTGACCTACCTATCTCATTTTGGAGATATGCCCTAGAGACCGCAGCTTACCTTTTGAACAGAGTTTCAACTAAGTCGGTAGTGTCTACACCATATGAGATATGGAAAGGGAAGAAGCCCGATCTTAAAGTTGTTAAGATTTGGGGCTGCCCTGCCCATGTTAAAAGACACAACCCCGATAAGTTAGAATCGCGGACAGAGCGGTGGAAGTTCGTGGGATACCCCAAGGAAACTTGTGGGTATTATTTCT
Source organism: Musa balbisiana (assembly GCA_004837865.1). Lineage (NCBI taxonomy): Eukaryota > Viridiplantae > Streptophyta > Magnoliopsida > Zingiberales > Musaceae > Musa > Musa balbisiana. The sequence continues at coordinate 22,455,037 of CM017192.1, forward strand.
ATAATCTCGAGGACCAAAAGGTCTTTGTAGCCAAGAGAGCAGTGTTCCTTGAGAAGGAACACATTCTTGGCGGAGATAGTAGGAGCATGATAGAGTTGAGCAAGGTTGGAGAATGAAGCTCAAGCACCACTCTACAGCCTAAGTCTGTTCAGATACCTAACACACAAGCTCCAACTTTACGTAGGTCCAGTTGAGTATCCCATCCTTTTGAGAGATATGTGGGACATATTAGAGGAGAAGTTATTGAGGATATTGATCCTCAAACCTACGAGGAAGCTATTATGAGTATAGACTCTGGGAAGTGGCAAGAAGCCATAAATTCTGAGATGGATTCTATGTACTCCAACAAAGTTTGGTCCCTAGTTGATGCGCCCGAAGGCATTGTACCCATCGGTTGCAAGTGGATCTTTAAGAAAAAGATCAGAGTAGATGGAAAGGTAGAGACCTATAAAGCAAGGCTAGTGGCTAAGGGGTATCGTCAAAGGCAAGGTGTTGACTATGACGAAACCTTCTCACCCGTAGCAATGCTAAAATCCATCCGAATTCTATTTGCTATTGCAGCACACTATGATTATGAGATTTGGCAGATGGATGTGAAAACTGCATTCCTCAATGGGAACCTCGATGAGGAGGTGTATATGATATAACCTGAGGGATTCGTCTCCAAAGACTACCCAGATAAGGTGTGCAGGTTGCTTAGATCTATTTATGGACTAAAGCAAGCTTCCCGAAGTTGGAACATAAGATTTGATGAGGCAATCATATCTTATGACTTCGTTAAGAACGAAGATGAGCCTTGTGTGTACAGGAAGGTAAGTGGGAGCGCTATCACCTTTTTGGTGTTATATGTGGATGACATCCTAATCATTAGGAATGACGTAGGAATGCTATCCACAGTGAAGGCTTGGTTATCTAGACACTTCTCCATGAAGGACTTAGGGGAAGCATCCTTTGTCTTGGGGATTCAGATCCATAGAGATAGATCCAAGAGGATGCTTGGCTTGTCCCAATCCAGGTACATAGAAACCATTGTCAAAAGGTTTGGTATGGAAAATTCGAAGAGAGGTCTCATACCGATGAGACATAGGATATCGCTTTCTAGGAGTATATCCCCAAAGACTCTAGAAGAAAGGGTGAACATGGATATGATACCTTATGCCTCGGTGATAAGGTCTATCATGTATGTCATGCTATGTACTAGGCCTGATATAGCGTATGCTCTGAGTGTCACGAGCAGGTATCAGGCGGATCCAGGCTTGGAGCACTGGAAAGCAGTAAAGTGTATCCTTAAGTACTTGAGAAGGACTAAGGATCTTTTACTAGTATATGGAGGTAGTAGCCTCAAGGTTGAAGGCTACACAAACTCAAGTTTTTAGTCTGATATCGATGATAGCAAGTCAAATTCGGGGTATGTGTACACCTTGAATGGAGGAGCAGTGTGCTGGAAGAGTTCCAAGCAAAAAATACTACTGTTCACAGATTTGGGAGTCGTGCTGGGAAAGCGAGGAGCCGATTTCCTTCATATTACGACAACAACGGGGTGATTACTCAAATAAGGGAACCCGGGTCTCATCATAAGTGTTCTGAGGAGGTTCTAGCTTATTAGAGAGATCATGACCCGAAAAGGGGGAGTCGAGATGAAGAAGTTCTCACAGATTTGGGAGTCGTGCTGGAAAGCGAGGAGCCGATTTCCTTATATTACGACAACAACGGGGTGATTACTCAAATAAGGGAACCCGGGTCTCATCATAAGTGTTCTGAGGAGGTTCTAGCTTATTAGAGAGATCATGACCCGAGAAGATGTAGTGGTAGAAAAGAGTTCCATCCGAAGACAACAGTGCAGATCCACTAACAAAGCCGTTGCGTTGTCTCATATTGTCTTTGAGCGTCATAAGAGTCTGATGGGGATCAGACACATAGGTGATTGGCTTTAGATCAATTGGGAGATTGCTAGTCATAGGTGCCCAGCAAGCCAATCACGTGAGTGATGGCACGTGTGACTTGACACAGAATCTTTTTTGCTTATTATATTTTGACATTTATCACTTTATATATTATCTATTGCATGTATATATTGTGATGTCCTTGGATCTGTGCAATAGAAATCGGATCATGATGAGATCATGATAATGAGACCGATTCACCTTTAAACACAGATCCTAAATAATCCCGGTCATAGCTTACTCGAGAGGGACATCGTGATAACCGGATAGATTGGTGTGCTGTATATCCGTCCATATGATGGATGCAGTTAGTCTCATAGTTGCTCGTGTGGGTACACTAGGGATACAATACAGGTGCTCATTGGAGAATGAGTTCACTGATTGATCCGCTTACGGAATACTGGATGGTTGATGATGCCTTATTGTTAGACAGCGATTCCGTAGTCCTAGTGGTGTATATGGTCCTTAGACTTGAGACACCAAGGATGTCCTGTGTGAGTGCTCCACTCTTTGATACCAGACTTATAGGTTTGGCTATCCCAGATCTAGTACAGTTGGTCATTGGGAGTGGCAGTCGACCTTACGAGGGCTATTGAGTGTCGATAGAGGATCATTCACTCTTGGCATCATGAGAGGAATATCCCATGTGTTCTTGCTCAGACAAATCTCTGGCTAGGGTCATTCAGGTTGAGAGAGAAATAGTTCTCCCGGAGAATCCGATTAGAGCGAGACTCGAGTAGAAATCGTATGGGTTTGACAGCACCATGCCCGATATACGGTCTCTAGGATATTAGATGGATGAGATACTATAGGTACACGGTAACTGTAGGATAAATAGGTCCAATGGATTGGATTCCCCTGCATCGTCTGGGGACTACGGCGTAGTGGCCTAATACGTCCGTAGTCGATGCGTCGAGTGAATTATTATAGAGATAATAATTCACTAAGTCAGAAGGAGTTCTGACAGCTATGACTCACGGCCAACTCGATATTGGGCCTAGAGGGTCACACACATATGGTAGGCATTGCGATGAGCAGAGGTTCGGATATGAGATATCCGCCGGAGCCCCTATCTTATTGGATATCCAATAAGCCCCTGAATTATTGGATCCCATGGACGAGATCCAATAAAAGCCCATGAGAGATTATTGGATATTGATCCACTAATCTAAAAAGGCTTGGATAATTGGATGCAGATCTAATATCCATTAGGGGAGGATCCATTAGGGTTTTACAGGGGGCTTCTATAAATATGAGGGATTCAGAGTCTCATGGGCTAGAGAGCCTTTGCTTGCCTCTCCTATTCTCCTCCCCCTCTCCACGTCAGAGTAGGCTTGGAGTTTTTGAGGATCGTCGTCGCAGCCCTGCTGTGTGGATCCCCGCTAGAGAGGAGGATGCTTGACCTCCTTCATCCTCTCCTAGAGATATGCAAGGAAACAGGGATATATGATCTCCCTAAGTAACACAATTTATCTTATACGCAGTTTGTTTCACGGATTTATGCGCACCAATCTTCGCACGACGATGAACATTCTTTTGGGAAATTAGGGATTTTGTTTTTCTTGATCTTCCGCTACGCATGTGATGTCACCCCCAAGATTTTCCAATAGAATTTTGACGTCAAAATCATTGACGTAAAAGTGAAAAAGACAGCAACTGTTGTTGCCCTTCTTGTCGTCACAGTTGGCAGCGCTGCCATCTGCGTGCAGGCAGGCCGCAAGGCCGGCGGCATGCAGCCAGACCCCTGCACGCGGTCACTACGCTCGCTCGCAATGGCGGCACCTGTGGGTGCTGGACCCGCGGGCAGCGGCGCTTGCGGCCGTTGCACCCGCGCGTAGATGTGCCACAGGGCAGCAGAGCCTGCGGCTGCTTCTCCCGCAGGGTGAGGCGCCGCCGGGCAGCGGCGCCTGCGGTCGCTGCTCTCGCGGGCAAAACCCCCCCGCAGGGACGGCCACCTGCGGGCGCAGCCTCGAGGGCAGAACCGCCCACGGGGGCGCCCACCTGAAGGGGCAACGCCGCCAGCGGGCGTGCCGCCTGCAAGTGAGGGCAACGCCCCACCCTCCACCACACAGCCATCGCCGGCAGGGTGGTGGCAGCAGCAACAACAGGAGCAAGGGAGAGGGGCTTAGGGTTTTAGACAAAAGACAGTTTTGCTCCTCGGAATTTGAGAAATTTCAGTTTCTGTCCTTTGACCAAATTATGAAAATATGTTAGGACCCTTTTTCTAAGCTTTTGAATAATGTTTATTGAGTTTGTTTAGTCCAATTGCTTATTGAGTCTATTTAGTTCAGTTAGAGTCAGGTAGAGGTTTATTTAATATTTATTTATTATTAAGAGTCTAAGTCTTGGTGGACTCTAGGTGGAACTCTATAAATAGTGATGTAACTGCTTCTTTTTGGGAAATCAAGGAATGAATGAAATATTATTCCACTCTGTGGACAAACCCTAGGAGGCTGATCCCCTCGAAGTGATTAAGGAGGGTCGATCCCCTCGAAGCGATCAAGGAGGGCCGATCCCCTCGAAGCGATCAAGGAGGTCGATCCCCTCGAAGCGATTTCCCCTCGAAGCGATCAAGGAGGTCGATCCCCTCGAAGCGATCATTGTGATCTTCCACTGTTGCCCTCTCTACCGTCGTCGCTACTACCCAGCCAACAGCCGCCACCACTGCCGATGCCCCCTTGCTGCAGTTATCTTCGTCTTCGGAAAAAAAAAAAAAACAGAAAAGAAGAAGAAGAAGAAGAAGCCGCAGCCACCTCTGCTTCCCCAACCGGACCCCTGCTTCCGGCCAGCCACCCGCCGCTGCTGCTTCCCGGCCGACGGACTACCACCGCCGTCGCTTCTGCTCAGCCAGCAGCCACCACTGCCGCCCTAGCCAGCGACTTCGCCTCCTCGCTGCCCGCATCTCGCTCGAGCGAGAAGGGCCGCGGCCCCCGTTTCCCAGCCAGCGGACCACCCATCTTCGCTTCTACCATCGGCGACGCTGCCCTAGCCACACTGCCATCGCTGCCTACCCTTGGTTGCAGCTTTGGTCGTGCGATCTGTCGGCGTTGCTGTTTCTGTGGTGTGATAGAAACAGAGCAGCCGCCGGTCCCTCTGTTGCCACAGGCGCCGGTTACCTCTACCGCCGCCGCTGCTTCCAGGCCACTTCAACGCCACCCCTCTCCTTAATTGTCAAGCTACCACCGCTGCCAGCCACCATGCGACAACCGCCGCACGCCTCCCAGCCGCGGATCCCCCTTGCCCTGCATCCGTAGTGACAGAAACAGGGCAACTCACCGGTTGCCCTTGTTCCCAACCGTGACACCGCCGACTCCTCCTTCTCCACCGCCGGCGCTGCTAGCCGCAGGACCCTCCTCGGCGATCGTTGGTGACGCTGCACCCAGCCGCGCCACCACCGCTGCCTCCTTCTTCACCGCCGCACCGCCATTGCCAGCATCGCCAGCGGCTCTGGCTTTGGTGCGATAGAAACAGAGCTTCCTCTGTTGCTGCAGCCCCGTCAATCCCTGTCGCGACCCTCGCTGCCTCCTTCTTCACCGCCGTCGCTGCACTCCGGCCAGCGACCACCGTTGCTGCCAGCCACCGCAGCCTTCTCGTCAACCGCTCGTGATCCTTCCGACCAACCCTTCTGTGGTGCGACAAAAACAGAACACGCAGCAACCACCGCCGCACGCAGACACAAAAAAAAAGTGGCACCCTCTGCTGCAGCAGCCGCCGATTGTCACCACCGCCGCCACTGCTCCCAGCCAACGACCAACCCTCTGCTGCAGCAGCAGTCGCCTTTCAGCCCCGGTGCTCTCACCCCACACAGCGACAGAGATAGGGCAACAACTCTTCCTCCAACGTAGCGACCACAGCACTACCCTCGGCGTCCACCTCCTCGGCAACTTCGCATTGACAATGCTGATGCCCTTGACCGACATCAAAAACAGGAGTTGAGAACCCAGATTTGCAGTCTTGCGCAATGGCCACCGATAACGTAGTGAAAGCACAAATGGAAGCATGGGAAATCAGAATTGAGAACCGGATGCAAGAAACACTTAATGATTTCAAAAAGAGCCTACTGGAGAGTCTCAGCAAATTTCAACAAGATAGGAGCTCAAGTTCTACATTGCATAGATCTAAAAATACAAGAAAATGGCCCCAAGATTGTGACACAAACTACTCACACATGAAGGTGGAATTTCCGAGATGGAAAGATGGAGATCCGACTAGTTGGATCTCTAAGGCGGAAATTTTTTTTCATTTTCACAGAACCCCAGAAGAATCGAAGGTAGAAGTGGCCTCAATCCAGCTCGATGAAGATGCAATCCAGTGGTACAATTGGTATGAAACTTGCTATGGAGTTCCTTCGTGGGAGCAATTCAAAAGAGGGCTTCTTGTTTGCTTTAGTCCATCCGATTATGAGAATGTTGATGACCAGCTTGCCAAAATTTGTCAAACTTCTACAGTGTCAGAATATCAAAGTAGGTTTGAAAGATTATCAAATCAAGCTAGAGATTGGTCGGAACGACAACTTCTGGGTACATTTATTGAAGGGCTTATTCCAGAGATCCGGTGTGAAGTTAAGGCTCGTCAACCCTGCACTATGATAGCTGCGATCTCATTCGCATATCTACATGATAAAAAAATTAGCAAGGAAATATCAGCAAGGGGTTTGTGCTATGATGAAAAGTGGAGTATAGAGCACCGATGTAAACAAGGGCAACTTCTAATGATTGAACCAATTAGAGAGGAGCCGAAAGCTAAAAATGTGGACTCCGATCATGAAGGTATAAATTCTAATGAATATGTTGAACCTACCATACATATAATGCATACATTAGCTGACTACTCTAACCAGCAAACTATGGAAGTTGACGGAACTCTGGAGCATCAGCGTATTATAGTTTTGATTGATACTGGTAGCACTAACAATTTTATGGACAGTGAGACTATTGACCGATTGGTCTACCACATTGAAGACTATGACAGATTTGAAGTAAATATCGTTGATGGACGGATTTTCACTTGTGATAGCAATGGTTCAAAGATAAAATTGATTATACAGGGCCAGCAGTTTCTTACACTGAAAGACCGACCTGTTGCTTACACTATCAAAAGGTGGAGATCATTCTTACTTGATCAACGGGTGGTGAAGCGTTGCAGATAGTTTATGACTAAAGAGAAGCTCCCCGTGATTGATGCTGCTCAGCCTTGAGGACAAGGCTGATTTAAAGAGGGAGGAACTGTTAGGACCCTTTTTCTAAGCTTTTGAATAATGTTTATTGAGTCTGTTTAGTCCAGTTGTTTATTGAGTCTATTTAGTTCAGTTAGAGTCAGGTAGAGGTTTATTTAATATTTATTTATTATTAAGAGTCCAAGTCTTGGTGGACTCTAGGTGGAACTCTATAAGTAGTGATGTAACTGCTTCTTTTTGGGAAATCAAGGAATGAATGAAATATTATTCCACTCTGTGGACAAACCCTAGGAGGCCGATCCCCTCGAAGTGATCAAGGAGGGTCGATCCCCTCGAAGCGATCAAGGAGGCCGATCCCCTCGAAGCGATCAAGGAGGCCGATCCCCTCGAAGCGATCAAGGAGGGCCGATCCCCTCGAAGCGATCAAGGAGGGTCGATCCCCTCGAAGCGATCAAGGAGGGCCGATCCCCTCGAAGCGATCAAGGAGGCCGATCCCCTCGAAGCGATCATTAGCATTCCCTTTTCTTTCCTTTCTTCCACGATAAGACTTTAGGGTCTTATCAAAATACCCCTCAGAATTCAAAAAATTCCCTACATGTCCCTGATTTCAAAAAATATTAATTAATTAAAAGGTTTAGTTGATTATTATTTTCATTATTACCTAGTAGTCTTACATGACAATGATTTATATATGTGATGTATGATGTGTGGACGGATGATCATGGACCGTATGATGTGTGTACTTGTGATTATTATTATTGGGGTTTGCGAGCCTCCACTATATTTCTAGTTTATTGTCGGGCCTGCATGCCTATGATTAAGTTGTTATCATATGAGAAGGCACAGCGGGAGCGTGGATGCGATAACGGGACCCACGAGACGGATGATTGCGATGCATGGAGATGCATCGAGATGTCGACGGAACCGACAAGGACGAGATGGACAATCACAGGGCATGAAGATGCACCATTGCGCACATAGATCTTGATGTGAGTAATTAGGTCTACTGGCTCGGGCCTGATCACATTAGGCTATGGTTTATGATCATCTGGTGTGATTACTTATGTGATGTGTGATTGCTTATATACCTACTAGATATGTATATATATTTGCATACAATGTAGATATATATTAAATATATATATGTGTCACATGTCATATTAGGAGACCAAATTATAAAAACCTCTCTCTCTTGGTAATATTAAGTCGGTAAACGTGAGACAATTAGATTGACCCACGTGGCCTTCCATCGTTATAGGTAGAAACTGATTCCTAGTGTAGGTTGAGTTGGTCAAGTTCCTCGAGGCTCACCTATATCGTGATTCGCTATCTTATCTACGACATAGAGATGTCACCGGTGACCTAAGGGCATGGTATGCTTGGTCGAGTTCCTCGAGGGTATATCATCAAATCAAACTCATCTTGTAATGAAGGTGTTGACTTAACCGAACATCATGCATCATGGTTGGTCGAGTCCCTCGAGACCATGGTGATTCGGAGGCCGAACAAGATAGGAATCATAAGGAGTTGTGATCGGCAAGAGTTGCCTACCTTTTGGGCTTAGTGTGATTGGTCGAGTCCCTTGAGGTTACGCTAAGATGCTGATTGGATCCTAATCCTCACTAGAAGTCTGCTAGAGACTTCCGTTTCACATGTTGAGGGTGTCGCGTGACTCGCTGGTAAAATAGTGGGAGCATATTAAGATAGAAGTCCATATCTTGATAGTTTATTTCTTACAAAATCTGCATGTTATTTATTTCTGTTGCATCTTTATTTTCAGAAAATGTCGCTTTCCAATCCCTTACGTGGCATACTTGATGTCAACCACCTCATTGGTCCAAATTATACGGATTAGCTCCGCAACTTGAGAATTGTTCTCATGACGGAGAAAATCACATACGTCCTTGATACAGTAATGCCTACGCCCGAGGAAGGGGCAAGCGAGGATGAGATTGCTCATTATGCAAAGTACATTGATGACTCCACTCTTGCTCAGTGCTATATGTTGGGCTCTATGACTCCTGAGTTACAAAGACAACATGAAAAGATGGATGCTAGATCCATTCTCCTATATGTCCATAAATTGTTTGAGGAACAGGGAAGGACTCAGCGATATGAGATATCCAAGAGCCTCTTCTGCACTAGGATGACTAAGGGGACACCAGTTCAGAACCATGTCCTAAATATGATTGAGTG